>CM076090.1:68042593-68401171 GCA_038088585.1 Chrysina gloriosa
CCGTAAACGTATTTAGGACACGTACCTCCCACGTACCTGTCTGATTCAGATAGTGCATACAAATTACCATTACGTTGCAGGACGAATGATAGGCAATCTATCCCTCCTCTATCTGCACGAACTCACTCCCACCCTTCGCCAACTTATATTGCGAGAGCAGTCTTATGAAGTCTTATGAATAATATTGTTTGATGGATTGTGGGTGTGTTACATGAACTAATTGTTAAACATAAAATCTTCGAATATATAAAAATAATAAACTATTTTCGAGAGCCGAAATCTGAATAAAATAAAATCTGATTCACTCAATTTGATTATCTCATCCATTATTGGCATATGTTAATTGTGCTTACTTGGTAAGCTTTTGCACAGTTACTTGGTAGCTGCCCCCTAACATACTTAACTATTTCTGTTAATGATAACGGCACTTTTATCCGCAAGGGCATAAATAGGAGTAGCGTCATTCTCCGCAAGTTTTCTCGGATAGATTTAATAGTTTTCCATTCTATTTTTTTGTGAAGTTTAAGTTATTTTCGGTGTTTAATTATTTTTTCATCGTTTTTAATGAAAGGAATAGAATCCTTCAGAATTTGCGTTTCATCCGGGTGTTTGTAAAAAGCTGATTTAATTTCAATTGCATTAAAGGCAGGTTAACTTGAGGAATTACAGCAGAGGAGTGCAATTTCTATGTCTGTGAAAGTGATGTTTCGGAAATTTTTGTAGATTTCTAAAACGAATTTGCACCCTATAAAGGAAACACGAACCCAGTCTCACTGCAATAGAAGTGAAACACGTGCAAGAAATAGAAGGAAACGACAACATTAGATAAACACAACAGCAAGAACCATTGTTAGAGACAATAACAAAAAGAAATTTAGAATGGTATCGGCATGTTTTAGAATGGTATGGGTATGTTTATGAATTGATGGAGACAGACTTACCAGAAAAATTATGGTAATGAAGAAAGTGAGAATAAGGGGAAAGGGAAGACCCAGGAAATCCCAAGATGTCCCAGATAGCAAGCATATGACAATCTAAAAGGAAGTCATTACAATAAATGGAAAGTCTAACGAAGACATTGTGGAAGAAATGGTTTGACGGATAAAACTAACATTAACTCCGACGCTCAGCTTGTTCGGATTCTCCCGAACAACAGTTGTTTTTAAAATTTATGTCATGACATACAGGTCTCTGTAATAAACATTGCTAGCTTCACGAGTGTCAATGCGCAACCGAGGTGAGGTTAGGTATAAAACAGAACGATTTCATCATACATTTTTTTGTGTTGTAAAAAAGCAATATAAGTCACAGTGCTGTAAAAACATAAACAAATCATATTGTCGTAAAATTGACCATCATTCGAAAGAAGAGGAAACCCAGCGTCAATATTCTACAGAGCTAATGAGGATAACGAAGGAAGCACAGAAGAAGATCTAAGGCGTAATAAAAGCAATCTTCTCGAGCTTCAATGATGACGGATTCCTGCTACAGATAAATGTAGATTTCTCGTAATTGGCGTTCTAAAAGCTATAACGAGGCGTACAGATAATCAAGTTTTACATATTTTTTAAATCTTTCAGCGGTTTTTCTTTTAGATAATTCTAAATTTAATCTAAATTTTATGTAAACTAGAGGTGGGACGAATCCTAAATTTTCTCAAATCCGAATCACAAAATGTTCAGGAATCTCTAGAAACTCGAATCTAGAATTCTTCATATATTGTACGTTCCCGGATTGAATTACAAAGAGGAAAAAGTTTTTTTATTTTTGATTTCTCAAATAAACTTATACTGAATGAATTTCCCTGCTCGTTGCAACACTCCCAAAGTATAATATTTCAAATGTACCTATATTTATCTATTAAGAGACAAATTACATTTAGAAAATAAAGTATAATTATAAATTTTAATTATCTTGAAATTGTAATTATATACAAATTTTCTTGACAAAAAAATATGGAGTGACAGTTTTTCCAGAATTTTTTATGGAAGAGGCTGTCTTATTTTAAGAGTTAGTGTGGATAGATACTATGCCATTCCTAAACATATTACACTAAATTGTCTTCGGCCTGCTTCTTTTTTATCAACTATGATCCCTAATGTGTTGAATAATCTTTCTGAGATCACAATGCTGTTGCGATTAGGTGCTTTCTGGAGAGTTTTCTCAAATTTTTATATTTTTATTGTCTTTACAGAATTTAAAGATATCCGCAGATCGTGGCTGCAGTGCTCCTGCTAAATAGGCACTTACTTTTTCTCCAGGAGATAAACTGTAGATAGTATCAATGAATCAATTCTGACATTCAAAGGGCTCAAGGGCAAAGATGAAGTCGGTAATGGCTAAACTTGTACCTTTCCGTTTTCTAAATACAAATAAATGTTTGACTCTCAAATACTTCTACATTACTGAAGGAGTGTGTGACTCCTTTCCTCTGGATATTTTTTGCAGAACAAACATTACAATTCGGATAACTGTCATTATCCAAATTTGGAAATACTTCTTCGGAATTGAAGTGACTGTATCTCAAAGCGATTCAACAAAATTGCCTGATCTATATTTCTAGCTGGATAAACATTATCAATTTGAAAACTTAGGAATTTTAAAAATCTTCTTTGAATTAATTCAAGATCTCGTCTGTGTGTTAAATAAATAGCGTACCATACTACTGACGCATACTCTAGACGAGATCTGACCAGAGCAAAGTACAAAGCTTGTAAAGCCTGAGTATTCTTAAGACATCTGCAATTCCTAATAATGAAACCCAACATTCTTCTAGCCGATGCAGTAATTACATCCATGTGATGATTAAAATTAAGTGTAGGATCAAACCAAACACCCAAGTCCTCGACTAACGCACACCTTTCCAACTGATTCTCACCAATACAATAAGGGAAAGAAACCGGAACGGTCCAGCGTGTAAATGATATTGTCTTACATTTAGATATATTTAGGGGTAGATTATTAGATTCACACCACAAACCAATATTATCCGAGTCACCCTGGAGGCCAAGGCAGTCCGATACTGATGAGATTTCTCAAAACTCTTTAAGATCGTCGGCAAACAGCAACTTATTTGAGTTAATTACAGTTGTAATGTCATTAATAAAAATATTGAACAGCAAAGGACCCAAATTTGAGCCCTGAGGTACTCCTGACAGTGCTTGAAATGATGACGACGAGTAGCCACTGTAGAATACATATTGTGGTCTACTCGTTAAGTATGACTTAAAAAACCAACCAAATCTTCACTAAATCCAAAAGCCATCAGTTTTCTAAGCAATGCTGCATGACTAATACGGTCGAATGCTTTAGAAAAGTCAGTATAAATGGTATCTACTTGGCCACCGGCGTCAAGTGAGCTTGCCACAAATTATTTAAAGCAAGCCAAGTTTGACACGGTCGATCGTTTCGCCATAAAACCATGTTGAAGATATTCGAGACATGCCATCTCATGGACGGTATAAGTTGCGGGAGATGCGATATTTGGGTGCACTTCATATTTGTACATTTCATTATTGATTTTGAATCAACGCTTATATGGGATATTCAAAAAAAAAAACTGATAGTTCTAAAGTTTGGAGTTAAAAATGCTTAACCGCTGAAGGATTCGTTTTTTGAATAACACGTTTCAAGATTCAAGATTCAAGGATTCGAATACACCATCCCTAAGATCAACTTTTGCGAAGATGTAACCTCCATCTCATTCTTCACCCATTTTTGAAAAATGTGTTAATTTGACTTATATCTTGAGACATAATCGTAATGATTCTAAATTTTGTAGATCTCAATTGAAAATGGCATACCGCGGAAACTAGTTCTGCAATAATTTTTTGATATAACTAAGGAAAAAAGAGGAAAAATTAAAAAAATATTTAATATCTTTAACCAATCTGCGTTGACGATATTTTAAGAAATAATAAAGCATTTTCAGTCCATCTACTGTAACTATCGTACGATCGAAATATTTACTTTAATTTTTTCGTATTCAATTTTTCAAATATCCTTCCAATATCCACTAAAACGCGAATTTCTTTTCAAAAAAGAAAACGGGATTTGCTCCGATTTGAATGGAAGTAATCTAGTCGCTTGTCGTCGTACATCCAACTAATTGAAGTAGAAAATTTTTTGACACATTTCCGAAAATTTAAAAAAGTACCTACCAGCAGCGCAAGAAAATTATGGATTCGGCGACTGTAACGACGGTAAGATCGTTTTTAATTCGTTTATTCCCGAATCGTCTCATTTCACGTTTTCGTCCGTAGCGTAAAAATGAATCCGGCGACAATCCCGCGAGAACTCTCCGAAATCAATTCTCCAACGAATCGGTGATTTCGGTGATATTCCCGTGGCACGGCCAGAACAATCCGTTCAAGAGGAGACCGAATATCGTACCGAACTATGAAAGCGGCAGAATCATTTCGCCCACGGATTTTTATCTGTGTATGATGGCCATTTTGCTTTTGGTAAGGGTTTTTTTTTTGATGATAAGAGTGGAATTTAATGACGGAAAATTCGGAATATCAATTTGGACATTCACGAGTAGATACAGGGTTAATGATGATATTGGAGATGATGGTATCCTTGAATAGGTTTTGGGATGTTGCATCTCTAAAATCGTTCAGTACGCATTAGAATTTCAAAACTAATCTAACATATTTAGACGAGCAATTCTTGTATATATATATACAACGATTTTGATGAAATTTAGTACTTGGGGGACGAGAAATCGATCTAGCATGGTCCCGGTCCCAGGAAAATCTATTTTGACCCGGTTTACACACATTTCTGGTATTGCGGTATATGAAATTGGTTATAGAAAATGCCTTTAGCAATTTTTATGCAATTTAGTGTCTGGGGATTTTCGAGAACACAAAATTGATCTAACATGGTCCCGGTCCCAAGAAATTTTTTGTCCCGCTTTTACCTATTTCTGCGGTACATAAAATGTGTTATCGAAAATTACTCTGAAGATTTGTTACAATTTAGTATCTGCGAGTTTTTGGGGACGAAAAACCGATTTAGCATGGTCCCGGTCTCGATTCAATCCGTTTAGTCCAGGTTTTTACCAATTTCGGCCTAAGCCTGGGTTAGCAACTTTTTTAACATCATGCAACCAAGCGAAATTATAAGTAATTAAAACTTTATTACTAAACCATAGATGGCGCTGAAAGTAGTATGTTAATAAAAGAAAAATATCTACGAAAACTAACAACATGTAAATTCACATACTTTTAACCTTATAAACTTTTAATATATATGTGCTACTATATACACTACCGTCCATAAGTTTGGAAGCAAGGTGAAATTCCTTTAAAATTATACAACTGTTACGCATATCGTGAAATCGTTAATCCCTATTGTAAATTATTCTATGCAATTATAAAATCGTTACTCATAATCCGTAAATTCCAAACATTTAGGTACAAATTTCACCCGAATACGTTTTATTGCTCTTTTCCAGGAGTACAGCTATTATTTGGCGATGATGAGTAGGACACCTGCAGTAATTGCTTTCGGTCAAACGGTTTAGTATTACTTCAGTAATCGTTGAGTGCGTGTGGTAGAAGTATTAAAACTTTTGTGTCGTATCGGTTTCCTTTGCGGAATTAGTGTTTTGAATTCAGTGCGGAATTAAAACAATTTGGTGAAGTACTGAGCGTAAAAATGCCAAAACGCAAACAGTTGACTGCAGAACAACGTTGTACGATTTGTACTCTCCGCGGCGAAGGATATACCGAAAGAGAAATTTCACAACGGTTGGGAATTTCACCGAAGGGTGTGCATTATACCTTGGCCCGGAGAAGAGAGACCGGGCAAAATCTTGATAGGAGACGAAGTGGGCGGCCACGGGTGACTTCTGCAGCTGATGACAGATTCATTGTAACAACTTCTAAACGAGATCGACGTCTAACAGCACCGGACATCGCATCGCGCGTCAATACGCAACGAGAAACAAATGTTTCTGTTACCACAGTCAAGAGACGGTTATTGGCAGCTGGTTTAAGGGGGTGCGTCGGCCGCAAAAAACCGTTTTTAAAACATGTGCATAAGCAGAAAAGGCTAACTTGGGCAAGAGAACATGCAAACTGGTCACTGGAGGATTGGAAGACAGTGTTATGGACCGACGAATCTAAATTTGAACTATTCGGTACGAAACGGAGAGTTTTTGTTCGTCGGCGACCCGGGGAAAGAGTCAGTGAGGCCTGTTTAGTGCCGTCTGTTAAACACGGAGGTGGTAGTGTTATGGTTTGGGGTTGTTTTGCTGGAAGAACGACGGGTGATTTAGTAAAAATTAGTGGTACAATGCGGAAAGAAGAGTATTTGAATATTCTGCAGAATCATGGTTTTCCGTCTGGAAGCCGTCTTGTTGGCGAGCCGTTTGTGTTTCAGCAAGATAATGACCCCAAACATACGGCTCGAATCTGCAAGAACTTTTTAGAGGAGAAAGCAGCATTAAATCAACTAAAGTTAATGGTTTGGCCTCCTCAAAGTCCGGATTTGTCCCCTATTGAGCTCTTGTGGGATGAACTTGATCGAAGGGCTAGACAGCAACAGCCTCAAAACACCCAACAGCTATGGGAATATTTACGGACCGCATGGCAACAAATTGACGAGAACTGCCTTGAAAAATTGCTTCGAAGAATGCCAAAAATTTGTGGAGCAGTTATTAAAGCTAAAGGTGGTCATATAAACGAAAATAGACTTACTACCTAATATATTATTATATTCTTGAATAAATTTACTGTTTATGGATGATAGTGACGTATGTTACATACATTCATTAATAATCACAATAAAAATTTACTTTATCTGTTTTTTTGTAAAATCCGTTGTTGGCGTCGCTGCTTCCAAACTTTTGGACGGTAGTGTATACTTGAAATATACAATATAAATTAAATATCAAAACTAAAATAAAGGGCGTTATTATTTGATTCAAAATTATTCAAAAAATTTTGGGAACTCCGAGCAAGGCTCGGTCCACCAGGTACTTAAATTTTATACATGCAATTGTTTCAAGTGCACTTCCGCCGGATTAAGTCTCGTTGCAACCTGGGTGATAATATGCAGACTTCCGCTGCTGTATCTCACCGATGGATCATCATTTATAGAAGCTAACACGTTCATTCTATTCGGGAGCCTGATCGGTCTCCCTTGCTTTTGGATCACCTGGATCTGCCATTATAACAGAAAGAATTATGCGTTTCTGCCATTGGTAAAATATTACGCAACATTCTAATAACGCTTTTAACCCGATCAAACTTTTCCAGTTGATAGTCATCCTCGGCTTCTCCATTTCGATGCTGTCGATCGGTCTCAGCATGGGCCTGGTGCAAAAATCAAAAATGTCCTTCAATAAGACCGCGCATCCACCGAAACTACTTCCGACCCGCTTCAAATCAGAGATGAACTCGACCATGCTCAACACGATGGCCCTCTACAATATGAATCCGAATTATCGCTACGGATGGGATTCGATACAGCAACGTTTCAAATGTTGCGGCGTCGAAAGACCAGACGATTGGTTGTGTTTCGGACACGTTCCGAAATCCTGTTACCTGGACCGTAAATGCGCGAATCCCAAATTGCTTTATCTGAGAGGCTGTATCGACGTCGTCTCTTCCGAGTTGGCGTTCGAAATTTGCTTGCTAACCGGATTCGGTTTCGTCTGTTTTACCGTGCAGGTGATCAGTTTGTTGTTGGTGATTATCGTTTATGTTAGAGATAAATTGGGAAAAAGGAACGGCGATGCGGTGCCTTAAATCAGCGATTGCTTTACCGCCCCGCGCTTTGATTTTTCTTTTCTTCTGATTTGTATTTTCGATTAAATTGATTGCAATAAAATTTTGAATAAATTCTTTATTGTTGTCTTATATCAAACTTAGTTTCAGTTCATCCTTTTGCAGGATGCGATCTTGTAGTCTCTAAAGTCGCAAGCAGTACACTGCATTTGTGCTCATAGTCTGGACCAATAGTATATTTTATAAATTAATTATAAAAATCTTTCCTACATCCATTATTCAATTCCTTCGCAGTCATTTAACTGGCAATAATGCCCGAGTCAAAATTAAAGGTACTTTTTCTGAACCGTATGGGATTCTGGTTGACACAGGTAAATAAATGCGCTAAACTGCACTAACATTATGTCGAGTGTTTTTCGGTAAACGTATGCGACGTATGTACCTACTACTCAAGCATTTTAGAGAAAATCAAACCCGGGTAATAAGACTGTTGCAAATCATTAAACTAGCCTCGATTAGCGCAATAGCAATATGTACAAATATCCAAAAATTGAGTATTTTCCAATTTTTCCAATCTACAACGAAATGCAACATCAACACTGCACTGACAACGGGACAATCGCGACTTGATACCAATTGATTTCAACGAAGCTTATCGTCGTCGTAATCGGTAATTATGTCGAGTGTTTTTGGGTAAACGGATGCGACACACAGTTCAAGCATTTCCGGGAAAATCAAATTTGAAGAAAACCAAACCGGCCAATAAGTCCGTGTTATAAATCGTTGAACTAGGGTCGTTTAGCCCAATACCAGTTTGTACAAATATCCAAAAATGTAGTATTTTGATATAACGAAGTGAGGCACATCCTAGTTATATAAATAATTAGGCCTAATTCACAAGTAATTTGCAAAACCAAAACTGCACTGACAGAGACAATCGTGACGTCATACGAATCGATTTCAACGAAACTTGTCGTCGTGATCGATAATCCTATTGTTCTATACCATTTGTCCTTGAAAACTTCTTCCTACAGATTTAGAGAGCCCTCTCCTTTTCATATGGATCCATTCCACAATGCTAAAAAAATAATAAGTAATATTTTGACAAAGGAATCAAATCAGTAAACAGTGCAACTACTACTCACCTTTTATAAAGTTTATCAAATTGATAAAAATTATAGTAAAAACTATGTAAACTTTGCTATTTTCGTGAACAGACCAGGAAGAGTCGTATTGATGTTGTGTTTAAATGAATAGTCAGTAATTAATGTAGGCAAACAGCGGCAATTACGAAATAAGTTACGACAATCTACATATACACAGAACTACTCGCATACAGCCTACTGACTAGAGTGGGGAGTCGGCTGTCGTACCTTATTTCGTAATTGAACGCTGTTACCGAGGTTAAAATTCATCATAAACGAACATGCGTTTGTTTTGCTTGTCCGCCGATTTCTTTTCGTAATTTATTCCAATCGCGTCCACGCTAATATGATCAACATCTCCAAAACATCGATATTTTCCCCTTCTTTTCATCATCGTTGATTAAAGAACGGCGGAAGATCAGTTTTAATAAAAATATATAACAATTCCTCAAATCCATTGTCGTTTTGAAAATATTTCTATCAACACGAACGGCACGCTACCGCAACTGGATGCGCATTGAGTGAGGGAATGCCCAAGTTGGTGCCGGTAGTCTCGCCCCTTACAACGTCAGCCCAAAACGCAAGTTAGATTCTGGATAGCCTTCGTGTATATGTGTATGCGTCACCTATGTAATACTTATCTTGTAAATATCCTGTCCTCCACCATTATCAGGTCAATCAAACAACAAACGGGAAGTTAATAATGATATTTTCAGATGGTCAGAAGGAAACCCTCGGCAAGGTTTTCTTTTGGTGTTTCTTTAGTCCTTAAACGGAATTAAGGTTTTGACAAAGAATGTTTGATATAAGCATTGTTTTTTTTGATAAATGTGCAATTATTTGGAGTATACATTTTTACAGATGCTATATATCAACAAATCCTAGTCGTTACTTAATTTGTTGCAGGTTCCGAAATAAAATAAAAAAACAAATGTTTGTTTAAATATATGTTAGTTATATTTTCACTGACGAATGTTATCTGAAAATATAACAAAATGAAATACAAAAAGATGTGGGACACCCGACAAGAGCGAAGCTCGTTACGCATTTGGTACTTATTTAAATAAAACGTAAAATTCTATAATTGAATAAACAATGTATAAAGAAAAAGAATTTCATTTCGAAGCCAATGGTAAACAAGTTGAAGTTAAATTTGAAGTAAATTCTAGTCTGAATAATAGAAGCGCCATCTGATGGGGCGAGACGCAAACGTGTGTGCGAGCGAGAAAGAACAAACGAAAGAATGATATAGAAAAAGTGTCTATCTGACAATTTCAAGACTATTTTCCCAGTTAACGCTCGCCGCAGAACCTCCCTAAAAGAGCCTCGCACTAAAAATTACCAACTGATTACCGATTTGCAATTAGAAAGCTACTCTCACCATCCGTATATGCGTTTTACGATTATACCGATCTTCAGTACGGCTTTGCGAGATAGCTTTCTATACTAGCACTATATATGCAAGGATGGTTGATGTTCGTACATACAAGGTATCCAATTAAGAATTTTCCCATTATCAATTGGTCCTCGATGAGGTAATATAAAAATTGTATAGGGAAAACAGTTGCTACTCAGATACTTGGAACGTACCGTGACGGTAGAAACCGTACCCGACGGCCGGAGGGCTAAGGGATAGGGTACAAATCAAACTAGTCAAACTAGAATAAATACATATTTTTGTACTTAGCAGCAATTGAATGTATATGTATATTTTTACAAAATCTTATCCGAACTCTTAAGCTAAAATGAATTGCTTATTACAGTATTGTACGTATGTATAAAGGCTAAAACACCAAAAAATAAACTTGTCCAAGCGATAACGATTTATTTATTCACTTAAACATTATTCTTAATAGTTACTACGCGATAAGTTTAAAATATCGTTTTTTTTATCCTGTTGTATTGTACACGTATATGTATATGTAATCACTCATTGCAAGCTTATTAAAGGACGAATACGAAACAAATAACAAGTTTTATTTTTCAATGTTTTACAGTGGTACAAAATTTACGATGAATATACACGCCATACGAAAACAAAGATCGAACGTAATCTATTGGTTCTTTCATTTCAAGTGATTACAAGAATTTTAGCGGCAATTATATTAAATGTTAAATCTTTACATACACGCATAGTGTGAGTTTTTATAAATGGAAATAAAATGAAGATGAAATTTGATGACGTAAAGATAATAAATATTAAAAAAAAATGAAACAGTCTATAATTAATATATATACGGGACGAGCCGTTCGTGATACAAAAAAACGGTTATATCTCCCCCTCCCTCCCCTTCCAAGGTAATCGACTCGATCCCTACGTATAAAGAACACTAACGGAATGACGAAAACGCTTCGGCTTAAACATTAATGATCGCGTCATATATGTGTATGCGCAGCTTTAAATTTACTATAATCAAACGTGAGAAATGCAAATCTTCAAATCAGAGTATTAGTATCACAGATAAACAGATGCCTCAAATACGTAGAAATAAAAAATATATTATATGTATATATATCATATTGTATATCCACTACCGACGCTTCCTTATCCTCCTATAAATGGTAAATGCAGATTGACGAAACGGCAAGGCATCTTCAGACCACTTGTACTGTACGCTTGAGTAAGTATGGTTGGTAATTAATTAAAAAATCGTAGCCTACGTGACGTCGAGCGGGAGCGAGCTTCGTCTTCTCCTTCTATTGCCGTCGCCTTATGTTTTCGGTCGATTCCGTTTCGAATTCGGAAATTTTCGGTTGCAGGACGATACTCGCTATACTCAACGAGCAAAGACATAACGTAATTGTGCCTAATAATATGTACACGGACGTTATAAGCCAGAAAGCAAATAGGTAGAGGTTCCTATTACAATATAAATCGTTCTTCGATGGGTCGTAGTTCGGTTCGTATTCCTTATAGACCCAAACAGAACCTATGGAGAAAAATATATATAATTAAGCTAGTCATGTCATTAATACGGTTAGACGATTAGCGATGAGACGTTTCGAGTTTAACAAGTTTTTAAAACACATGTCTAAACGATGTAAAAGGTTAGATTCTATCGAAATGTTAAAGAAATAAGTCAGAAACCGTCAAAAATGCCCCAAAGACTGTCAACTGTTTATCGAAGCTTGTAGTAAACTATCCACAAGAGCCAAAATATTAAGTAACAGAATCCTGATGATTAGTCTTGGCAAATAGCGGTAATTACGAAATAAGTTACGACAGCCTACCGTATACACAGAACAACTCGCATACAGTATCGATTTTGTACTGACTAGATAAGGGGAGTAGGCGATGCTGTGGTAACTTATTTCGTAATTATATGCTGTTACCGCTGTTTTCCCAGACTATTGATGATGATGTTCTTAATTAATAAACCACAATTCTCCTCACGAATTATTGGCATAATTTTTGCTTAGTTAGTAAGCTATTGCACAGCTGCCTTGTAGCTCTGAAATTAACGCACGTAGTTAGGTCGTTGGGTAGAGTCGTCTAGATTCCAAGAATTAATTATTAACGGAAACATTGCCAAATATTTTTACTAGAAACTTGTTGTAAGATATTCTGTCAAAATAGTACAAAAAGTTGTCAAATCCATATGAGAAGAATGTCAAAAAATATTAAAAAAACACGCCAAATCCCTCAAACATCTGTCAAAAATTTATAAAAGGAGTAAACTCCATTCAAATTGATCATTAATTGATTGAAGCTGTCAAAACTTCAACGTAAAATTATCAGAGTGTAAAAAATTCGGCAAAAATTGGTCTTTAATAGTGCTTATGTACAATCACGGCCACCCTAACCACAAGCTTAAATGGGCAGTAGCCACGGGGTGGAAATTTTTCGCCTCTAGCATCGTAATTTTGCGCCCCTTTTGGTGATAATTTAGCGCCCCCTTGGGGCGGCCATCTTGCTTTGCATTAAAATCAATTTGACTTTTATAAGACTGCTTCAACCGCTGTCCCCTTTTCACTTCCATATATTTCTTTATAAAGAGGGCTTCATTATTGTTAATAGCGCACCGGCGTCAAACATCATAGGACGGCCCTGTGTATGTACAGTTCAATCAATTTTACATAACTTATGAGCTTGAAGAGCGTACAAACCAAACCGCAACATATTTTAATAGCAGGTTCCACCAGAAATTGTTACAATACGCATTCACCTCCCTCTGTACTCATAAATTATATAAAACATATTAATTTTTCCACCATATATTCTTCCTAATATATATTTTTAGTTCATCTAAACTGGTTCAATTTAATCACTGCAACTCATGTAACAAGTTCAAGGTTTCAGTTCAAGTCAAGGTTCAGCTAAACTGTAGTTTAAACCAACACTGCGAAACAGGGCATAAATGTTTCTACAGTCTACAAGAGGTACTTGATTAGCCTGATAATATATTATAATTATTATTATTAATGCGCAGCTGTGTTCATATGTATGCAGTTATTTTTTCTTTTATTGTGGCGGTTTTTATACTTTGTTTAAACTCTTGGAAATAAAGATCATGATTATGATTATCATGATTATTAATCCCGTGTACAGTCTATTTACTCTGTGAACTGGACCTACATACTTCTCCTATAACCACATTTCTTATTTCATTTGTACGACATTCTTAACAACTCATTTCAAAACATTTACTTACATATAAATAGTACATATTTAAAAATTCTTACCAATAATGAACCAGCCTAGCATAAAGCAATTAAGTAGAGTTTGTGTTGGTGATTGTCTTAACTGTTCTTCCTCCCGTTCCTCCTCCCTTTGTCTCACTCTCGTGGATAAATGTAACAACTGTTTTAAAATACCAAAAATACCTAAAACAATTCCAAATGGAATTTAAACTAATCAAATGTAAATGGCATGCCACATTCAACTTTCACTTAATTAAAATATTTATATGTAAAAAATAGAACTTACCACCTACTAATAGATAAACCGGAATATATTCGCCTTGTGGACAGTCATGTAGATATATAAGCCCCATAACTATCATACATATCGGGATTATAATCGTAACTCCCAAAATAACTGTACAACCGACTGCAATATACAAGTAATAAATCTTTCGTCGATTTTACAAACGGTACTAACTTACCAGCCCCTAATAATATAATCAAGATATTCTTAAAGAAATCAAAGACACCTTTACTCGTCCTTCGAGCTTCACGTACCCTTCCAAAAAGGGAATCGTATGATGGTGGAGGAGCTACAAAATTATACTCGTTATCATTTTAACCGACGACGAAAGGTAACAACTCACCATTGGGATTGATCGCTTCCTCGTACGAAGGCGGTTCGCCAACATCTTGACATGCAGATGTCGTTAGGACACCTTCAATGTTGTGATAAGAAGGTGCTGGCATTGTGATTTGAGAAACGGAACTAGTCATTAGTCAATTTTAACTCCTATACAGCTACTATTCGATAAGAACACAACATTATTACGGATTTTAGAGGTGAGATTCGTTAAATACGCGAAGAATTTCTTGCGATTTATTTGACAAGCTACATCACACCATTTTCGTTTTTCTCCTCGCGTATTGCCAACTTTCTATTCGGTAAAGGCCCTATATCGATCCAAATATTGAGGGGTGCAAACGTGACTAAAATTTAATGGAATAAATTTACAAAAGCGACCTCATCGTATTGAGGCTATTACAGTTTCCTGTAATTAAAACATCTTTTAAATATTTTCAACCGTTTTTAGTGCTTGGTTTCTGATATTCTGTAGGGCGGGGCCTTATTCACGATACTTTTTAATAAAATTAACCTCAACGAAAATAAATATCTATTCTTCGTCTCTACATTACGGTTATCGCCGACATTATTCATCTTATTCTACTTCATGTCATTGTGTCACCAATCTAAGGGCTAATAGCATTAACAGCATGTGATGCCAACTTAAGGTTATACCTTACAATTCTAACAAATTTAAAGGATGAGCAGCCAACAGGTAGCTTGAACTGTAAACTTTAGGCATCGTTGGTTTAAGAAAGGTGTTTCTGAAACACACACTACAAAACTAGTACTTTAATTACATTTACCTTTTGAGGTTTGGTTGGATTAAAGTGATTTAAAATTGATTCGCACGTAGAATGTAAGTATTTTATTATCTGATTAATTTTCATTGAAGGACTGAAACGGAGGAAAGTTTATCATCATCATCCGAAGAAGATATACACAATGACTGTAAAATACTTGTACGCGAATCAAGTTGGCAGACCTGCAATATCATCATGCATAGCATATTGTTAAATACCAACGAGAAACCTAACTTCGGGCGAAACTTTTGATCTTTCGGGTTGAAATTCAGTCATCTTTTGGCCATATTTTGATTATAGTATATTTTGCAGCAATTAAAATAATAGATAACGACTTTTAAAAAAATAGCGTCAAACTACAGAATATATTATATTCTGTGGTTATTCAGCAATACAGTGACACCCAAAATTACTGTCTGCGCCGCTTTCGAAAAAAAAAAGTAAACTTTTTCAAAATGCCGCCATACTTATATTGTGGTTGGTATTATTCCAGTGACGTGCACGTTTAATAGCTAAATACTACATTAGGGCGATACATAACCATGTTTACGATAAGAATCGTTTCATATTTTACATTTCTTTCTCTATAGCCCGTTGTTTTAACATGAACAGATAACATAGAATTTGAAGCAAAAATATCAAGGTAATAGCAATTGGTAATAGGTATGTACGAGAAAGTAATAAAGCATAGGCCAATGTCAAATAATAATGATAAATGTCAACAAAACTGGTGGGATTACTAAAACATACACTATACATTCGGAAGTTTGGAAACGAAAATATTGATATCATCCCCTACAGAAACCAGTATTTTTCAGACAATCATTTTAGATATCTCTGTAAATCATCTAAAAGGTGGAAACTCCGTTTCCGCGTGAAAGTTGAGTTTCGTTTTTATGTAGATATTTATAAATTAAGTTGACATGCCTGCAATTTTAACAAGATGTAGTGGCATCCCTGCCGCTTGAGAGAAGTGTATAGCATAGAAGTATTATTATTATCACTATAATAAATGTTATTAGGCTGTAGTGGAAACCCTGCCATTTGAGATATGTTTGAGTGCATAGACGTATCGTTAATTGGTTGGCATTATCTTTCGTGTTGTCAGTTATCAATTCATCGCTTTTATTTGTACTACTACTATCAAGTCATTAACGTTTAAAAAATCCATCAAATGGATCGAATTAGTTATCAAAACAACTTTCCTGAATAATTTTTGTACGTTTCTTACTTCACGATATTAAAGCAAATCCTGCCAAATTCACATGATAAATTTAAGTGAATTTGAAACCTGTTGTAGTGATTAATCTTTTCAAGGTTATTCCTTCTACTCTTCTTCTTCTCGTTGACTTCAGTCTGCTTTTACGGAGTGTTAAGACTTTATATTTACTGGTCTTCTATTATCTATTTCTACCAAAAATGCCAGCTCATTCATCTCATATATTATATAGTTTCGCTCTCCGTTCTGCCTATTTCCTGTACTTGTTCAAACGGCAGACTTACTGAAGAGATTGACACTTGATGATCTCCAGTACTATTTTGGACAACAGAAAACATGTATGCAGCTGTGTATAAATAGGAAAGGCCAGTATGTTGAAGGCGGCTAATAGCTACTTGTAGTCTGGGCCAACACGGTAATTACGAAATAAGTTACGACAGTCTACGTATACACAGATATATTCGCATACAGTTTACTGATTAAAGTGAAGAGTCGGCGATGCTGTCGTAACTTATTTCGTAATTGTATGCTGTTACCGCTGTTTGCCCAAACTAACTACTTGTAATAAGTTTTCGATAAGGCATATTTTCTGGATCAGTTTCGCTATTTAATTATCACACCTCGTATAGCCCGCAAACAAACAGATGGAGCCACCATATAACGGTTCGAAGAGGCATTAACATAGAAAAGCGAAAACAGTTGATCTGGTACTGATCCGAGCAGCACCCCAATGCTTGACTTTTTTTCTTTCGCTTAGCTACGACGAGGGGTAGAAATTACCAGACCAAAATATTAAAATAAACTCTGCTTTAATCTTTGGCAATAAAAATTCATGAAATGTATACAATTTTATTAAAATCCTATATACTATATATACTTATATTTAGACATACCTTGCAATAACAAATTAAAAAGTAAATAATAAGTGGCTATGTTGTATTACAGATCGATCACTTCACTTTAGCCTATATCTCTCAGATACGATTTGATATAAAATTGATTAAGAAGCATATTTAAAAACGAAAGTACGTTATGAAGGGAATTGGTTGGATTTTGTATCTAAAAAATAAAGAAAAATTATCTGTACGTGTTCGATAAAATAAACTCGTCCTACCTCTTTTAGGGCTATTTCGGCACAATCTTTAATTTTCCCTTGGGTATAACCGAAATCCAATTTAAGCAATACTTTCGGACAGTCCGTGTTGCCTCCCGGTTGACCGACCTTTCCGGGCGCGTTAACGATTCTCCGTACGGTCTGAGGATTACCCTTCGTTTCCGGAAGTTGCGCTAACACGTAAGCGGCGATAGCTTTGCACAGAAACTTAAACCTATAAAACGAAAAAGGATAGAATTTAATAGGGGCTGAATGAAATTACGATCCGATAGAAGATTTACTGTATCGATATTGTCGGTTTAATAATTCCTATAGCACCTAAGATCGATCGTCCCCATTTCGATCCTTCGTTTTCCTCCGCGCAATTGATTAGAGTTTGCGAAAATTTGTGAAGGAGCATGCCACAGCATGGTTCGTCGATTTCGCAATAATCTAATGCCATCGTTAAGACGTCTACCCAAAGTAATGGAATTTTAGATTCGATTTCCTCACTAAAAAAATACAGGTCTAAAATTTACGATTTCTGGATGTAATAGATTTACGTAAGATTAGTTAGAAATAACATTTGGGATTTGTAATATTTCAATAACTGTTATCCTCAGCGAAAAATCCAGAATGGAAAAAATGCAACGCCCGAACCGTAACTAAGTCTGATTTTGTAAAAGCAGTTTTAGCTGATATTTATTTGTTATGACTATTTGACCCATTTTTGGCTACAGCTAAAGTTGATGCGTGACTACAGTCTTGGTCCTATGTTATCAGTACCCCTGTAGAATTGTTTACACAAATTGCAGGCATTTACTAAGGCCTATATAACGGACAGTGGTTTTCACGAGCTAACAAACTGTTTTCATACCACAATTCTCGAAATTTGTTGTTAGAATATGATTTTAACATTCAACTTTTAATTTCTGCAGCAAAGAATACTTTCTACAGACTTCAAAGTTATAATCTTATTGCGTTATGCTGTGGTAATTAATCTTATTCTTTCAGAAAAAAATTAATACATTCTAAATTAGACGAAATTCTGTGTACATATGTTTTCGAAGGTGCAGAATACGATTTTGACGTCAAAACCCGTAATATTTGCTTCGTTTGCGTGCTAGAGCGTACCAGAGCGATTCGTCAAGAATCACTTTTCACTTTCTCATTAAATATTTCCTCAATAAGCCGTCTTTCGTACTCGAAATTATTTTATCCCTAATCGGCACTACAAGAGCTTTAATTTGATGTGTAATATGTCGTACTTCCGACCATTTCGATTTTCTTCGAAATTCCCTTTGAAACTTCACAAAAAATTAATATGTTCTAAATTAGACGAAATTTCGTGTACAGATGTTTTCGAAGGTGTAGAATACGACTTTGACGTCAAAACTCGTGAAATTTGCTTCGTTTGGGTGCTAGAGCGTACCAGAGCGATTCGTCAAGAATCACTTTTCACTTTCTCATTAAATATTTCCTCAATAAGCCGTCTTTCGTACTCGAAATTATTTTATCCCTAATCTGCACTACAAGAGCTTTAATTTGATGTGTAATAAGTTGTACTTCCGACCATTTTGATTTTCTTCGAAATTCCAAGGGGTACCCCTTTGAAATTTCGGAAAAAATGAATATGTTCTAAATTAGACAAAATTCGGTGTACAGATGTTTTCGAAGGTGTAGAATACGATTTTGACGTCAAAACTCGTGAAATTTGCTTCGTTTGAGTGCTAGAGCGTACCAGAGCGATTCATCCAGAACCACTTTTCACTTTTTCATTGAATATTTCCTCAACGAACCGTCTCTCGTACCCGAAATTATTCTATCCCTAATCTGCACTACAAGAGCTTTAATTTGATGTGTAATAAGTCGTACTTTCGACCATTTAGATTTTCTTCTCATTTAGTATTTTAGACAAAGTCAATAATAACACGAAATTTGACGTTTTTGTGGACAATCTTACAGACAAACAAATGAAGGAAAGAATTTTGTTTTAATGAAAATTGAAAGATGTATTCGAGAACTGGAACGTACGAATACCGAATTTTTGTAAGGGAACTCGATTTAGCTGCAAATCAGATTTTAAAAACGCCTTCGAGTTAATTCAAGCCACGGATTATTGTATCACATAAGAGTGTCTGTGTTCGCATGTAAACGAATAGCGAAAAATAATCGTATAGAAGCCATAATAAAAAAATTGTGGAAGAGTCATGATGTTCTTTTCTTTTTATGTGCAATTTCCGTTATTACCTACTGTAAATGTTGACAGAAGAATGTCAAATTTCGTGTTCTTATTGATTTTTTTAAACTGCACTGAAATAAACACACAACGAATAAATAAGGTTAAATCCTTTGTTTCACAACATGAAACGTGTCGTAATGTAGAAAAACTAAAAAAACTGTTATTTATGCGGTATTACCTATTTGCTAGTACAATCAAAGTAGATCAAAACCATCAAATAAAGTTAATTCTTTTCAAAAGATCTCTTTTAGAACAATTCCGAATTCTGACGGGTTCTTTACAGAAAATTAGTCATCCTGGACGTTCGGTTGTAAGTAAACAGCGGATCTTCCCGACTTTTATTACGTCAATAGAGAAAAGGTAGACGGTACTTTAAATATTAAGCGTAAAAGTGAATTTCTATCGACGCGTAGCAGATTTATCTTGCCCCTTTAAAGTACCGAACAAAATTATAATACGTGTTAATTTTCCATGATAAAACCTGCCAAATTTCATCAAAATCGGAGGCGGATACCTCGAAGGGCTTCCTTGTTAGTTTAATAACATTTATTATGATACCTTTACTACCACATGTCGATAACATATAAACAAGACTGTATACGGTTAACTTTGGTTATTGAGTTAAAATTCACAAGGGATGTTTTTCTCTCTCTAGCAATTTCGCTACTGAGGATAGCAACTTAGTTAACTGTCGAAATTTAGGAGTGCATAAATTTTGAATCACAAACTTCCACGTGTTTCTTTTTTCCTTTTTTGTGTTAATTACGCGTGGATACCTACGTTACTTTAACATTTCGCATCCAATCCAGACAGGTGCTGATCAAATGCTTATAATCTAAAGCCCTTTCGATTTTTTGCATCATATAAGCGTGCAAGGTTAAGACACAGCCCTTTTTGACAAGGATATTCTCTAAATCGGCTTGTTTGGAAGCGCTGAACGTTACGACGGATATCACATTCTTCCAGGTCATCACCTTATTTTGTATAACTTGAAAATCAATCGGAAATTAGTATAAACGTACGATCACCAAAAAACAAGCATGACACAAACCTTCCCTAGCAAAATAGTTGAGTAAGGTTACTTCGTAAACGCTCGCAGCAACTTCGATATCACAGACTGTATTACCTAATCCGTTCAATACGGCATTCATCAAGGTGGCATCCTTGGATTTGTTAGCGATGTACTCCTCGAAAGTCTTCTGAGATACGCTCGATATGCTAGTTATGTTCAGAATTTCTAAAAACGTCGCGAAAAGTACGTTCAATTCCTGTTGGTTACGATATCGTTCCAAATAATTTAATTGGTTGATTATCAAATGTTGTAAGTCCTTTTCTTTGGTAGTGATCACGTTTTTATGTCGAGACGCATACACCGCCACCAACTTGACGTAACTTCGGATATAAATGTGACGTTTTTGGAACGAATCGTTAGTCAATTGAGTTGTTTTAGTATAATGGGCTACGGCGCTTAAAAAGCTGGAACAATAAAGTTTTTATGAATTTAATATTTGGTGAAGGTGATTGTAAGGACGGTGGTGTAACTTACTGACACTCATAATAAATTCGATGACACGTCTTTAGCTAGCATGAGGCAAGCGCCATCAAAACCGTATAAACCGAATTTAATATTTCTTAAAACATTTACCAACCTTAAAATACGAAAGTCCAAATCCAAAGGATCCAGCTTGAAGATAACGGAAGAATCACAACTCATCACGTACCAATCGACGATGTGATGGTACATTTCGTGATCGATGAGGCTCCAATCGAAACATTCCGCTTGTACGAGTAGAGCTTTTGCTTTATCCACGTGATTGGCTCGAACTTTAGGTTCGTTCGATAATTTTACGAGTAAGATCAAGATGCTATGCAGCACCTTCGCTTTGACTTGGATGGGAGTCACATCTACTAGATTCGTTAACCATACAGGCCAGTTCACCGACATGAAGATGTGACCGAGGAAAACGTGACAATCGGGTAGATATTGTTCCACAACCTGTAATTATTTTATTTTGTCGTGATTAACCGTTTGGGACGCCATTGTCTGTTATGTCCTTTTTTACAGGCGCATTTATTAAAGACATACGTGCATACAAGGTGTTTCAAGACGAATAGTAAACATTTTAGGGGGCGACACTATGGACTATTCCGAATAAAAGAGTTTATATAAACATGGGCCCAATTCATAATGGGTACGGAGATACAGCAGTTTGAATTTCGTTCGCGCGCATGTCCACAACAGCTGACATGCGCTCAATAATCTGAATTTGAATGTTCCGAAAATTGTCAAGCGGTACGATAGCATGTTCCCTTTTTCCTATCGAAAAATGCCGAATGACGCGAGGAAAACCGACCGTGCAGTTACTGTGTGTCGCCTTCACAGTCTGATACAAACACGATCGCACCGCTTGACACTCAAAGGATTTTAATTTTCGAGAACAAACCTTCAACATGAGTTCCAAATCTGCTATCGACGGCCAAAAATTCTGCCAGGGTAGTGCGATGAATGAGCTGTGAAGTACGTTGAGCACGTGATCCTTCACCGAGGTGTGGGCGTAATTTGTCACGTACCAATGCCACACGAAACTTAATATTTTTCCGGAAGCTAGAATCGGATTGGTAAAGAAAAATTAAATGATGTGGTTAGATTTAAAAATTACCACAACCAGCCCTAAAAATCTAACTAAGCTGTCGCCTTTGGGCATACTCTCAACTCATCGTCACTTTTACTCATTTTTCTGCTGCCAAAACGCCCAATCAAACCCTGATCTACACGTTGCTTTGAAGCATATAAGCTCGATTTAGTCACAGTTCTTGTCTTGATGCTTTCGTTGAATGACATCCACTTGTCCTTTTGGAAGTGAAGAAATAAACCACGCCTTAGCATGAATAAAAATCGCTTGCAAGACATGAAGGGTCAGTTCAATGCTCTCTGCTAGGAACCTAACACGCTAACCAAACAAATTCGGAACGTTTTGTAAAACTATAAAATTTTCAATAATGCTCAACAGTCTCTCTAGCAGTCCAGATATAATAAAATTCTTCAGAAATCGCAAAAATTGTGCGAATTCCAACATTTAAGTTTAAAACCACTTTTTCTAGAGTTTTGAAAATTCCTGGAAATGCTTTCTTTTCAAATCTGGATTTTAAGAATTATTATTGTTATTTTCTCCATTCCTCGAAAAATTTTTTGTTTCCAAAATTTCTCGTGAATTCAGTTTTTATATATTATATATTTTAAATATCAAAGCTCCCGAAAAACAGTTTATCGAAATTTCAAAATTTTTTAAAGTTATTTTTTGAACATTTCAATATTCTTTAAAAATTGAAGGGTTACTAAGGTTTGTCGAAGTTTCAGATCTTTTAAGGAATATTTCCAAATTTCTTTTTAATTTTCAAAAGATCGAGATTTAAAAAATTCAAATTTCATTTATATTTTTCAAGCACAAACATTTTTCCAAAATTACACACGAAGATATGATAAAAAAATGTAGTAATCTAGTAGGTGTTTTTCAAAATATCAAAATTGAATTCTTTTTTATTTTCGAACTATCAAAATTTGTCGAAAATTTTAAGTCACCAAAGTTTATTGAAATTTCAGTATTTTTGCAAAATTAAAAGGGTACCGAGGCTTTTCAGAATTTCAATATGTTTTAGAATGTTTTCAAATTTCGCAGTTTGCTAAAACTTCTGAAAATCTAAAATTTTTAAAATGGAATATTCCAAGTTTTGTTCAAATTTTCGGATTTTTAGGAATATTTCAAAATTTCCCAAAATATCAAGATATATTTTAAAAAATTGTTTTATCTAAATATTTGTAGTTGAAAACTTTCGCAATTACACCTTAAAACATGACTATCTCGTAAGTATTCCAAAATATCTAAACTCCATTTTTTTCTTTTGAAAAAGGGCGCCTTAAGATTTTTTAAAATATCAAAATCAATCGAAAATTAAGGTTTATGAATCGATTGAATCTTTAATTTTCTGTTTGTTTTGAAAGTTGCAATTTGTCAGAATGTCAAAATCGCTGGAAAATTCGAAATTTGCGAAGGTTTTTAAATCTTAAAATTTCTATATCTTGAAATTTCAAAATTTTTAAGTTTAAAAATGTTTAAAAAGCGATATTTCAAAGTTTGTTAAAATTTAGATTTCTTTTAAGAAACGGCCTGAGATTTTGTAGCCAACAGATGGCACCACAATCGAAAAACAGCAGTAATTTGTAGAATTCGAATGTGACTTTCGAAATTTGTATCTTACAGATTAGTTCTGCTTTTCGATTGTACTGCCATCTGTTGACAACATCTTATGTTCATTATGTTATTATTTGTGGTCAACAGATGAGTCCATAATCCACAAATTTATTAATTTCTAGGATATAAATCCTTGTCTTTCGAAAAATAGGACTAATCTATGGAATTGTTAGGCCTATTTTGCGATTGTGCTGCCATCTGTTAACAACAAAATCAATTAAGTATTATATTGCTTTATTTGTAGTTAACAGATGGCACCATAATAAAAAGATAACGGTATTAATTCCTAGGGTATTAATCTCAGAAACGAAATGGCCTCTTTAATCATGAACATTCCGAAAATGATAGACTCAAGCTATAGTATAACTGTATTGTCAATCCCAAAAATGTCATATACTCTGAGATAATATGTTCCAAATACTGCAACTTTTCAGAGTATTGTACTACTATAGATTTTGTTTGACGATGACAACTTCAACTCGATTTTCATTTTTTTTTAACGATTTCGAGGGAGTCAAAGGTTCATTGTACAATCTTAACACAACAACAAACAAACAAACAACAAAATTTATCCGCGACTCATTCGACTAAAGGCAACAACTTAGTTATCGCAATACTTGGAATTTCTGATTTATGATTGTGGCCAGAATTATTTTCTTACTATTTATTTTCTATCACGGAAAGGAAAAACAATCGATCTTACTCACCTGGTAAAGTTTGTACAACAAACATAACGCATTCGAAAAACATCTGAACACTTTTCAAAGCAAACGGTCCGTCCGACGGGATCCACGGTAAAACCACAGCCCTATCATCAGTCAATTGTTTGATCCAATTCGCCATATTCTCCTTCATATTCTGCATCCAATACGGCATCACCCAAGGCGAAAACATATCGCGCAAATAAGGCCAGATTTTCTCACAGAGGGAATCCCCCAAGACTCCCGGATGCATATTCAAGGTACTTATCACCAGCGCGTGTCCGATCATTCCATTGAAGGCCATGAAGACTTCAACATAATTCCTCGTTTTCGGATATAATCCGTACAATCCGTATTGGAATCTTTCCTGCGTGAAATGTTTGCTGAGCAAAGAGGCCGTTTCCAACAGCTCGTTATGACGTAACAACCTCTGTTTTTGCGCGTACAATCTGATCTGATCCCTCAATGGAAGGGCGATGTTAATCTCGATGGGCTTCGATAAATAATTGAGGAAATCGATCCAAACCTTGACGGCGATGTATCCGGAATCCATCCCGCAATTACTGGCTTTTAACATGATTATTAGAATTTCCCCGAAATGCTCGGGGAATTGGTGATCGAGCATAAGAATCAGATGTTTTCGCAGTAACGCGTGTAAATCGGACGAATCGGGGTGAGGTTCGAATCCTAAAGTCTGCAGCGTTTGCACCAAGACGTTGATGAATTTCGATCTTTGAGCTAGTTTAGGATTTTTGGTTTTTAACCAGAAAAGCACGTCGAACTAAAAATACAATTTAGAAGATTTCAAAAATTGTCAAAATATCCAGATATTTAAAAAATCCAAATTTTATTCACATTATTAAAGGATAGACACTTATTCGAAATTACACACAAGGATAAGACCAAGGAAAACGTGACAATTTTTCAAAATATCAAAATTTAACGAAAATTTGTTAGTTTATCTAAATTTCAATATTTTGGCAAAATTCAAGGTTTACCGAAGTTTTCCAAAATATCTTTTTAATTTCTCAAAATCTAACGTTTTCAAATTTTTAAAACAGAATATTCCAAATTTTTAAGAATATTTCGAAACGAGATTTCCAAAATTTCCCAAAATATACATATTTCAAAAAAATGTTTTGTCCAAATTTTAGTAATTGAAAACTTTTACAATTGCACATTAAGATATGACGAACAAAACCAGACAATCTCTAAAAACCCGTTTTGAGATTAATCCGGGAAATTTTTGTTGACGTGGCGTAGTTACATACCTTGGATAATAAAGCGAAAGCCACATCGTATTTATCTAGAATCTTCTCGCAGATAGTCGTATACATTAGGATGAAATTTGCAGTTCCGGAATTTACAGGAACGAAATGGGGTAATAGATATACCCTTAGCTCCGGTTTCTCGAGGATGTTGTTTAGTAAGCGTGGATGTTCGAATTCCCTGCCGTGAATGTGAGACTAGATATGGAAATATAAACATTAATAATAATAAATCGTTCGAGGTGGAAAACGTAAGAATAAATCTAACCTGTCCTAACAGTTTCAAACATTGCGAGTAAAGTTGCTTCCCGGGCAGATAATTATTGATTTCCTCATTCAATAAACTCAAAATGTAATAAAACAGTTCGACGCCCATTTCCAATGTTGAACCATCAGCCGATAATTTACCTCGTAAATTGCTAAAACATACTTTCCGAAATTAACAAAAAAATACACTTTTACTTCGTTTACATTAAGAATGCAGTGTGAGCATAAACAGGGCCATAAAATTCTTCAATCCGATTGGCTAAGAACGACGCCCAAATTACGCTTTCAGATGTTTTGATAAAGACATTTGACATCAGCTAGAAGTTTTGACAGTTGTCAACGACACTGTTTAAAATTTCCGTTCCAAAACAATTGAAATCAGCGTCAATCTTACATTTCAGGGCCTTTCACGCTTTTGATAATAACATTTTACAACAACTACAAATTTTGACAGCTGTCAATGTCAACTTGAGCATTTATTGACTTAAGAAACTGTCCCTTGTATCATTATGAAAAATTCGGCAGCTGTCAACATCACAGTTTAAAGCTTCCTTTTCAAAACAATTGAAATCATGGTCAATCTTACATTTCAACGCCTTTTATATCTTGTGATAAACATAATTGACATCAACTACAAGTTTTGACAGCTGTCGACGTCAACTGGAGCATTCACAACAACTTCCTTTTCAAGACAATTGAAATCATAGTCGACCTTACATTTCAGGGCCTTTTAGACCTTTTGATAAAGCCATTTGGTCACAGATACAAATTTTGACAGCTATCAAGATTGACTTGGACATTCATCTATATAGAAAGTTGTCCCCTATATCAATATTAACAAATTTGACAGCTGTCAGCGTCGTATTTGCTGGCTTTCGTTCCAAAAAATTGATGTTACGGTTAATCTTACATTTCAACGTCTTTTATACCTTGTGATAAACATATTTGACATCAACTACAAGTTTTGACAACTGTCGACGTCAACTGGAGCATTCACAACAACTTCCTTTTCAAGACAATTGAAATCATAGTCGACCTTACATTTCAGGGCCTTTTAGACCTTTTGATAAAACCATTTGGCCACAGATACAAATTTTGACAGCTATCAAGATTGACTTGGACATTCATCTATATAGAAAGTTGTCCCCTATATCAATATTAACAAATTTGACAGCTGTCAGCGTCGTATTTGCTGGCTTTCGTTCCAAAAAATTGATGTTTCGGTTAATCTTACATTTCAACGTCTTTTATACCTTGTGATAAACATATTTGACATCAACTACAAGTTTTGACAACTGTCAACGTCAACTGGAACATTCACAACAACTTCCTTTTCAAGACAATTGAAATCATAGTCGACCTTACATTTCAGGGCCTTTTAGACCTTTTGATAAAGCCATTTGGCCACAGATACAAATTTTGACAGCTATCAAGATTGACTTGGACATTCATCTATATAGAAAGTTGTCTTCTATATCAATATTAACAAATTTGACAGCTGTCAGCGTCGTATTTGCTGGCTTTCGTTCCAAACAAATTGACGTTACGGTTAATCTTACATTTCAATGCCTTTTAAATCTTTTGATAAAGACATTTGACATTAGCTACAAGTTTTAACAGCTGTCAATGACACAATTTAAAATTCCCTTGGCAAAACAATTGAAGTCACAGTCAATCTTACATTCCAGAGCCTTTTAGATCTTTTGATAAAGACATTTGATATCAGCTAGAAATTTTGACAGCTGTCAATGTCAACTTGAGCCTTCATTGATACAAAAAATTGTCCCCTATATTAATAGTGACAAATTCGACAGCTGCCAATTTTGCATTTTAAGAATTTCGTTCCAAAACAATTGAAATCATGGTCAATCTTACATTTCAGGGCCTGCTGGATCTTTTCATGAGGACATTTGGTATCACCTACAAGTTTTGACAGCTGTCAATGTCAATTTGAGCATTTATTGACTTTAGAAAGCTTTCCCTTCTATCATTATTAACAAATTCGATAGCTTATTCGATATGATACTTGATGATCGTCACCTTTGTCTAACGTAACCTTACTTAACCGAGTACTTGGTCCTATTTTAATTGTGCCTTGATTCAGAGCGCCATCTACTACTACAGCATTCTTAACGTAAACACAGTATAAATTTACGAATACCAACCTGATTGCTTGAAGTAACGTAACAGCACTCTGACACACGTACTGAGATGGAGGTAGCATGAATTTTTTCAAGAGGGTGTCGTAATTTCTTCGATTGTTGTCGATTTGGTGTCGTATCCCTTCGTTAACTCTAGCCTCCTAATAATCACATCTTATATTTTTCGAAGTAATCAGAATTCGGATAAATATACCTTCGCAGTCAAGGTAATGACGGCCGCTCCTGAACAATCGGACGATCGATTTTGTTGGTTGCAGGTCACTTGCTTCGTAATCTTATTTATCACAGACATATATAGTTGAGGCACTAACTCTTGGTACATGCAATCTAAGGTTTTGTATTCGGAGCAACTCAGATTGTATTCACTAATGATGGAAATTAAGCAGTTAGCAGAAATAAATTAGAAAATACAGTAGAATTTCGTTTAACCGACCTATAAACGACAAGAGGAAACACAACTCCCATTAATCGATGACGAGAAAAGTGTGCCGGTTTTCGCGCTAACCATGTGTGGGTCACGTTACCGTGTAATCCATTTTTTCACTGATTTATTGTAAAACGTAATATTTTGGTTGCTTAATTTGTAAAATTATGTTTAATAAGTTTTTTCTTAATTGTAACAAGCTAGATAAACACACGCTTCCCGAGCAGTCTTTGCACGGTTTTCGCTTTATTATTGTGGTAACTGTGTCGGGTTTTGTTTTATGATTGATAGTAACAAATTTTGTTGTTCACGAAAAATGCATCCTGCTTTTACAACAATGTTAACAACGATAAATTCTGTATTCGTCTTTAATGCCTTAAGCTTACGGAAACAAGAACTTACAATTTTGACAGATGTCGATATCAATGGCAGACCTTTTAGCTCTCTCTAATTTCTATAATCATGAAAATAAAAATATTTAATTTCCGTTTCCTTCGTTTACCAGATTTAGCGTTCGGCTTTCAGAATTGCGCGATTCTTTCAAATGTTTCACCATTTTGACAGATGTCAACGTCAAATTTCACAACCATATTAGATATTTTAGGATTTAGAACCGAGAACTTTTCAATTTAGACAGAAATCAATGTTAAATTCTACAGCCATCTCTTTTTCTATAAAATTTGGACAGATTTTAGTATCAATTTTGATAACCCGCTGGGATGTTTCAGCGTTTTGGAAGGAAAAACTTTTAATTTTGACAGAAATCAATGTTATAAATTCCATAGCACCGTCTTTAATGCTTTAAGTTTATGGAAACAAGGCCCGTTTATGTCGGATAAACGAAACTCTACTGTAGTCGTAAACATACCGAGCAAATCTCGATACCGTTTTAAATACGGCATCTAACGACTTGAACATTTCTTCCTTATCGTTCAAATTAAACGCAAAGAGAACTGGTGTTGGAATATTCAGGGGTGGAGGCCCTTTTGGCACGTCGTAGGTCTTCAATCTCAACATAATTCTTTGGCAGGGATCGTCCGGTTCGTTCCTGTTTCCCGGTTGTGGTAAGGGTTGATTTACATTACTTTTCTCCCTGTAATTGGCCAACCTCCAAGACTTCAGTCCTTTTTGTTGTTCATCATGAATCGCGAACGTGTTAACAAATTCCATCCATGGCGACTAAAATAATAACGAAAGAAAGAAACTTCAGAGAGAAGCAAATAAAATTATCGTCTGGACCGTACAGTGCTTCCTTGAAAAATCAACGAGAGGTAATTAGGTTTGTACTCTGGTGGTAAACTTGGTAAGTACAACGTTGATTCTTGCAGTGTCGGTTCCTCCAACCACAAGCTGTACGCCTTAATGATCCTATAAATTTCCAATTTGAAAAAATTAAATTACATATTTACGTCCATCTCAATACCCAAGGGTGGCTTCGAAAAACATTTTTGATTGGAATTTTCCGCCGTCGCTTCGTCGTATTGTTTCTGGTAATACGTCACGCACTCGGCCAGGTGGCGCTTTAATCGTTTTTGGAACTGGAAGTTGATGACGCCCTCGAAGAACTTTTCTCCGATACAACCACTATTGAAAAAATGGATTTAAAAATGTTGAGCGAAAAAAATGAGTAATTTTCGATACCTAACCGGAAGCCGATACAAAAATAAACTGAAGAATTTTTGCCACATCAGCGGTAGGAGTGGATGGTCGATTTTCGTGTCCAAAGCTTGCCGAGCCCATCGAAATAAGCATAAGGATCCCGACGTAAAGGAGGGTAGCTTTAATACGCTTGCGGCTTTCTAAAAGTGAATATTAGAATAAACGCTTGGTAGGGATGAAAAATATTTTTAAAAGTTCGTACAACATATAGCAACACGTCGAGGGAGATGGGGGGAGGGTAAAGGTATTTAGAGTTAGCCACGGATTCCACAACTCTTAATTAAAACAGCTGATCTTCAAGCACAACTTCTTTAAATGTCAAATGTCGAATGTAAAATGGCCCCCTAAAATTGAATATTCGTAAATGATTGGGGATGAAAAATATCTTTAAAAGTTCCTAGAAGATAAAGGCACGCGTCGAGGAGAGATTGGAGGAGAGGGGGGCGGGGGTAAAATCATTTAGAGGTAGCCACGGATTCCAAAATCCGTAATTGAAATAGCTGATCGTCACCATAATTCCTTCAAATGTAAAATCGCTCGGATTTGCTTTATAGGAATGAGGATGAAAAATATCATTAAAAGTGCATGGAAATTGAAGGAGATCGTCGAGGGTGGTGGAGAGGGAAAGGGAAGGGGAGGTAAAACAGCTGATTTTCACAATAACGCCTTAAAATAATAAATCGTGCCAGAGCAATTCCACAAGTACAAGATTCGATTTCCCGATCCGATTCATAATCCCCTTTTCCCCAGTCTCATTTCACCAGTATCTACCGGGACATCCAAAAAAATCAGAATCATCACAAACCATCCCAATTTGTTCAGAAAATAATTCCCTTTTTCCCATCTCTCCCTTCTGAAAGGCGCATAATTTAATTTTACCTTTGAGCCCAAATTGGGACAAAATTATCCGCAAAAGCCACCCCCATATATCAAAGTCATCGTGTGAGCTGATGCTCATCCGATTGTCAAGAATGAAAGAATTAACTTTCCCCTGAATTTTCGAAATTCTGGGCACCCCATATTCGATTATCCTCAACCATAAATTCAGGACTTTCCCCGACAAAACACTTACCCACCGATTTATTAATCCTTACTTTAATCGCAGCATCGACGTTGATCTTCCCTTTTTGATTCTCCAACTGGCTCAAAATCTCCCTCCAAAGTCCGGTTTGTCGTTCCCTTTCTTCAAATTCCAGATCGATGATTAAATACGCCAACCAGGGGTAACTTCCCAACGAGCTGTTAATCAACAAGGCTTGAGATGGTGTCGCCCATTTGAACAGGGAACCTATCGTGCTGTTTTGATCTTGTGGTGAAACAATCTAGAAATATTTTTTATATAAAGTGGCGTACAAACTATACTAAAAAAAACAGAAAAAAACAAAAACTTATATTTCGTCCACATTAAGAATGGAGTCTGGGGATAGATGAAACGACACGGGTTGTTGTTATTGTAATTATCCATGAAGCAAAGTTAAAATATCAGACAGTCAAGGTTTACTCTGGCATCGTAACAGTTGTTATGATTACAGGTTGAAAGGCAATTGTTTAATAAATTGAGCTTCTAAGCAGAATAAAGCATCCTTCTTCATATCTTCTTTCATAGTCTGTGCATTCTTCAAACATAACTAATTCATACTCGTTGGCAAGTTGAGAGCGTGCAAGAAAGGATAAGGGTAGTAAAGCAACTTCAATTGTGAGTCCCGAATAAGAAGCTTTTGGTAAGGATTTCTAAACTTGCGCCAACCACCTTGCTTTTCTAACAATTAATACAGCAACCTTGAAAATTAAATATTCAAAATGCCACCCATTGACTTCTTGGCAGTAAGCTGGTGTATTTACAATTTCACCAAAGATGTTATTAATAACAGTTCGTTCTCTTATGCGAATTTCTTCTTGCATATGCTTCTCCAATGCCTCTAAATTTTCTGGTATTGTTCCGTATACTTTTGAGTGTAAATAACCTTGGCGTGTGTGGTTTACGCACGTCTGAAGTGAATACCCATTAATTGTAGTATTTCTTACTTCGAGGTCATCGCATTTTCGTTTCAAGTGTTTTTTGATAATTTAGAAATCACTAAGATTAAGTTGTAGAAAATCTTTTCCGGATGTTTTATGTATAATGTTTTATTTTATTCTTCTATTCTTCCCGCGCGCACATCATACTCTCTCTGACTCTCCTTCTGTTTCAGTCGAAGCAAGCGCGCACATATTCTTTCTCTGGTTCATCGCCTCTCGCTCGCACATCGTACTCTTTCTCTTGTTTTCTTTGTCCTTCACAAGCGACTGGCTGGCTCCGCCCAAATTTAACCCTCGAAATCAATCGCTTATGTTCTTACGCTTGCGCTCGAGCTGGTCCGGGTCGCTTAAGAAAATTAATAATTAAAAAATTATTATGTTCTAAATTAGACGAAATTCTGTGTACAGATGTTTTCGAAGGTGTAGAATGCGATTTTGACCTCAAAACTCGTGAAATTTGCTTCGTTTGGGTGTTAGAGCGTGCCAGAGCAATTCGTCCAGAATCACTTTACATTCTCTCATTGAATATTTCCTCAATAAACCGTCTCTCGTACCGGAAATTATTTGATCTCTAATCTCCACTAGAAGAGCTTTAGTTTGATGTGCAATAAGTCGTACTTCCGACCATTTTGATTTTCTTCGAAATTTCAAGGGGTACCCCTTTGGAAATTTAGGAAAAATTGAAGGTGTTCTAAACTAGATGAAATTCTGTGTACAGATGTTTTCGAAGGTGTAGAATACGATTTTGACGTCAAAAATCGTGAAATTTGCTTCGTTTGGGTGTTAGAACGTACCAGAGCGATTCGTCAAGAACCTCTTTTCATTTTCTTATGGAATATTTCCTCAATAAACCGTCTTTCGTACTCGAAATTATTTTATCCCTAATCTGCACTACAAGAGCTTTAATTTGATGTGTAATAAGTTGCACTTCCGACCATTTTGATTTTCTTCGAAATTTCAAGGGGTACCCCTTTGAAATTTCGGAAAAAATGAATATGTTCTAAATTAGACAAAATTCGGTGTACAGATGTTTTCGAAGGTGTAGAATACGATTTTGACGTCAAAACTCGTGAAATTTGCTTCGTTTGGGTGTTAGAACGTACCAGAGCGATTCGTCAAGAACCTCTTTTCATTTTCTTATGGAATATTTCCTCAATAAACCGTCTGTCATACTTATTTTATCTCTAATCTACACGAGAAGAGCTTTAATTTGATGTGTAATAAGCCGTACTTCCGACCATTTCGATTTTCTTCGAAATTCCAAGGGGTACTCCTTTGAAAGTTAAAAAGAAAACAAAAAATTAGTATGTTCTAAATTAGGCGAAATTCTGTGCACAGTTGTATTCAGAGGTGTAGAATACGACTTTGACGGCAAAACTCGTGAAATTTGCTTCGTTCACGCATACGGTTACGGTTACACTCGAGCCCGTAAGGTGTGCCTTAAGAAGTATTCACTTCAAAAGTCTAGGGATGTCAGATCAAGAGATCTTGCCGGCCATTCTATTGGCCCTCGTCTGCCGATCCATCTTTCTGTGCAGAAAATTACAAACAGGAAGCATGTAATGCGGCGGTGCGCCATCGTGTTGATATCAAAGTGTATCATTTGGGATATTCAAGATTTCTACGCATGAAGAATGAAATGCGTAATCAACGGTTCCAGTCGCCAAAAGAAGCAGTCAGTACCTCCAAAATGGGAATTTTGACTATCCCAACTAAAGATTGACATAACTGCTTTAAGGTAGTTGTAAATCATTATTGAGTATGACGTAGACCACAATCCCCAATACCAAGAGTTCACTGGCACTGTATCACATCAGTAAACTTCTCCCGGCACAATTGTTTAAGTAAACCCGGTTACATGTGTTTCGCTTGGATAAGGCAAGCATTATCAAAACCGTATAATACCGATTCCACTATGAAACAAACAAAATTTCCATGGTAAAAGCAATAAATAAACTTAATGATAACGAAACCAACATTAGAAAAAAACTTACCTGTAATAAATCTTTTATGATGGTGACACAACAAGTTAAAGCATCATCATTTAAATAACTTGATCTGACAATAACATCTAGGAGGTACATCACGCCGAAATCCTTGTTCCAATTCGGAACGGAAACTAGGGTATTTATCCATATCCGTACGACGTATCTGGCCGATTCAACCCCGTAATAACGATAGTTAAGAATTTGATTTTCGATCAAAAAACCGAACTGTTCCATTACGAGATTTTGTATGCCGATTAAACTTTTCGCCAGGTGTAGATACCCTTTTTTGGCGTTAAGAGCGCCGGTAATGATATTTTGAAATTTCTCCGAATTAACGAGAGTTTCCTGACAATTCAGGAATAAGGGTATGATCAAATTCAACACGAACAGGACGGCTTCGTGTTTCTGATTAGCTTGTAAGAGTAACAATTGATCGAAACCTTTCGAGCAAATCACTGGGATCAGGTGACCGTACGTCGTCATTAGGAGCGATAAGAAACAAGATAATAAGTGCTGTTCTTTGATTCCTAACGAAAGAAAAATACATCTTCAATTAATTAATTTATCGTTAATAAAATGACAATGATTACCTCGTCGAAGCACATCGAATCGTTCCGGTTCGAAGATCTTAGCGAAATCGGTCAATCCCTTATCGGTGTAATGCAGTCGCAATCGAAAAAGCGTCTGCCATCCCCATTGGGAATATGAGGGTTCTTCCTGGACGATTTCAACCACCAATAACGCGATTTTACAATGAAAGGTATAAGGGATAAAAAGCGATTCTCCCGCAATGTCCCAATTCAACCTCGAAATGATCATTCGTGCTAATCTGCTACCATCGTGATTGATCGGATTGGACCTGAGCAGCTTCGTTATGATCATAATATCGCTATCGTCGGGTTTCCATATCGAAATAGGAAGTTCCTCGTAAAGATATAAAGAGAGAGAGCCGATTTTGTCGATGTTCAATTCGACTATCCGCAATATATACGAAAATAGAGACGAATACTTCGATGTTATATGCGTTAGGAGGATCCTGGCGTTTTTACAACAATTGTCTTGCGTCGTTTCACTTATAAAACCAATCTGTCAAAAAATGATTAAAATTAAAACTTGAATGTTCTTCTCCCTCGACCTGTACGAATATTTTGCCTAAAGAGCTCCCGACACGCTGGTAATTCGTTTCAATTTTACCTGGTAACGTTTTAGGACATTCGAGTAAAATTGAATGCATTAACTCGATTCACGCGTGGAAAATATTAAGAACGAGCGCGATAAAATACGAGAAAAATTGATTTTCATGTCATTCGGAAATTCAAGTACCGAATGTATATTTGTATAATCAGCTTGATCGGTTTATAAACCACCTATTTGGGAGGTAGTTATGGTTAGAGGAATGTCACCAAGCATTCGTTTCACTGGAATCTCTGTCTCTCTGTGACCTGATACTCTTGTAATTCGTTCTAATTTTATCTGTCGTTTCAGAAGATGCAACGCCCCCTAAAGCTTTACGGACGTTCCCCGTAACTACCTCCGCCACATAATTTTACCAGCGCGTCCCGTAACTACGCGACTCGAAACTTTACGAGCGCGTCCCGTAACTACCAGACCGCAAAACTTTACGAGCAACTCCGTAGCTCAGACAATAGAGTATACAGCTATGTTCGTAAGTATTAGGCATCCCTACAAAATGACTAATTTGAAGTCTAGGAAATTATTATCTAAAAAGAACACAAATGGCGTGTGTGGTTTACGCACGTCTAAAATGAATACTTCCGTTCGCACATCATACTCTCTCTGTCTCTCCTTCTGTTCCAGACGAAGCAAGCACGCACGTATCCTTTCTCTCGCTCATCGCATTGCAAGCAGGTTTGAGAGCTCACAAGGCCAGAAATAAACGGCGGCAAAGAAAAACGGTTACTTTAAGCCAAAAATGCAAAAACTGAACCGCGGCCAATTGGGCTAAAGTAGTATTCTCCGATAAAACAATATAGCGATAATCAATATTTAACTATAGATTTTAAATTCAACACACAAAAATTATATTTTGTTTCGATTTAGTGAATGTTATGTGATAAGTTTCTTGTTGTAAAATACAATTTTTTGGCAAACCTGAACCACAAACAGCAAGACGAACAGTAGGAGATGCCTATGATCAGGCTTGTATTTCCCCAAATGTGAAGCATGGTGGAGGCAGCCTCGTGATTTGGGGATGTATAGTCTCTCAGAGGGCTGGAAACACGTTTGTATGCGACGGAAAAATGGACCCTACTATGCCTACGGCAATGTTAAAAGTTCTAATAACATCTAACCAAAAAAATTCATCAAAATACTGCCGAATATTTATTCCAACAGAATAATGCTCCGTGCCGCACTTCTAAGCACAGTAGGCAGCGACTAATGGACAAAGAGGTTCCTGTTCTTGAATGGACCGCACAGTCATCAGATCTGTCAGCTACTGAACATTTATGGCCGTTATTGATGGGAAATATTCAAAAGCATCATTGCAAATCACGGGTGAATTAAAAACAAAAATTGTGGAAGAATGGAATATCGGCAAGCTATTGTAAAAAACTTATTGAGTCGTTGTCAAAAAGGTTGTTAGATATTAGGTACACAAAATATTAATAATGCTATCTAATATACTTATTATTAAAAACTCACGATTTACTTTTATTTATTTCGCTGTAATATATGAGATATAACAAGTATTCAGGGGTGGGGGGCGGTTATTTTTACGTCTCAGAGTTGGTGGAAGTTCAAAAACTGAAGGAACCAGAACCGGCTGACTTACATTATTACTCTGCGAAAATTTAGGAAAGTGCGTGATACGAACCAAATCGGAGTAAAATTGATTTTCACCGCGTGATGTCACACAGTTCGGGAAATTTATGTAAAAACCGAACGTATATTTGTTGTTGTAGATACAAAAAATGAGAACTTACGTGCAACAAATCATGCATGGCCGCTTCGATAAAATCCATATCATCCGAACTCCTCGACAAAGCCATATTGGCGAAAGTGTTAAGTAAATAGTACGATTCCGAATCTTCAAGCGAATTTAATTTCTCTTCGAACTGATTTCTTATATTCATATCCCATAATTTCTGGCTATAATCGGTATTATCGGTCGGATCCAGAATCGACTTGACGCAACTATCAGGATCGTGTAAGAAATAAAATATTTTCCACACACATCTTCGCGAAATTAAATTGTAAGGTACGACGGCCAGAAATTGCCAAGCGCCCATTTTCTTCGAATTATACAAGCAATAGATCGCTCTCAAAAAGAAAGCGTCATATTCGACCTGTAATCGTTCCAACATGGCCGTATCGTTGATTTTGTGATTATTCTTGAAATAATCCGAAATATCCGTGGCGTACTGGACGATGTGCCTTACCATTCGAGACAGTCGCTTGGCAAATTGATTGTAACGATTTTGACCGTACGTTTGTAAACCGGTTTGGAGGATTCGTAAGATCATCGTCGAAAACGCCAGCAGCCTCAGGATGTGGTGCTCGGTTATTTGAGTACCGTCCAAATAATCCTAATAATTGAAGCTTATGTGAGTAAAAGATGTGAAATTCTCTAAATTAAGTATGAACAAAGTATAAGAAAAAAGTTTTTTATTTTAAAATGGATGGAAATTAGTTTCAATTCAATCAGCTAAATGAGTTGAAATTGAATTTGAAGTAAATTCGAGCCCGAATTTAAAAAAAAGGCCATCTGGTGGCACGAGACGCAAATACGGCGCCGTTCAAAGTTACGCCTCTTGATGTAAATGTGTGTGAAAACTAATGAAAAATCATAATCTCGGCGTGGACGCCATTGTTAACTAGTACCCTCGTTGCACAATGCACGATTATTACTAAGGTTTGATAAAAGTGTGGATGACGTATTATCATTAAGCAGTATAAACCGGACTCACGCTGTCACTCCTTCGAACTTTATTATTCAATGATAAGTTGTCATTGATAACTCTTACCTGTCCATTTTTGTGTTGGATTTTTAAAAGCACACGAAAAACATCATCTATCGGTAGTTGGTTAAAAAGTGAAACCAAATCGTTCTCTCTCAATGACAGACCTGATGATTCATCATCTTCTTCACCGTCTGAATCGACCATTACCCAAGCGGATTCCCCTGGATTATCCTTGTGTTGCATTAACTAGAGAAAATGAGAAAATATGCAAAAATTACAACCGGAATTAAAAAGGATACTATTTTATAAGGAATATAATAGCTATACTCTGTTCATTCAACAGAAATAGTTAAGCCACTCCCTAAAAGCGCGTAATATTTGAATAAAATGTTTCTATTGGTCGTACGTCTAAAACCAGCCAACGTTTACACTTCTGGGGCGACGAGCTGACCAAGGTCCAGCCAAGTTAAGACCATTTCATCTCAAAGAGAGTGCTTCACCATTCATTCGCTTTGCTATTATTCTAATTCATTCATCAAAAACAGTCTTTGATGAATGAAAATATCTGTATAATTATTGCACTTCCCCGATCAGTAACGAATATATAGGTGAATGTCGTCAGGGTTGGTCTGACTTTTGCTCATAACTTCCGTTTAAGAAAGAATTTGGTCAGTCCAAACACATCATCAGAAAGATCTGGGAAAAAGAACACTTTTGCTGAATATCGTTAATTGTTGGGCGACAAATGAACTGGGATAATTTGTATATTCTTTGTAGTAATTTTTGTTGTTATAAATAAATACCATTTTTATGCTTATTGCAATTATTGCAACGTCTAGTTAATATATAAAAAAGAATTTAAAATTTTCTTATCCCCCTTTCAAATTTGTAGCGCTTTTACTAACTTTTTAGCAGGTTAAACTGTCTGTTACGCTCATTGGTATAAATTTATGGTCAATGGTTTAACTATATCTGTTAGATGAACAGAGTAGAAATATATGAATTGTTCATATCTGCGGTGACTACGTCATTATATAATTACGTATTGTGCAAATTTTAGGTCACGTGGTGGACACTTACAACTGGCCCTCCAATCAAAATCCATGTAATCGCGTATCGTCCCCCAACCCGAAACGTTTGGTAATACTATAGCTGATACTCGCAATGACAATTTTTAAAAATATATATTCAATTCAACTAACCTCTTCGAGAAATTGTTCTCTTTTATCGATGGGCAAGAGAAGCAAAGACAGAATGGTCACGATATGATTGATTTCGAAACTGCTAAAAGGGGAATCATCATCATTAATTTTTGGTAACGGTGTTTGTACAAACGCAGAGGCCCACGTGCTAATCCCAGGTGGACATCTACAAGAAAAAAATCACGTGATTTTGCACACATTTTTCCTTCTAAATTTACCTCAAAACATGGCTTAATAGGAACAAATGATCCTGATAGTTGGCTACCCGCAATAATATCGCCACTAAATCTTGAAGCCAAGCTCTCGTTTCCTTCACGAATTCCAAATCCCTAATGAGACGCCGTTGGAATAAGAAAAGTATTGAAATGCACGTTTTAAGTTCTTGCAATTGTGCCAATACTTCCGGGGTATAATCTTTTAAATTTAGAGCAACGGCGCAATGCTGTGTTATTCGAGTAGCATTGATGCAACACGTACATAAATTGTGTATAAATAGTTCAATCTAGAACAACATGAAACATATTCAACGAAACAAACCTATCTCAATATTTTCATACCTGCATCTTATTAATACTGGCCGAATACGAATACAAAACTTGGCATTCATTCGATAGGTGCCTTATCTTCCCTAAAACAGAATTCATAGCCTGGAATGAACTTCTATGAAACGTCGCCTTATTATAAGTATGAGTCGCAAAAACAATATTCTCATCTTGACAAGTCCCTTGTTCCTTAATGACCGTCGATTGCACCGACCACATTTGATTTTGTATTTCAAAATATTCCTGTCGTGCTTGTTCGAGCTCCAAGTTATTCGCTGTGATTTTATTTTTATTTTGCAAGTATTGTTCTAACAAATCATACAATGGATGCTGCCTGATATGAGCCCCTTTCAATTCGTAGTCAACAAACGCGAACAAGAATTGTTGTAGAGTTTCCATTTCGGAGTTCGAATAGAGAGCTAATAGTTGTGCTTCGGTGTACGGTCGGATGCTCTCGACACGGAACTTGACTTCGTTAGTGCATTTAATTAACGGTGGCTCATTTAAAAGTACCTGTTTCGATTGATAGTCATCGTAGAATTTGTTTATTTGTTCAACCGTTTTGATGATTTGTTTATTTTTTGCCATGATCGTATCGAAGCTGGGGGATTCCAAATGATTCATTGTAATGGTTTCTCTAAGGATGCTTCTTGATTTTAATGAGGCATCAGGTTTAGCTGCTTCATCTGGTGGTGTCTCAATTCCAATTACAACTTTAGGTTCAGTTGCTTCTTCAATTTCAACTACTTTTGGGCTTTCCGGAGCATCATAAAATTTGTTTGTATGTTCAACCCTTCTGATGATTTGTTTATTTTTTGTCATGATCTTATTGAAACTGAGGGATTCTGATCGATTCTTTGCGATGGTTTCTGTAAGGATACTTGTTAGTTTTAACGAGGCATCAGGTTTAGTTGCTCCGTCTAGTGGTGTTTCAATTTCAACAGCAGCTTCAGGTTCTGTTGCTTGTTCAATTTCAACTTGCTTCAGACTCTCTGGTGCATCCTTAACTTCTTGTGCTACTTCTGGGATATCGACAGCTGTTCCTGCTGCAAAGCTCTCCGTTTCAGCACTACACGCGGGCTCTTCTTGGATGGTTGGGGGTTTCTCCCGTTTCTTCTTCTTCTACGAGAAATAATAAACAAAAGAATATACGAAACATAACCTAAGAATATCGATGCTACCTGTTTTTGCTTTGGTCTTTCCATGCATTGTTCCATTTTGTGCAATGTACGTAAAATATCATTTATGTAGACATATCGGAAAGCCACTAATGATCGGAATGTCGTTATCTATATCTTTTTGTAGGTCTTATTCTATGACTTATCACCAGAACATATTTGTTCACTATATCATTATTCATAACAATAATATAAATACGGATAGTACTACCACGTACAGCTGGGTTTATTTTATATACAAATCTAGAAACAATGGATTTAATCAGTTGATAATTACGACGTCATAACAACTTTGAATCATCAGCTAAAACCTCCGAGTAGCTACATATATAAATAATACAAACAGGTACTTCACATAGAAATCTACAGGTGATTTAGACACGTATTTCGTTCAGATTTTAAACGAATTTTTGAAAAATGAAAATATTTTCAAAGAACTTACCTGCAATACGTTTTGAAAATTATAAAAGAATTACTGACAAAAATTTTGATAAATGAGGTTTGCGCATTTTTTTGACTTACACGCCGATAGTGGCAAGTGGCGCCACCATTGTAAACATATCGTAAATTTTGATTTTAAACACTTTCCAAATTATTTATACCAGGTGTACCAAAAGATTAACACCAGCTTGAAGTTCGCGCGTTCTAATATAGTGTTTTTCATCATCGTATATTGGTGATCCGCGTATCTTTGACAGTTTGATTTCTATTTGCGCACGGGCGTTCGTTGATTGGTTTCTGCTAGTTTATTTTGTTTCGTTTATTTACATTCCCCAGACCTTATGTGTGCGTTTCAAAATCGTCTTCACAATTTAGATGAGTAACGAGAAGCAAACGTACCAGGGATATAAAGCACTATGTTGGATACACTATAAGAATATTTTAAAATATGAAACGTTCAATATGTAAAGAGTGAGGCATCTCAAGTGTAACAAATTTAGATTGGCAGCATTGTATGTGTTGATGGTATACTACAATTTCCTTTTGAAAAATAATGTTCGTGTTGTACTTGTATTATTCTTTTTCTTGACAACATGTTTTATTTTGATTTAAAACTAACTTCTTCTACACTCTACACCACCATTCCCATATCATTCTGATATGATTCTCAATCAATAAAATATAAGATTACTACATATATCTATTTCAATGTTCTCACTTACTCTCCCGCAAATCCGGATAGGTTGGTTAACCTGACGCGCGCTTTTTGAGAAAATTGACCACAATATTGAAACCAATTGAAACCGTTAATAAATAAATTACACGAACGTCGTAAACGACGCCTTAACTTCGGGATCACTTTAAACGTCATTGTAGGCGAGATATTTATTCAATGGTATTGCCAACCTAAATTTGGTCGTCACATTTGAGGTGCCCTTTTAAAATGTATATTATAAGTGAAGATGGGCACTTTGACTAATACACATTTAATTTTCCTGTATTTTTCTTTCTTTGTACGTATATGTATTTTCTGCTGTATTTAATGTTGACTAAGTTGTTTATTGCTACTGTTAAGTTTCGTGACTATGACAATTAGGAACTTAAATTTTCCTACAATGAATAAAGATTTATTAACGTAAATATTGGTACTATACAAGAAAAATAATCCCCTTTAATGTTTGATTGTACATAAATAAACATAACTTCTTTCACGACTACTACACTTTGTGTTTCTGATCGTGTCCTACTAACCTGGCCAATATGGCCAACTTAAAACTACGCGGCAAATTTAAATTTAAACTTCTGAATAGAAACAGTACGAAAACTTATTACTGCTGTAAGAATCAATCTAATGATCTTTACGTTTGTCCGTTGGCTCCTTTCTAATAGAACTCATAGAACAACGACAATAACGTTTTTTCTCCGACATCATTACTTGCATCCCTCCTCCATTTTTCTACTGCCAATCTCTACACACCAAATTTCCCATTCGATCGTAGTCATTCAAAGTGTTTCCTATTATTCATTTTTAACCTACTGACATTGCAATAATTAAAATTTTAATAGTCTGCCTTTATTGAACCAAAATTTTTACTCTGAGTTGTATTTCCTTCTATTCCGCTGAGTGAGCTACTATTTCTTAATTTCATTATTAGGTTGTTACAAGGTTGAGCGCGACATTCAAACTTGCGACAATCACTTTGGTTCATATGGCATCCATAAAGATGGTTTATATTCTTTAAAATGCGAGGCTTGATACATTTACGACCGTCAATGTTAAGACTATAAGATAGTGATTTTCCAGATCGCTTAATTTTTCTTTTGATTGGTTCGAGATCCAATACCATACATATTTGATACGGTAGTTAAAACATGTCAAAGAACATTTTTGTAAATTCCTTTGTCATCGTTGCTTATTTTAAGTCAAAAAATGATGGCCAGCTCATGATTATTTTTCTATTCCTTAATTTAAGTTAAATTTAACCGCAACCAGGAGATTAACAAAAAGATCTTTGCTTTTACTAATGCAAAGAATGCACGGTATGCAAAATTTCAGGCCTGTAAATATACTGCTTCTTCACTTATCATTGACAAAAACTGTAGAAGCTCTGAACGTTATAACAGACTACGATATTATCGCGCAGATATACAGTTTTTCAAAATAATTTTGGAACCAATATAAAAAGTCTTAAGTTTAAGCGATCTTGAAAGAAAGTTCCTTCCCAGTAAACATTTTTAACATTCGCGGAAAGTTTAAGTTGGTATTTCTGGCAATAATGAATATATTCGCATGCATTGTGCTTAAAAATTGGCGAGTATGTCCATTATTGTCGCAACTACCAACTTAAACTGTCCGTGAAATTTAAAAACTGTTTACTGGGTTATAGCCTTAAACTACTCGTAATATTCCGAGTGAATGAAGTTCGAGTAAAAGATGTATAAGGCTTTCAAAATACTTTTATCATAAGTAAGTAGAACGATACAAGTAACTTATATCAGGATCATCCCAAAAAGAAGGTCTCCTAATTACTTTGAAATTGAAAATTTTGACTCCGGAAGATTTCGTTGTTCGTCGTTGCAGTTGGCCCCAGGAGGTTTGAAAGAAACTAGGACAAACTAGCAAACGCCAAAAACGACTGAATGTTAAAATCAAAACCAATCAAAACGAATGGTGTGAAGAACAAAGCTAGAGAATTCTTAAATCAAAATAATTATTACGAAAACCTAATAAAAAATAGAATTAATAAATTATATAATAGAGGTATTCAATTTATGATAAAAAGTTATAACCCTATTCTTTATAAAAAAGAAGTTTAAGCAAACGAATAAAAAAGAATGTAATAAAAGCAATATAAACATAACTCTCATTCCAAATTCTAGTAATGATATAGTGGTGATGGATATTACATCGGTTCAGCAAGGCAATATTTAAAGAAACGGTTGTATGTACATATAAATATTAATCGTTCTTGCGCATTGTTAATAATATTATTCTATGATAAATTGGAATAAGCCTTCGCGTTAGGCAACCAGTATTACATCAAGTAGAATATGTGACGTGACCGACAGTCCGTCGTGTTGGGCGTGTTGACCGTGTTGGGCGTGTTGGACGTGTTGGACGTGTTGGACGTGTTGGACGTGTTGGACGTGTTGGGCGTGTTGACCGTGTTGGGCGTGTTGGGCGTGTTGACCGTGTTGACCGTGTTGGGCGTGTTGACCGTGTTGGAGCATGTTGATCGTGTTGGGCGTGTTGGCTAAATCTTATAGATGTTTATTTCTCTTTAGTGTCTCTTTTCTTTTCCGTTTTTCGTTTTCACTTCAAAAATGGTAGTAAATATTGATGTGCGGACTGTGGAAAGTAGTATAGAATCAGGATAATCATTTAGTATCAGCGATTATTCTTCACACACAATGGTTAAAGTCATTCTTTCTTAATTACTGCCATTTTAGAACGATGTTATAATTACTTCCTTATAATATCTTCCGAAAAACGAACCGGTCTCACATTGAAATTGAAATAATTCAAAATGGAGGTGCCCAAAGCTTAAATTTAGTTTGCCAAAAACGACTAAAAAAGTAAACGAACGAGAACACAAAATGACACAGCAAGAATGACATATGACATTTCAAAATCTTAGTGATATTTTCATTATGGCCAACATAAATTTTGTATGCGGAAATCGGAATTTTACTCTAATGTAAACTTGCCTCGCATTTCAACCAATGACAAGCCCATAAATATTTTCCTATCCTTTTCAACGCTTCGTTCTTAATGTGAATGAAGTATAGAACAACATTTCATCTATGTAAGCACGATTTCAAGTGAGTGGCATACATAATATTTAATTATGCAATCATGCAAACCCATAAACGCATGTAGGTATTGTTATAATATTACACATTTCGTCCGCCACAATTGCTTTTTTACCGTATCATTCGGCCAGCTAACAAAAAAGGAAACACGTTAAGTTATGAACGTCGTAAACGTGTACGAAACGTTCGGTGGCAATAATAAAGAGATATAACTGTTTGCGTTACATAAACTCGTACGTTATTTGCCTGTCATACGCCCCAACTTTTGAAAGAAAAAAAAACGACCGAATAGATCATTAATTTCACTTCGTTAAAACGCGCGGCGATAATAAGCCGGTTCCTGAACGACGAGAAATGCGTTTTCTTCTAACAATGGAAAAGCGGCACGGTATTTATTAGTCAATGCGGTGCTGTTATATTAAAAGTCATAATTAAGATTGCCCATTCATGTTAGGAAACGGGTAAATTGTTTCTACGTTGCGTAATCGTGCGAAATGAAAGCGACGGAGGACGAGATTGTCTTTTGAATAAAATTCGCTTTGATAACTATCAGTTCCGTTTTAGTTTGCGGGACGGAACTCTTTTTGGTTGTTAATAAATGAGTTTGTGTCAGCAACATCCTTGCAATTCTGCAACATGTGCACATTAAAGGAAGCGGGTCGTTGAGGAGCCCTTGCCTCGCGATTATTTTTTACTTACTTCCACTAATCGTAAGTAACACAAGAACGTAACGCTCATAAAATTTCTGTACCTTCTCCTTCAAGGAAAATCGGGTATATTCCATAATTCCAAATCCTTGCTGTATTACGGGTCGTAATTTCAAAGTTAGTAGGTATATATCGTAAATCTGTGTAAGCAGACCGTTTGGCAAATGAGTACTCCATACATGAAGCATTTAGAAGCAATATTGTTTAGTACGCACCTGAAAGGACCCTCGTATGTCAATTTCAAAGCAGCGGCAAAGTATGTCCCAGGTCAGATGTATTTCTTAAGAAGTGAGTTGCAAGATACCAAAAAAATAAATAAAGGCGTAATGTATCTCCGGTTGTCAACTTTCGTACGGCGTGGTAATCGGTATTGGGACGGAAGGTGTTCAGGATGGCGGGTTTCCTCGCAGTTGATGTAAAAATGTCGGGAATACAGCCGGATACAGCAAACTAAAGACTAAGTCGGCTTTTACCTTCCATGATAATTCTCAGATGTTCGTAAGGTTCTCAAAAATAAATCTTAGCTCTCTACTATACTAGTACCCCACAACAACGTGTAACAGAGAAAGTAACGGCACAGTAAATAACTACAACAAAAAAGGAAAACTCTCCTCCAATAGAGGGAAAAGCAATCGTACAACGGCCGATAGCTCGAATAGTAAAAATGGGGAAGCGAAACTTTCAGAATCACACAATGATAATATTAAACTCCCCAGAGTCGAATTTCCGTGTATATCCTCGCCTAGCGGGCCTTTAAAGCGAAAACGGAATAACTTATTCGCGGAAAGCGACCTGTCCAAATGAATGGTACAAAACGTGCATCCAAAATGCGCGAATTGTATCAAAACCTACGAAAGCGGGGCGCCATCTACGGCAAAAATGTAAACGAGAGACCAAAAGTTACAATACACGACGCTGTAACAATTGGCCGTAACAGTATTAGATCCACAATCTGCTTTGTTTGTAAAAAATTACACTTGTAGGTTTTGTTCATGATATGGACTTCATAAAACGAAGACTCAAATGGGGCTGGCACGTGGTAAGAATACCTGAAAATCGGATACCTAAAAGAATTATAGAGGTAAGGGGATGTAAGATCCAGAACGCAAAGGGATGCCGAATAACTACTGGGGATAAAAAATTGAAGGAGAGTTACGGAAGACCGAGATGGTTGGAGATGTCGATTGAAGGAGGTCAAAGCTTACTAGGACTACTGAAGCCACTAGTCCATTCATAGGATGAACTTTTTGTAACACCACGTTGCGGGCAATGTCTATCTTAATCGCAGAATGCTGTACCATACTGAAGAGTCCTTTGTTTTATCAATAAACTTATAATTCGGGATATGCTCTTGTGTTCCTGTTAATATACTCCATCCATCGACTATCCATTATTTCTATCTATCATAACTAAGGTTTAATAAAAGAGTGGATGATGTGTTATCATTAAGTAGTGTAAACCGATATTTGTGTCAATTTACGTGTAAGGGACGACCTTAAAATTCGTAGAAGTAAGGGCGTCAGTCCGGTTTACATTACTTAATGGTAACACGTCATCCACTCTTTTATTAAACCTTACTCATAACTCTTTCGTAATGTCACCCTAACCTACAGTTACTCCAGGAAATTCGTAAACGCAAAGACCATCAGTCTTCGTGTTTACATTCTGTCAGCCTTCTGGTGCTTGTTCCTCCCTTAGGCTACGTTGCTAGCATTGGGCAAGCATTACTGCAAAATTGTTAGGCAATGATATAAAAAGAAAAGTTTTGAATACAGTAAAAAGGCAATTGTTCGTTCCTTACAATTGATATAGTTTTCCATATATTACAACCAGTTTAAAACCAAATGGGCAACGAATAAATGTCGTTGGAGTATTCGACTTGGTTCTGAACAAAGTAGATTGTTCCAGAATATCAGTACACGAAGCATACATATTCTGGTACGGGAAATCCAATTTAATTTTTAAGGGTAATTAAAGAGTAATTTTATTTTCTTCATCTTTTTTCTATCCTTGAAATAGTTAATCGTAAGTACATATATATGTAGTTCTGACAAGGGGAAGGCCTAGCCTGCGACATTGACTTTTTGATGAGACTATCATCAATTGATAGTACGTCAAAAATAATTAGACACGTGTCTCGGCTTCTTTGTAAGTGGGCCCTTGTTTAAGAAATATGAAGGTTTGAAAATCATGGCCGGCGGTAACGCCGTACTTATACCGAGTCTCGCGCTTTTGTTGCCACTAATCGCTGTTGGTGCAGTGGTGAAGGGCCTGCCTAGCGACCGCGCCGTTGCTGGTTCGAATCTCTTTGTCGATATTTTTTAAAATTATTTTTCGCATTGTAAACCTGGCAAATAATCATGGGGAACATGGCAGATAATTTCGCGAGTACCAGTGGTGAAAATAATTGTAGCTCGATGAAACTCTATCTCTCACTGATGTGACGAACTCGATTGAAAGTCGCCTGGTCTTTATGGGAAGAAGAGAAGATATTCATAATTCATAGGTCACTACAAGAATTCTCCAGCAATAGGCCATGTCTGGGACATTCCCTCTTTTGGGTGCCAATTTCAATTTCATTGCCAAAATGCATCTCTTTATGTCAGCCCTGTGACGTTTGTTTTTACCGACAAGTGAAAAACATCATTGAAAGATTACAAACTGCATCAAATTTGTTGCAAGAGGAACGGGAAATAAACACTCGCGAGGATGCCATCAAGATACATTCTATCATCCAGCACCAATTAAGTTCTCCGATATTTAACGACATGATCAAACACGCTTGGTATGGATCAACATAATTCCCGGACAGAATTTCATTCATGAAAAGTGTCTGCATGATATTTATTTCCCGATAATTTGACTATCTTTTAGAAAAGAGTGTTTTAATTGTTGGAGAGACGTCAAAAAGTGATTATTTGAAAGGTTTACAATGAAAAAAATGAAAAAAATTACGACATGCTGCGAACCAGCAACAGCATAGTTCCTAGCCAGACTCTTTACCACTGCACCAACAGCGATTAGTGGCAACAAAAGCGCGAGACTTGATACAAGTATGGCAACCGCGTCGACTGTGATTTTCAAACCCTTATATTTCTTAAACAAGGGTCCACTTACAAAGAAGCCGAGACACGTGTCTAATTATTTTTGACGTACTGTCGATTGATGATAGTCGCATCGAAAAGTCAATATCGCAGGCTAGGCATTCCCCTTGTGAGTGTAGGTTGGAAATTTAGATGTGCCGGGTACTGTACATAGCCGAGGGTACAGGGAAATAGTAAAACTACTTGAAAAACGACGGGCAATAAGTTCTCGTGTTTTACAACTCCCCATCGTATAATTTACAATGCGCAACCAGTAATTTAACCACCACCATCACCATTGGTCAGCCAATACTTACAATTGGTTTACGCGCTCGTAACGATCGTGACAGATGTATGTACTACATTCTTATGTAGTTAATTAGATGGAGAATTATTCAATACATATCCGACTTTCAAGAAAGTTTATGTATGTATGTGTACGTGCCATATCGCGCTTTTGAGGCGTAACACCTTAATGTCAATATTTTTCTTTTATCAAAATCGCACGATAATAGTAATGGGTAATGGGTAGTCGCGAAGCCTGAAATTAGATAAGCTCCACTACTGTATAATTGACCGAGAGATGTAAACAGAGTGTTAATTTAATTACTTCCCAGTCATTTCGTGTTATATAAAGCGCACGGAATGAGTAACTTTATGATATTGTACGGCAAGCGAAATTAAATGGTGGAAGTAATCGTTATTGATGGAAATATGGGAATTGCACGATTGTAAGGAAGTTCCTACTTTAAGTACGAATTAGAAATTTCGTTCTAAACATTTTTATGGTAGCCTCCTTTCCAAGATATTTTACCCTTGGGCGAAGAACGTTTACACATTTGCATTCGTATGCTTCGCAGCACTTCAGAGTGTATATGTTGCAGTATTGGAGAGCGTATGGTTAACACCTGATATTGCAAGTGACAATAAACCGACAAGAAGACTAAAGCCCGTTTTACATTATCATATTAAATTGTACGTAAAAATTGAATAGTATTTTATAGTACAATATAAAACACTGTGCTATTTTTCTGTGCAAAATCATCGTCTGAAATTAGAACCTGTCGTATTTTCACACTAAATGTTTTGACTTGCATCTGCTCACTAGTCTGCATTGCACGTATTCTAATCTAACCTCATTTTCTTATGTTTACCTCTTGTCCGGTCCTGTTACAGTATAACATAAACGTGGATTTATACATTATACTGTGGTCGTGTCAGCAAACGTTTTGATTGTGCGTTTTACTAAAAGTATTAATGTTATTAGCTAAGCATAAAATGAATCTTTTTGGAGGTTATGAGAAATATTTGTAAATACTGTGTGATACTGGTGTACAATTTGAAATGAGGATGTAGCATGGGACAGAATCATAACCCGAATTTTTTACAAGTTTATAATACATATGTAATAGTCCTGACGAATGATGGAGTCTAAATTCATACAATAATCTTGTACAAAAGACTGGTAAAGCGTTTTTATTAAATCAATGAATCTGCTAGTTTGGATCAAAGAATATTATTACAATTTTTAAAAATTCGATGAAATAGGCACACGTCTTACACGAATTTCATTCGAATATTTCGTAGACGTTTATTGTATTCGAAAATTTAGTAAAAGCTTGGATACATCAACAGACATGTAATTACCTCATTTATGCAATAACATCGGGGAGATTAGATTTAATGATGTAATTAAGTCAAACAGTAATAACAGTTGTATTAGAGGTATTTATCTTAATTGCAATCATTCCAGACAAATAAACTATAATGGAAGTGTGAATGAAATATGAATGTGAATGGCCGAGATCGCTTTATGAAAATTTCAAGAAATTTGGGCTTCGACGACAAAAGTACTAGGACCATTCGAGAGCAAAAAGATAAACTGGCGCGTATAAGGGATTGTTTTGAAATCATCAACAAAAACCTTAAAGAAATTATAGTCCTGGTGACAAGATAACTGTCGATGACCAGCTAGTTCCTCTTCGGCAATATGTGCCTAGTAAACCAGATAAGTATGGACTAAAAATTTGGTGGCCATGTGAGAGCAAATCGAGCTATCCATTGAGTGCAATACCCTATTTAAGCAAAAACCAGAGATGTTTTGGTTTGAGCCAAAGAGTTCTGGAGGAATTAGTGCAGACTTATGAAAATACAGGCCGAAATATAACATGCGATAACTATTTTACTAGTTTGGAAATCGCAAATAATTTATTGACTAAAGGTTTGACGCTAACGGGCACTCTTAAAGAAAATAAGCGTCGTGTTCCTTCATCATTTTTGCCAAACAGGAAAAGGCAAGTGGAAACATGAGTATAACAGTCTCAGGGGAAGCAAAGATATACCAGGTCTAGTAGTATGAAACCGGAATTTGTTTGTAAAAATAAAACGATTGTTATTCAAAACTGATAAAAGATATTTTATTCAAAATAACTTCCAGTGGATTGTACACATTTTTTCCCACCTCTCCGGCAATTTATGGATGCCTTGCCAAAAAACTTTTCTTCTTTCGAAGCGAACCAATTATCAAGCCATTTTGGTTAGCGAGAGCGTGACCCATCAATGCGAATAAGTGATAGTGGGATGGAGCCAAGTCTGGGGAATAAGCCGCATGCGGTAGTAATTCCCAATTGAACGATTCAATTGTTTCCCTGACCGGTTTTGCTGTATGAGATGGGGCGTTATCATGTAGCAAAATCACTTTGTGCCGCCTTTTTGCATATTCCGGTCGTTTTTCAGTTATTGCTCGGCTTAAATTTATCATTTGCTGTTGGTAGCGTTGAGTGTTGACGGTTTGACCAGGTTTCAGCAGCTCATAATAAATAACACACTTTTGGTCCCACCAAATACAGAGCATCGTCTTCTTTCGAAAGTGATTCGGTCTTGCAGTTGATGTCGATGGTTCGGTTGGATTCAGTCATGATCTACGACGCTTAGGATTTTCAAAATAAATCCATTTTTCATCACCTGTCACGATTCGATGGAGAAATGATTTTCTATTGAACCGGTTAAGCAGCTTTTCACAGGTGGTTCTTCGGTTTTCTTGCTGTCTTTCGTTCAATTCATGCGGAACCCATTTTCCCACTTTCTGAATTTTTTCCATAGCTTTTAAACGATTGCAGATAGCTTTCTGCGTTACATTTAATTGATCCGCGAGTTCTTGTTGAGTTGGAGCATCGTCTTCATCCAATAAGGCTTGTAAATCTTTGTCTTCAAACCTTTTTGGTGGTTTTCCACGTTCTTTGTTACTAACCTCAAAATCACCACTTTCGAATCTTTTGAACCACTCGAAGCACTGTGTTTTACCGAGAGCATGTTCACCGTATGCTTCGACAAGCATTCTATGCGACTCTGCAGCAGTTTTCTTTAAATGGTAACAAAAAATTAATGCTGTCCCCAAATCGTAGTTATTAGGCTCGAAACTTGACATATTTCAGGTTATAAAAATACACTAGTGTACGGAACGTGGGTTAATGTTTGTTCACACTCTTCGTTAGCTGTTAGAAGAAGACGATGGCTATGTAACAGGGGTCTTATGGTGATTAAACTGAACGCTGGCACCTATAGGGAAATTCCGGTTTCATACTACTAGACCTGGTACTTGATGAATTGATGGTAACTTGTATAATTCATTTTCTTGACAAGACTTAAATTTTACAAGGCAGGTGTTTTCTATTCAACTCCATAAATATTCACACTTTCAATTCCACCTTCACCGCTACATCAGCTCGGATAAATCAACGGTTACGGCAATACCTTCCTCTAGCCATACGTACGATATCGAAAACGTTCACCCGGTTAGTAATTTTACATGTGCGAGTCGGTAATCTAGAGAAAAATTCTCGAGATTTCCGCCTGATAAATTATTTTGGTCATTCCGCCGGAAACCCGTTGCCATTTCGATAATCGTGACGATTTATCTCCGCCAAAGCCAACAAAATCGACGCCTTTCTTGCCCGGCAGTCTGGTCTTGACATCCTAACATTGATTCGGGAGAATCGAGCGCGAAAGTAACAATGGTGACGAAGTACGAACTATGCGAATCGTGTACATAGAATCGATTATCGTACTTGCGAGAGTATGTAGGAATGTGGCAAATTGGTGCGATTTGAGATGAAGGACTTAGAACTTTTCTGCTTTTATGGAGTGTAATAAAAAATAATCTTTATTCGTTTCCTTTTGAACTGTAAGAGTAAATAAGGTAATGAAATTAGTTTATTTTGGACAAACAAGCATTTCAAGTAACGGTCTTCATTCGAGTGATACAATGTAAAATTATTGATATTAAGCGGTGCACTGTAATGAAATAATCGTAGACGTTAAAGGAAAAGACTTTTATTCTACTCTGTATGTCCAACTATTCCATTTTCTGATCTCATCTATCACTACTTTCAGTTCAAAGAGTTTTCACAGGATTGCCAACCTAAACAAACAAAACAGGATACTATTAGGTAATACATAAATATTATTCATTACAACCTTTATTTGCGTTGAATTAAAATAAGTAGAACGGTTTGTAATAAAAATCAGTTAATCTCACCTAGTTGTGAAATTGCTTTTATCGCAGAAGGATTATACCGTACTGAAGAGTCCTAATAAGGACGAAACTAGTCTACGGTTGCAGTCTACGATTAACAAAGCACAATTCTCTCCGTGATAATTATTGGGATATGCAATGTAGGCTGCTGTGCGGCCGTCGTAAAACTTTCTGTGAAAGTTGCCTAACAAGCGGACCTCAGAGGATAGGTCGTTCGTTGGAGAATTATGTAGGTTTTCTACTTTTCAATGTATCAACAATTTTAACATGTGGATTTTATTACATCCCACTCCTGGTCCTTCATTTCAAATTCTATTCCAAATTTGTACGAATTTTTAACTATATTCATCGACTTCGAATTGTCGTCAATGTTATCAACTTAGATTCAAAAAAAAAAAAATGGAATAAAACTTGATATATGTACATTCCATTGGTCGCCTATTTCTGATAGTTTGCAACATATTGGACTAAAACTATCCGACCAGAAATTTTGCCAAATCGTTCTGTTGACTTATTTCGAAATTTTGATGGCCTCTTTGCGTTTTGTTGATTATTCTGTATAAAGATGTACGAGGGATGTTTCCAAAGTTCTAGGAATTTGACTGTAATTTTTTATTACGTCAAGTTTAATTAAAATTGGAATTTCGGTACAGATGAAAATCACTAGGAGTCAGATGTGGCGAATAGGGCGGATGTCAAAGCAATTTTCATTGCAATTTGTCTGATATATCTTTCGTTATTCGTGCTGAATGAGGTCATGCAATAACGGACGTTTATGCAACTTCCCAGATAATAGATTACAAAAATATTTTGCGTTAATTGTAGTGTCTTTCGATAGATAATCCATAAAAGTAATCCCTTCAACACCTGCCGAATTGATTAAGCACTATTTCTCCCACAGACGGAAGTGCAACTGCTTTAAGCTTCAATTGATCTGTGTAATTTTTTAAATTAATTCCTTACCTTTACGTCACACAATGAAAAATATGTCATTGCTGGGGTTTAAGCGGGAATTGCGCAAGTTTCGACTGCAGTTTCAGTTTTATGATTAGCTGATAAGTATGAATTTCTGAATGTGTTATATATTACCTTTCTGGTTGTTTCCCTTTTCATTTTTTCTTTTTGTTGTTTTCTTCTCTTCTCTTTGTAGCTCATTTTTTATACGTGTATATTACATATATTTATATATATATAATGTGTATCCATATATATGTATTGTATATCATTCTGTAGTTGAAGAAGAATAGCAGACTTTGCCTGAATCCTACACCTATTGCCCAGATGTTATGATTGAAAATTGTAAAGAAAAAAGTTTAAGGTAAAAAATTATGGTAAGATTAATTGTAAATTGTTCTGATCAATAAAGATTATTATTATTATTATTATTATTATTATTACTAGTATTATTTTGGACTGATTTTTGCCCTCAGGATTGAAGTAAGTTGTCGTAGTTATTATCTGTTGTCAAAATTCCTATCCTAATAGCTTTGATACCCAGCGGGCTGAAACCTTGTTCATGTACAAACTTTGGTGTAAAACCTCGTGAATCTACCGTGTGCCAATTCGTAAACCAACAAAAATTTGTTACGAATAGTTATTCGCCTATCATCTTTGAGTAGATTTTCCACGGCATCAACGTTTCTTTCATTTATAGAGGTGCCAATCTTCTAATACTACCAGATTCAGAACGATCGACTCATCGATAGACTGTACTTTTAGATTTTGTACAGTCTTCAAATACACTTTCTAGATATTGAATGATTTTTGAAGATTTAACATCCTCTTTAAATCGAAAGAAAATGACAGCTCCTTGTGATCTGGTCGCGTCTTCAATGATGATGTAAAATTAGTGGTACGGAAATATGTTTGTGTCAGTCGAGTAGCTGAAGTATACTAAAGAATATTGCACTGGACGATTGCGTAAATATATCGAGACTTGTCTCTGACAACTATCAATATAATTATAATTAAAAATACATCGTATTGTTAGATGTTCGTACATATGAGAGTTCAATTACGAAATTCGGCCATAATGTACTAATGCTTCTATAGAAATGAAAATCACTTCACACAGTCGCACTGATGAGCGGTATGACCGCGAAACGCGCGTCTGCGAATAGTGAAAGTAGTTTTCTAATTAAGCACGTGCATCGTATTAATTGGTTACTTAAGCTAACTTTTTGATTCTTTCTGGCGCTATGACTCGCGCTCGTGCTCGCGCCCGTTATTTGCCAGATTCGTCGAAACCCCGGCTACCGCAATCAAAAGGAACGAGTTTTGTTGCGATTAATTAAAAGCAATGCGTTTTATACGTGTCTACTCAGCTAACTACTCGATTCGTCTGCGGAACGAAACGCCGGTGTTAATTAGTGCTACCGCAGCGATAAATTAGTTTATATCGAGATCTATGCCCCGGCGATAATTGCAGTTTCTTTTTTCTTTGGAAGAAAAAATCGACACGACATCACACTGTCCACGTAATACGCTCGAATCGAAATAATCGAATCGATTTTAATCGTCCTGTCTCCAATTAGTTAAATTTTAAAGACGTAACAAAAAATGTAAAAGCGATCATTTCTACTTGCGTAATAATGCTTATCTGTTCCTTTTTTTTAACAAAAATTGAAATCGTAAACACGAGACGGAATTGTTGTGTAATATTTTTCCGCTCGCGCCAAATAGAAATTGGCATGTGCATATTCGCGCATATTACATTATAGACTTATATTAAACCTGTTCTTTTCGTCTATAATGCGAATTGAATATTCATTAGTAGACATGATCGAATTTATGCTCGCATGGCATAATAACGTTACCTCCTCGTCACGGTTTAGTGGACGTGGCTTTATCACAGATACCGCAAAATATTTTCGATTATTATATCTCACGGGAATTACATGAAACATGAATCAATTTCTATGGCCGTATTGGATACGAATGATAGTGGAATTAACACAGCGGCGAAGACATTTTAATCGGAAGAAACCCAATCGAATTCGACAAAATGAAGCACATTGTTGTGGTGCTGAGTAAGTCATCAACATTAAGAAGAGATTCTATCAAATCTTTCAAGATTTCATCTGGAATGATACCGGAATATTACTGTTATCTATAATATAGAGTTAGTCGAAAATTTCGCTTAGGTTGGTAGTGTTGCTATGTTCAAGCAGGCGACAAAGCGTGTCGGCAGTTTCGGTGTTCATGTGGTCGATTTGAATGTCCTCGAAATAGCCCAGAAGTTAGCTAACGCCATTTTGAAATTACGAAAGGTGCACATGTGTTCGTATTAATTGAAAAATATTAGGGTTTTGGATATGTTAAAAGAATAGTATTTGCTAAAAAGTTAAATTAGTGATACACAACAATAACCGTATATTTTAATTTTAATATGCACACACCATCCCAGAATAATAACATTAATGAAGCTAGCCAAATATAACACTTTCGTTGTATTTAAAACATGGTTGTCGGCTAAGCACATAGAAAATTGACTATAAGATTTTCTAACTTTTCGCTTCTGTCTATTCTGTGGTTCAGGGTAGAGATATAAGAGAGACGTGGAGGTGTCAAGTGATTATTGTAAACTGACGGCGTGTATTTATAAGTTTGATATATTTATTAACTGTTACTAGACGTTTTGTGAGAACCTTTATTACCCAACAATTCAGAAGCGGGATCAAGGAACGGTTACCACATTCCGGGTAACAGTCTTATTTGTAAGTAGTGTCGATCGCGTGTGTACGTTTAGGTATACAAAATGGATGCTAAAAGGGACGAATTTGAGGACTTTCAACGAAGACTTAGAGAACGAACGTCCGAAAGCGAAGAAAGACAAAGTGATGTTGCTGATAATGAAGTTATGCACTCAAACGGAGGTAAAAGCGGTAATATAGACTTACAGGAATTACTACTAATAATCAAAAATAAAAACCAAGAACCAACGGCTACATCACTAGTAGTATAGATAGTAGGAATTACTACTTTGCTTTATGGAAGAAAATAGACGGAAAAATGCTCTAATGGAAAAGTTACTTGCTAGGTCAAGCACTCCAAGTGAAGCTTACTTTTAATGCCCGATTTGTTAAGGGGGCGGATTGAGAGTTCATAGTCAACAGATGGCAGCACTATCGAAAAGCGGCACTAATTCGTAGGATACAAAACTGGAAAATTGAGCATTCTTTTTAATAAAATCATTAACAAACCGAAAGTGAAAGGAATGAACTAGGGCATAGTTACATTATCAATCTTAAATATATCGTATACTTTCAGGAAACTTGTTCCAAACATTGCAAATTTTAAAAAAAAAAGTTTTGGTAAAATGAAACAAAATATATCGCATAACCTTGCTGCGATATTCTGCATGTGAAATTTGTAAGAATATGAACAATTCGGTATATATAAAGAACAATTTGTATCTGCAAAGTGAACGTATGACAGGCAGTTGATTTAAGAGTACTGGAAATCCTGGTAAAAGTGTACCCGTTGTCCGATAGATGGAAAAAATATTATTCTTAAAATAAATGTCAACCAAAATACTTCAACTTTTTTTGCAGGAGAATTTCCTCATATAAATATAAAGAGCTATAATGTCCCTTGTGACAGCTTCTTCTTGCCAACATGAAACAGAAAACATATCTCTATTTCGCTTGTTGAGAGTACAGAAAAGTGCGCTTGCGTTATAAAAGCCGATCAAGTCCGGAATTCGGCGCTTTGGCGTTCAGCGGTTGTTATTGTGTCCATGTATTCTCATGTATCTAGGCAATTATAGGTTAGGGGTCTCATATTTACCGAAACATGTATTAGCGATATTGTTTTATATGCAGCAGTAAACAAGCACGTAGCGGAAAAGCAGACTGCAGTTTTTCCAAGTGAGTTTTTGCATTTGCTGTAAAGGAAAGATGATAGTAACGACAAATTTTACCGATTTTCAAATGCGCAGAGAGGAAAACTGATAAACTCGAGTAGAGTCGATTTCAGAACTCATGGGAGTAGGAAATATGAAACGGGAGAAAATGCAATAGTTTGGGCTGTGTAAAGTAACGCCTTAAAATATCAAACAGCACTTATGATTATAGAGAGGTCTATTCGATCGCGATCGACCAATAAATAAAGTAGTGAGACCGATTTGAAATTCGATCGAAATTGAAAATAACGATTTTTAACGGAATATTGGTCATTTGACGGAAAATTCATGTTCGAATTTCGAAATTATTTTGCGCCAGAATATACATATTCGAACCGGTAATTGCGTAGAACATTTCGGTTCCAACGTGGAACGCATAGGACTCGAAAAACGCCACTCGAAGTTCGTACAAAAGACGTGAAATCGGGGTGAGTATAGGGCGGAAATAGACAAACTTCAAACGCTCGTAGCGCCTAAACTATTAACGATAGAAAGCTGATCCGGGGGTGATTGCGAATCAGAAAAATGAGCTCTTTCGAATGGTGTAAGAGGGAATGTCGTAGCTTGAAAAATTTCGTTCCTAGCGTGAAATTTAACGATTTTTTGCGGTTTTTTCGCGATGTTTTGCGATTTTCTCGACAGCCGTTGGAGTAAAGTTCAGAAATCCTACGCAGTTGAATTCGCATCGTCAAGACGCGTCGATTAATGTAGGATCGAACCACTTAAGTCCTATATCAGCGAATACGGGTATGCAATTTTAGCGATTTTAGCGATTTTTTAGCGATTTCTTGCGGTTTTTTGCAAAGCTAAAAAATAGTTCCCAACATCTCACATGAATATGAAATGCACGAAAGAAGTGAAATGCGTCTCACGTCAAGAGAGACGATACCGACCTCAATACTACGAGATGAAGAGTAAAAGTCGACCTTGAAAGGAACGGCATGTTAAGTAACAGCATGTATCCGTAGACTCTTCTTACCATCTTACCTGATGTACGACAAGCCATACTTGGCGATTTATCAATCAGTCTGTCGCCGTTCCCGAGAGATCGGAGAAAGACATCTGGTTAACGTATGGGACAGGCTCGTAAAATTCCGAAGCGTCTATTTGGATAAATTAGATTTCAAGCGGCGGGAAAAATGCAGTTTAGGAAGTGCCGAACGATTTTATCATAGGCGATAAAGATAAATAAGCGGCGATTATATAATCGCCTTAATAATAATTTCACTCGGATATCGCACAACGTCTTATTATCTCGTTGTTACGTAACGCGATGTTTCAATCAATTTTTGCTCGAATTTTCGGCGGTTTTCCGTTCCATATTATTAATTTGAGTCGGCGGACGTTCACTTTCGGTGAAATTCGATGCACGCATGTGTTCCGTACATCGGTAAAAGTTTTAATTTCTCAATCTTCGGGGACAGATGGTAATTAAGGGGGACTGTCTCAGCACTTGTACAAAACATTTTTACGTCCAGTTGCGTTTAAAATATGCCTATCTGATAGAGTTTGACCTATAGAATCCAAATCTTCCACTTCGGACGCTGGATCTCTTACTGTTCTCGAGATAGGGACGCGTTCGTTCGATCGCGTTCGAAATATTGTTACTAGCTTTTAAAGATTTTGTTAAAAATGAAAATAGTAAACGGAAAGTCAGAAACGTGACCGATACAGCTACAGTGCGGATAACCCGCTTCGTTGGTGATAGAGATGGAGATCCAGGCCGCGCTAGCCCAATGTAAATGGCGTAGGTTAATGGTCGAGGATTTAGTAACAAGGCGCCACTCTCCAATTATATAACTGGATCGCATCTAAGTTTCTGGAGTTAGAGAGACCCTCCCGTAGTAGTTGGTAGAATGTTATTCAAACCGTCTCTGTCCTGGATCTTTATCCTGTCATGAAGCGACCAGCAAAAGTACTCGAAAACTAATTAAAAATAATATAAATAAACTGAGGCAAGAGATTGACGTTTAACAGCACTTTATTGTCACTTGAGGTGTATCTAATAAAATCAATCAAACTAGTTCGTTATCTGGTTTACACGCTTTTGGTAACCGGTGAAATTCCAGCGGCCTTACAGCCACCTTACAACCTCCTTACAGCCATCTTACAGCTTTAGCTGAACGCAATTAAAAACAAGCATATATTCCAGTGACAAGTACTTGTAATTTCCCCCTTTAAACTACTAAAAGAATTAAATATAGTATGAAATAGCCGACGTAACGAAGACCCCTCTTTACCCGAAAGTCCACCTCAATCCCTCTCCCTCTAAAAATACTAAAATAATGTTTACAAAAGTAAGAAAACCCCTGTTTACTCGCACACAAATCCCCAATTTCCTAACTCTAAATTGACTACAAGATACTAGGGAATTTTTCCGAAAAACTCCAATAAAAGTGGGACTTAGCGTGATGTAGTTTCCTGTTGCGAACTTTCGTAGGGCGTGGTGTTCGGTATCGGACGGAAACTGTCCAAGATGGCGGGTTTTCTTGCACTCGGTGTAAAGATGTCGGGAAACTAGCTCCTAGATCTTACGGTAGTTCTCAGATGTTGTCCAGAAATAAATCTTATCCCTCTCTATACTAGTTTATACTAGCTTACACTGGTTCTACCAGCCTATACAAATACCTTACAACAACGTGAAAGATACGATAACGACATTGTAATTAACAGAAAAAAAAAAAAAAAGAAAGACTCACCTCCAACTGAGGGAAAAGCAACGCGGACGATTAGTTTGAACAGCAAAACTTGGAAAAATGAAACTTCTAAATTTACTCAACGATGCTATCACTTCCCAGCGTCGAGTTTTCGTGTATATCCTCGAAAATACGACACTTAAAAGCAACAACGGAATAACTTATTCACGGAAAGCGATCTGTTCCCACTCCACGTCAGAAGTTGAAAATTTAACACGTCCTACTAGAATATGCGAGTTGCATCACAAACCTACTAAAGTCATTAGATATATAAAGTACCGCAATTATCCGCCATTTTGGGGCAAAAAATTGCGGGAACTTTAAAACTTAAAAGAAGCAATATATGACTAATTCTCTAATAATTTGTTCTTTGCTATGAAATTAATAAAGCAGTAATATTGGAAATATGGATGCAACTTTTCAGCGTAGCATCCAATGTGGGAAATTTATTTATTTATTTAAAAAGGAAACAAAAAACACTAATTAAGGTGTACACATATTTATTTTAAACTTATTACATTAGTCTTTTAACTTTTTATAACTATTGTAATGGAGACTGCTGGTAATGGTTAAATAAGTTGAAGGTATAATTCCAATCGTAATCATAAATATCAACCACACAAACGTGAAACAAACTTCAAAAGTATAGGTTAATTTTACTTTTTAGCGTATTCGACGAAATATTTGAGTAATGTTTAAAGCCCTAAAAAGTCACTAGAAAAGAAAATTTAGATTACATTATTCGCCAGGGCTATTACATATGTATTATGAACTTGTACAAGAATTCTGTTTATGATTCTGTGCCATGGTACATCCTCGTTTCAAATTGTACACCACACAGTACTTACAAATATTTCTCATAACCTCCAAAAAGCTTAGCTAATAACACTAATACTTTTAGTAAAACGCACAATAAAAAAATTTGCTGGCACGATCACAATATAATGTATAAACCCACGTTTATTTTATACTGTAACAGGACTGGACAAGAAGTAAACATAAGAAGATGAGGTTAGATTGGAATACTAGCAATGCAGACTAGTGAGCAGGCGTACGTCAAAATATTTAGTATGAAAATAGGACAAGTTCCAATTTCATACAGTGATTTTGCACAGAAAAATACTACAGTTTTATATTGTACCTTGGATAGATAAGTATTCAACTTTTACGTACAATTTAATATGGTAATGTAAAACGGGCTTAAAGAAGTTGGACATATAGATAGAGCGATGATTCCTTTTCTGACACATTTTATCCAAAAAAGATAACTGCTAGAAATCGTAGGTTGCAACTGCACGAGAACATACGCATTGTTCTAGGACAACCCACGATAATTGCACTATACCTACTTTTTAGATTTCGGCGTATACCTACACGCTTCATTCTTACGCCGATTATACGCGTTTTTCGTCCGAGAGCGACGAGGAAACCGATAATTACTAACGGTAGCGTGGTGAGCGGTCGTGCGTTTGAGTCGTGTGCCATTCGACATGCATTAAGTTGCACGTAATCGCACGTATCTACTGCCTACCTGCGAGATTTTTTGGCGTTTTCGTTTTCCACCGGCACCCGAGCGGTATCCTTTTTTTCTTCTTCGAGCGCGCGCGTGTGTGTGTGTGTTTACCACTACGTACGTAAATACACGCGCGTCCGTCCGCGATCGTACCTCGATCGAATATAGGGTAGAGGGGTTAGTTAGAAAGCCAACAGTTTTGACAAACAGCACCGAACATTACATCCTGCCACCCGCCACCCAAGTCCACGATATAAATACTCCAATACAACATGCCGTTGTCAACAGTCGGTGCGCAAACAAATAAGCAAGCACATGATGAAGATCGAAGTGAGTTGAATAAGAACGAAACGAAAGTGAAAAGAAAGAAAATTATCGTTGATTTAATTGTTATTTTTGTCCCTAGATTTGCCTCTTAGCTTTGATCGGATTGGCCTTGGCCAAAGAATCCAAAGAGAAACCTTTGGATGAGAAGAAACAGGATAAGAGGGGGCTCATCGGTTTGGGTTATGGAGGCCATGGTGATCTCGGCGGAATCGGGGTGGCATCGGTGACCTCGGCGGACACGGAGGTGGCATCATCTTGGATGGAGGACACGGATTAGGAGGCGGATACGGCGGTGGATACGATGGGGGATTAGGCGGCGGTTACGGCGGCGGATTCGGCGGTGGTTACGGCGGCGAAATCTCCGAAGGACACGTCAAACACATCACCTTGCACAAGACCATTCACGTACCTCACCCCGTACCCGTCCCGTACCCCGTAGAGAAGAAAATCGCGGTTCCCGTTCCCTACCCAGTCAAAGTACCGGTCGATAAACCTTACCCAGTTCAAGTCCCCAAACCGTACCCAGTCGCCGTAGATAAACCGTACCCAGTACCCGTGGAGAAGATCATTAAGGTCCCAGTACAGGTACCTGTGAAGATACCCTACGCCGTTAAAGTTCCGGTCCACGTGCCGCATCCGGTTCCGTATCCGGTACACAAACCAATTCCAGTTCCGGTCAAGGAAACCATCATCGTCAAGAAGCCTGTGCTAGTTCACGTCAAAGGACATGAAGAGTATGGCGGTCTTGGTGGTTTCGACGGCGGCGTCAGTTTGGGCGGAGGATACGGTGGATATGGTGGCCATTTGGATCTCGGCGGCGGATACGGAGGATTAGGTGGCTACCATCATTGATGGGACATCGGCTGTTAATATTTTTTAAATTTTGTTTACACCCTCTCAGTCAGTATTTTTGTATCTCATTCTGTGTTTTCGCCCTTTCCTTTCTTGTAAATAAATATACATATGTATTTATATTAAATATAAAACACGTAAGTTATAATCTTGATGCTTTTAATTCTTACCGCCATCACCATCCAAAGTGACTATTATGCAACTACCACGCGACAACTTAATTTATTAATTATTTAATTTACTTAAAGAGGAAAATTACGTTAACTACGCTTGCACCTGAAATGTAGGGGAGGGTGTTGCACCTTGAACCGTTTTTCTTATATGGCCAAAATCGCATAATTTGTAGCCTTAACGGATTCAATTAAATGTGGGGATATTTTCTCAGTAAATTGACTTTTGCAAAGTATATATGAAATGTAGAAGTTCAATTATTTAATTGAGAAAAATTTATTCATAAAAAGATGCATTGGACCAAGCGTTATTACACCTTAGTCCAATACGTCACATAATACACAAAGGTAAATGTCCCAGTTATGGTATAGCTGAGAGGAAAAAAAAATTAATATTTTGAAACTCCGTTTTATTGTTCCCAAAACGCATATTTTTTATTTTTTTCAAATTGAATTTGAATATTTATTTCCCATCTTTAAAGTTGAGATGTTGCTGTGCGTGCGACATTTTGTATGCGGCTTACTAAAGTGAAATTACAACACATTCACGTCTCGCTGCATCTTGAAGGATTTTCAAAGTATATATGTATATCGTTTAGTCACTAAGTTTACACATAAAGTTTATTGATACACTAAACTTTAGTGTATCAATAAACTTTATTATATGCTTTAACAAACATTTTAAGGTATTTTAGAAGAAGTACACATCACGCAATATCAACAATTTATTATCTGGGACAAAAGGACGCACGGGAAGGAGAGTTGCTGGTTTTAATTTAAGGTTAGGCCTTAAAATTTGAAGCTAAAAGATAAAAGAAGAATTGAAAAAGAACAATGAAGCGCAGAAGAAACTAAAAAATGTTCAAAGAGAAGAAAATGCAAAAACTAAAAAAAAAAATTGAAAATTTAGAACCGTCCGGGGAGATACAGGAAGAGAAAAAACGAACAAAAGCAAGAAAGGCAAGCCAAGAACAAGAAAAAGAAACGAATGAAATTTAAGTACAGGTAAAAAAACGAACCAAAGTTGAACCTAACAATGAAAATTTCGAGAGATCAGAAGCTAAAACAGCACACAAGAGGGCGCAAACCAAAACATAACGAATCAGAAGATGATGAATCGACTTTGCCGGTCAGAAGATTTAGGAAATAGGAGGGAGAATTACAAAGTTTGACAGAAGCGATTGAAAGAGAGAAAGAAAACGGGCTAAACATAAAACCCAGGCAAAGTTCAAAAAGCGAAAAGATATTCGATGCCTTGGAAAAGTGTATTACAAAACAGAGTGTTCGAATTGCACTCCGTATACAACAGGAAACTTTATTGTAGTTTTAAAAGATGTCAAGTTTACGTGTTGTTCATAAAATATTCTGTGTCATAAAATTGAAATCCATTTCAATAAAAGATTTTATCATACTTTTTTAATAAGTATCCTCCCACATCTCATCGCACCCCATACAATTTCCAATCATCAATTATCAACCCCAATTGAGAAGGAAGCAATATTTATTGTAATTTTGATAACCTGGTCCATTACTGGGACAAGGTGAACCATGAGAGGGACAAGTTGATCCATTACTGGGACAAGATGAACCATGAGAGGGACAAGTGGATCCATTACTGGGACAAATAGTCCTGGAGTGACAATAATTGACATTGCTTAATACCACGAATAGTATTTGATATGATTCAATGTGATTCTTGTATTCGGAGGACTAAATGTCCTAAATAAAAAAGACATGTTTGCATGTTTTTTATTTACTAGTGAGTTTTGTAAAACAAAAATCCAAATCAACATGGGTTCGAATAAATATTAACCAAAAAGTATCATTAACCTTCCTATACTCACGTCAAAATGAAAGACGTATACTATACTATATAAATCGGTCTCACAGACCGTATGCGTGAGTATAGGAAGGTTAAGTATTAAACATTATATTGACTGAAATCTACCGAAAAGATAAGCTATAAGTTACTTGTCTTCTTGTCAAACCAATTATTGGTGGGGGAAGACGCATTATCACATCGTTCCTATTGACATAAGGAGGATTTCCACTACATGCAGTTCTCCCATCTATTTTCTTATCAAATTTTACCTCATAATACCTATCCCATATCTTGATTATCTCCGCTGGAAAATATCGTCTTGTCTTTTTGGGTTCTAACTCTACTAAAACATAGTCTTCTTTTATTACGGCGTTATCTATTTTCGGTTTTTGTAATTCCTCTTTTTGTTCTTGTCTAACCTTATTAAGAAACTTTTTACGATCGCCTGATTGTGAATCTCATAATTTTGAATTTTCATTGCCATTGCTGTCTTCTATTTTTCTTGAATAATTTTTACTTGCCTAAATATGTTTCTCTTTATTTACTTTACCTTGGTTTTAGCTTTCGTTAACCTATATCCTTCGATTTCATCTCTGATTGACATGTTGACAATATTTTCTGAATTGCAGAAATTGCTTTTGAAGTTAATTTTTTGGAAGACCATGATGTAGTTTGGTGGAAGTTTTTATATAATCAACGAGAATGTCTTCTTCTTCGTCCGAAAATATTCGATTACAGGTAATGTTTGACTTATAGGAAAACATATGACCATTGAAGACTTTATCAATTTTCAAACAACGCTGTCTTAGATGTTTTACTACTTTTTTTGCAGGTTGACAAATAATATATTGACGCAAAAGGACATCCCCTACGGCGACTTTCAAATTGTCTTTATCTATTGGTTTACGTTTATTGCCCGTTTTACTTCGCGGCATTTCCTAGAAAAAATAAATAAACATCATCAATCAACTTTCCGTTAACAGTACCGTATTTAAAAATTGGGAGTGCATGTACCTTGGACGTCTCCATGATAGAGCGATTCTATTGGTCCCAGGTACATTACACACCAGTGACGGCTCCTGAGATATCAAGGTGGGTGGTCTGCACGAACCACAACCAGTTCAAAGTAATAATAATAATTTTTTATAAGTTTTCCGACGACTTTCACCGGTCACTTCAATGTTGAGTACAGAAAGAGGACGTCCATGCTCTTGTACTACCAGTTGTTGTCGACAGTTAAGGTTTTGAAACTTAGTTTCCCCGAATTTAAAAACAATATCTATTTTTACATCACACTGACACGTAATTGTATTTTCAAACGCCCGCGATGCGTACATTAACATCGACCGACTCCCACTGACCACTGCTGGCCGAAAAATGCAGCTCATCTCGACGTTTTCGCGTCCGTCTGCCAAAGACCGTCGGCTATCCTCGATTTACTTCGTCTACGAATTTATCGGTATTCCAAAGAGCTGCGCTGCAGAGACGACTTTCTCGGAGATTATGAGTGCGTTGAGTTTTTGCGATTGTATGTTTGTACAGATGAGGCATTTTTCGTAGGAGCAAGTAATTATTAAAATGTCAGTTACACACGATGAATATATGGAAATTTAATATTTTTAATGAAACACTCAGTAAATCCTAAATGTTGATATTTAATGCTTAATGCATAAATTGAGGATTTATTCTGGTCGTTCTGCAGCTCAGCGGCACTAGTGGAGGAGCCGTCCCTGTTACACATAATGTTTACGAAGAAATCAATTTATTTAAACGTTAGGTTATATTTGCAACATTACAAATAATATTGATAGAAAGAGGAATAAATGATAAACTCGCCAAACTAAGCGGTGTCAATTTATCTCAAAATATAAACTTATTATACTACAGTGAAAAACAAAGAAATATTAATTTTGCTAATCATATTATTAAATTCGACAAAAAAAAGAGAAACGGTTACAATTACCTAAAAATAAACCGGGTGAAAATTTCCTCGAAAATAGGTTATAATTAAAGTTTGATAAAAGAGTGGATGACGTTTTATCATTTAATAGTGTAAACCGGGCTGACGCCTTTACTTCTCCCAATTTTAATGTCACGTCTTGCACAGAAATGGAGACAAAGACCCGTTTACACTACTTAATGATAACACATCATCCACTCTTTTATCACACCTTAGTTATAATTAGGGTTTGATAAACGAGTGGATAACGTGTTATCATTTAATAGTGTAAACCGGGCTGACGCCTTCCCTTCTCCCAATTTTAATGTCGCGCTTTGCAGGGGAATGGACATAAAAGTCCGATTTACACTACTTAATTATTACACGTCACCCACTCTTTTATCAAACTCTAGTTGTAATGCATCTGGTACGAGGTACATTTGGTCCGAGGTACAACACTCTCCCCTACGTCTTAAACCCGATGGGAATTACATAATTTAGATCGAGATTAGGAAACGGCTCGAGTTCCACATTTCTACGCATAAATTGGCCGTAATTTTCTTGCACGAAGGTGCTAACTTTTCTCTTCGGCTTCTTTTATATCTTCGATTCGCGCTTACGTAAGTGATAAAACGTTCGATGGTATGTGGAAAGTCACACAACTTTCGAACGGGTCGAATCTGCAAAAATCATAACGAATGTCGTGCGGACGGTAGGTGTTTACGATAATTGTTTATTTAAATTACCATCGACCGATATTATAGACGTTGGTGCCCCTCGTTTTATTATAAATTACCGATAACGTTCGCGTTTCTCGTATTTCTGAAAAAACTGCTCTGCAACTTGGGTAATATCTTCTTCAAAACGAATCTGAAGTAATACATCACGTTTGACTTAATTCCAATGTATCCCCATGATTCATCCTTGAATCTCATACTGAAGCTAGGAAAAATCTGGATTGGATAAGCAGGTCTTTGCTTGAGGATAACTAAAGCCAATAATATGGATTTTCAAATACTATGTTGAAACCTTTACTTCAAACTTAGTTAGAAACTCTCGGAAAAAGTAGAATGTATGTTCTATGTAAATCTTTTTCCACTTTCAGTTTAGGTCCTGGGAATTACCTTAACTGCAAGATAAGTACATTATTGTAATGTATGTCACGACGCCTATTATACCATAGACTTACCATAGATTTTTTTTCTGGCGTAAACGACGCACACCAATTCTTTTTGTCAATGATAACTTATCAATGAAAATCATCATTGAATCATAGAATAAGTTATCATTGAATAATAAAGTGGCATCGTCAGTTAACACGTCGTCCACCTTTTTAACAAACTCTGGCTATCTGTGATATGTGTTTCGAAACTAAATAGTTTAATTTGATCTAATTTCAAAAAATTAGAAAGCAATAATTCTTGATAATGATTGTCGTAAGGATTGAGATGTAATTTACATACGTAAGTGACATTCAATTCTAACCACATAACTTTTATTATCAGCAGCTAATAAATGATTACATCGATTACTAGGAAATCATAGAAATTAATTGTTGACATTGAAAGTTCCATTTTTCATTAAAAAAAAAAACAAAACCGCCACTCTCAAGCTTTAACAATTGGAAACATTTAAATCCTTGTCAAAACTTTTACGCTATCGTGCGTTTCTTTGGTTATCCGGTCAGATTCTTAGAAACAAAGATAACCTTACGATTTCCTTTCCCCAACAATGTGATAGGATGTTTTTATTGCCTCCAATAATTGTAAAGCTTTTTAATCGTTGCGTCCTTAAGAAGTCTATGTCGCGATTTTATCTGTGTTTAGAAGGGGTTTCAACGCGCAGTTCTTGATCGAAATTTACGAATTTGTCGCTGGAGAGAACGGAACAGTTCGTATTGCGCTTTGATAATTTCAGCAGTTTTTTCCCAAATATTTTATCCGTGCGTTAACGAGATCTGCTTTTGATTTGTACATAGCAATTGATAAGGAAATTATTTACTATCTTGCTTTCCTTTGCATCTGAGGGATTCTTATTTGTTATTTTGCAACAAAATTTTGTTCTTTAACAATTTTATACCATTTTACAAACAAATATCTCGAATATCCGATTTATTCCACGCACATAAGTTGTATAAACTCGAAATGAACAAGATTAACTTTGCAGTTATGGAACAAGATTATTACATTACGGAACGTACCATGATAATAATTTAACGACCTTTATGGAGAAAATTACACAACTTATGTGAACATAACCAACAAAATTACAATCTTTCTCTCTATCTTCATCACTTCTATTGGAGTACTGGGCGCTTCTGTTCTGCGTTTCTTAGCCTCGAGTGTAGGATGGCTGATTGGCTAGTTCTGCGCATCTTCTTCATATTTCATTCTTTTGTAATCTTTTCCATTAATTTCCTCCAATCCTCCCTCTTTCTTGCCCTATGTTTGACTTCGCCCCAACTTAGTAAACTATTTTTGATAGCCAAAATCTTAGTAAAATAAAATCTATATGACTCTCTATATAATTACCTAATGAATTAGGTGCGTTAATGGACAGCTATCAAGTAACTGTGCAAGAGCATACAATGTAACACAATTTGTATATGCCAATAATCCATAAGAACTCAGAAGAAAGTTTGCGATTTGTTTAATGCAAAATATCCAGATCGGTCTCTTAGCCTATTTTTTAGATTTAGTCTAAATTTCGAGAAACTGGTGATGTTAAAGGTATTCAAAAACTTGGACGTCTAAAAGTTAGTGACGATCTGAAACTGAAGATTTTGTTAAGTATGGAAGAGAATCCTGACAATACGTCTCGATTGGTTATATTAGACAATTAAGTCAGTTAGATAACGAGGAAGGAAAAATATCCTTGTAAAATTCAACTCCTACATAAGCTCAACGAAGACGACACCAACCGAGACTACAGTTTTGTGAAACTTTGTTAGATTTGCACGTTTGCACGGGCAATTACTTTTTCGGATAAGGCAATGTTTCCTCTCAATGAGATAGTGAATCGTCAAAATTGCAGATATTGAAGTCGGGTAAATCCTCACACATACTCAATACCGGCAGAAATTAGAGGTGTGAGCTGGAATACTTGCTAATAGTATGGCCTTTCTTCTTTGAAGGAACTCCCCACAGGAACAAGATATTTACACTTCTTGCAAATTGACCTTGTTACAGCAATTCTTCTCAAAAAGAAAAAAACCAGAATGTGCATTTGTATCAAATAAAATCGACCTGTTTAGCGGTTTCTTCCAACAAAATTTCGCTTTTACTGAATTTATTTCATACTTTAGGGGCGCACTGTATATAACTGCGTTCCAAATACTGATACATATAACGACGAAGTACAATCATCAAAATGACTCATTACGTTTATTTATTTCCACTGTTACTTTCACTCTGTCATACTCACCTAACTTCCACCAGTAATAAACGTTCGTATCTGACGTTTTCTTATTACGTCGTTATGATTTTCATCCGTCGTTTCCAACAAGGCGACTGACCATGTAAAGCATTAGCCTCGATTATCCTCCGTAATCTTACACGATTTCGCTTCTAATCTAATTACTGCGATCGATTTTTTCGTGAATTTTATATTACTAACATCTGTTGGACTGGAATTTTTGTTCTCGATGACATTTTCCCCCACTTCAAGTCATTTCTTTCTCATAGTACTGGAGGAAAGAGGTTACGTACCTCGATAATTACACAGATTTAAAAGCCGTAAAGCATTTTTAGTTTTTCCCCGTACAAGGTACGGAATCTTTAAGTTCAGAAAGGCGACGACGTAAACATTGGAGTACTACGCTTTTTTTTTCCACCTTAAAAGGATTCCCATTCACGTTTTGTTCTATTCTTTTGAAGTTATTGGTCGCTAATCGATTACGATTGCGCCTAAATGACTTGGTATGAGTAATCAGGTAAGATGTTACGAGGGATATCTTTTGGGGTAGCATACAGGGATGCCACTAAACATTGAAGGTCAAAATGAAACAAAATAATTAGTAAACCTAAAGGCTAGGTTTAACCAAGCTACGGTAAATGGTTAAGTCACAGTGTATTTTTGAGGTTGACAAGTTGTAGAAGAAGAAGATGAAGTGAAGATTATCTCAATGTCTTCCCGAGTTGGTCCTTTTTCCGCTTCAATTGACAATTCTCCGCTAATACTTAGAATTTTAACGTCATGATTTTAACCTTACACTGACATCACAGCAGATTAACCTATTATTAACACTATGCGAAAAGTCTAATGCATCCTCCAAAAATCACCAAAAAAACTTATAGATTGTTTTCTTTGGCTCAAACTAAACTTGAAAATTGTAGTAAGCACTGAAGCCCACTGGCACAATTTCGACAATTACGAATTTCGTTGTTAACGCAGATTCTGCATGCCATGTGTTCACCAGCCTCAACGCCTAATAGCTTAAGAAGATGAAATATGCAGGAATAAAGATTATTAATCGGATATCACCATTTAGTCGAGATATATCGGAAGAAGTTATGAATAGGTAGGGGACTAATTGTGGTTTTGGGGTAAAACTCCCTTCTCAGCACAGATTAATGCTATGCGTTAGAATAGTAACGTCTGACCACAAACGCGTGGTAAGGATGAACACGACCAGTCTCAGACCAAGTCATTTGAGAAGATTTCGAGTTTACCGGAAACGTTAAAAACGTGGCAGTTGAAATCGACGAAGAAAAGCAAGGTTAACAAACAGCATTCCATGGTTTTAGCGTCTACTACCAACAGAGACGTTCTGGAAGAAGAACGAGGAAAGAAAATATGGAAGATATCACGATATTAAGTTACAAAGTTAAAAACGCAAAGTGTTTAACAATAATGAAATTGAAGAAAGTTTATAATCACAAAGAAGCTGATAGGGAGGAGGGGAGGGGGCTGAAAAACTCGAAGAAGAAGATGAGGAGCCAGATACAGAGAGAGAGAGAGAGAGAAGACGATGGTGAAGATAACAATCAGGATGTTATAGAAGGTGTGTGAGTTGTGGTGAGTTTGACAGAAATCAAAAGCTGTCTTTCTTGTGGAATGTAGTTACATTTCATGGTGACTACTGCGAGTGATATGTTTTTGTTTGTATGAGGCAGCTACGAACGTTCTCACATCTCTTTCCAGCGTAAAACAGATTTTTAGTCTTGCTTAATTAAGCACAATTTTCCCACGGCGGGTTAGCCGAGTGCGCGATTGTAGCTACTACAGGAATTTGTGGCAAAACAAGTTGTCTATTTCTGTAGAATCAAAATAGCTGCAAAAATGCGCAATTAGTACATTATGGCCGAATTTCATAATTGAACTCTCATATGTACGAACATCTAACACCCGGGCTTATATAGAGCTTCTATAGAAATGAAAACTACTTCACACAGTCGCACTGATGAGCGGTATGACCGCCAAACGCGCGTCTGCGAATACTGAAAGTAGTTTTCTAATTAAGCACAGATATTTAGTCTCTTATTCATTAAAGGACTGATTTTTATATATTTTTAATAAATCTGCTGTAGCACGTGTTTATTTTGGCTTTATTAGTTTTTGAACGAAAACGAACAACGCATTCTAGTACCTGTAACTAAAAATGTTGGGGCTTCCACAATTGCTCAAAGTATTCCCCTGCCGTCCTAAGCATTCTCCAATCATATTGTACGGGAGTGGTGCACCTTTTTCGGATTTGGAAACTTTAATCTCCCACCCCTGGAAATGACTGTAATTGATGAAGAAGTAATTTTTTGATAAATCGGTACTAGAAACTTATGTGCAATTTCTAATTCCCGTTTTTACTGCTAAAGATCTCTCTTCATGCATTTGTTGCCTAGATCGATATAATCTAATTATGGCCAAAGACGCATTGTCATAACCAAGGTTTGATGATGAAAGAGTGGATAACGTGTTATCATTAAGTACTGTAAACCGGACTGACGTCCTTACTTCTTCGAATGTTAATGGCGCGCCTTGTACGTAAGTAGAGACAAAGGCCGGTTTACACTACTGCATGATAACACTATTTCATCTACTATTTTCTCAAACCTTAGTCATAACCTACCAGGCTCTGCTTGCGAGACCCCTCGTTATAATTCAACAGTCTGATTAGCGTTGTTACGTCACTACTACTCGATAAAGAATAGGTAACTATTTTTACTAATCTGAATTGGTCTTGAATTCCCTGCTGCAGTCGCTCGGATAGGTTTTCAGATCTTTTAGGAGGTGGTAATCGATCCCGTGGCTAGAACCAGGTCGTTTTTCCTTTGTTTGGTTTGTGTCGGCGTAGAAAGAAATAAGACGTTGTTTTTAATTAAATATTTTTCTTTTAATTTATAAAAAAACACATAAAAATAGGAAACAAAAAAATTTAACAAGAATCAACAAGATTTAACAAGGAAATTAATGACTATTTATAAAGAGGTAATCAGTGCTGTTGTGGGGCTTCTTGGATTTGAGCTTCGTTGAAGGAGTGTCCACCGTACTGGTCGTAACCACCGCCACTTCCACCAAGTCCACCTGAAGTAACAACAACAACAAAATTAACAAACTCTCACAACGTACGATTATAATTGAAACTTACCGAGATGCGATGATGGAACTTCAACCGGTACCGGTACGGTCTTCGTTATTTCAACCGGATACGGTTTCGGAACGTGCACCAGTTTAGTAACTGGTACCGGTACCGGTTTCGGTACGGATACCGGTATCGGGACCGGATGCGGTATGTTAACCGGGTACGGTTGGGGAACCTTGATGGTGATGGTTTTGGTTACTTTCACGGATTCCGGTGGGATTTCACCTTCGGTGATGGTACCTAGATCTTGGATCTGTTGGTCGGGGAAGGAAAGGGCGGCGAAGCTGGCGTCGTCCGGGACCCCCATCAGTTGGAAATTTTGCGGGGGCGATCCGCCCGACGAATCTTGTCCATATCCGCTACCGCCGCTAGAGCTAATACCTCCTCCTCCTCCTCCGGCTAGAAGGGCCAAGGTAGAATAGTCGATGTGTCCAGGTCTTGCCTGTGCTACAGCTATGCAGCAAATTGCAAAAACTGTGACCTATAAACGGAGAAAGAAGGATGAGTGATTTCATCAACAATAAATTTCGGTAGTACTTTTGGATGCTAGGTGTTAATAGCAGCCCATGCTGAAGAAATCAGAGCAGAACCTGTACAAAGAAGAATAAACATAATGACTGATACTAATGTGACTATTACAGCCGTTATGAAGCCTGACAATTGATACTAACTGTGACTGGGGGAGCATATAGATGAATTATGTGGTAGGGAATTGGTAGATAAATCAATATTAAGAATGTACTATTTTCCATATTTACATGCTGCCATTTCGTATGGATTAATTGTTTGGTGTGTTAGTGATAATTGAAAGAGGGTGTTCCGCCTGCAAAAAGGACAATCCGTGTAATGAATGTTGTGGTTCCACAAACCTCGTGCAGAGGTATGCTAAGCACAATCTTGAAGGCACTCAATAAATGATGGTGCATTGCACAGGAAGCATATTCCTCAAGTACCTGGTCTATTGGTGACCTACCCTAAAAGTGCGAATGAACGAATCAACCGTTGGGGTAAGCGGTCTCCTCCATCACACCGGCGGTCATATAATCTTAAGATATCCTAACCGTTTGAACATTTTCAGATAAAATATGATACCCCACGACTCAAATGATCGCTCTAAGAACCTTTGGACGAGGAAACTAAAATTTTTGCATTATTTTAATGCGTCTAAGTTGTCATACGATAAAGAAAATAAGAAAATCATCAAGAAATTCTTGCTCGATACAATTCCTGGATACATGACAATTATTATTATGATCTGGAGAGCTCTTCAAAGTTCGTTTAGTCTTCGGTAGTTGCACTCGATTAATGAGAAAATTAGTCAAACCTTCAACCTATCATGGCTTCCTTTTTCCAATCAAATACTTTTCATCTGAGGTCATCTTCTAGTGGTCAACAGCCATATTTCTCTAACTGGTAGATTACCAAAAGGGTTTTAAAAAAGGAATGCTGGTTGATAATAATTTTTCACACAGTCGTCTTAGTTGTCGAAGCATCTTTGGATAAAATCTTTGCAGTCGCAAATTCGCATCTTGGAATCGATGGCGGAGAATATGAGACACCACCTATTCCTTGCGCTAGCCCTCGGTTTATTTCCCGTAAAATTTGCGATTGGAAAGAGTTTCTCCAAAAACGCTGTCTCCTATTTTACGTTATCAACTCATAAATTAGGTCCGTCTTCTCAGGAGATAATCGATAAACCGGAAGCATTACAAGTAAAACGATTCCAGAAGGAAATATAAAAGGAAATATACTCTATAAAGAACAAGAACTGGTGGTAGTTACAACATACAAATATTTAGGATCAGTGACAACAAACGATGGGAAAGATGAAGCGAAATTATGTGATTCACAAAATCATCCTGGAAAAGAAATAGATTAGCAATAAAGTTACAGGTATATCAATCAATCACAGTACCAACGAATAACATCGGAAGTGAAACATGGGCAAGACAGGGAAGATATGACAGCATAATAAACGTCGTGGAGATAAAATTTCAAAATTAGAGGAATAACAATGCATAATTTCTTTCTGGGGAGGGCTTTCCCTAGCCTTATCAATGCTAAATACGAAAATAATGTGGTAATAAGTAAGACTTCATAAAAGAGAGGATGACGTTTTATCATTCGTAGTAGTGTAAACCGGACTGACACTGTCACCCTTCGAACTTTATTATTGAATGATAAGTTATCATTACTACACACTACATACTATCCTTCGAAAACTGTATGGGGAAAATGTATTACTTTAGACTATTACCCCTAACCGTTGCGCCATCTAACGCATGGGTGATACATTACCGATCAATTTTGAAAAATGATTTGTAACAGATGCAGGACACGACAACAGGAGAAGACTTAAACCTCGATAATAGAAGGAATTGAAAGAAAGCGGTTAGGATGATATGCGCACACATAGATGCAGGATGAAGGAAAACAAAATCGCTAGAAATGTGTACGAGAAAGAGGAGGAGATGACCTAAGAAAACATGAACATAGACACCAACAGATACAGAAACTGGATGAAGAGAGAGGAAAGACGATGAGAAGAATGGGGAAATGGTACAGGACCGGAAGCTATGGCAGAAACGGAGTGGAAATCGGATGGACTCCGACGCCCTCCACGGGCATAAGGAGATACCGAAAGAAATAGGGATGGACGAAAACAGACTGGTTATGAAAGACGCCCTCTATGGGCATTAGGATATGCGGAAAGAAATAATTAAAGGTAAGCGGCAGGGGTGGTATCCATGTACATATAGAGAGAATAAAGGAAAATAAGTTGATTAAAAGAGTGTACGAGGCAAAACGATTGGGGAAGAGAAGAAGGAGAAGACCTACAGAAACTGGGCGAAGAGAGAGGGAAAACGGTGAGAGACAGATGACGGAAATGTCACAGGAGTAAACAATTGCATGTAACTATACCGTAACGCCCTCTATGCGCAAAAGGAACGCGGGGAAAAAGTGTGAATTACCTATCCTCGTTGACATACAACGGCACAGAAAGTTGGGAAAAAATCGAGAATAAGGGCTCAAACAGACTGGTTAAGGAAGACGCCCTCTATGGGCATTAGGATATGCGGAAAAAATAATTAAAGGTAAGCGGCAGGGGTGGTATGGATGTACATATAGAGAGAATAAAGGAAAATAAGTTGATTAAAAGAGTGTACGAGGCAAAACGATTGGGGAAGAGAAGAAGGAGGAGACCTACAGAAACTGGGCGAAGAGAGAGAGAGGGAAAACGGTGAGAGGCAGATGACGGAAATGTCACAGGAGTAAACAATTGCATGTAACTATACCGCAACGCCCTCTATGCGCAAAAGGAACGCGGGGAAAAAGTGTGAATTACCTATCCTCGTTGACATACAACGGCACAGAAAGTTGGGAAAAAATCGAGAATAAGGGCTCAAACAGACTGGTTAAGAAAGACGGCCTCTATGGGCATTAGGATATGCGGAAAAAATAATTAAAGGTAAGCGGCAGGGGTGGTATGGATGTACATATAGAGAGAATAAAGGAAAATAAGTTGATTAAAAGAGTGTACGAGGCAAAACGATTGGGGAAGAGAAGAAGGAGAAGACCTACAGAAACTGGGCGAAGAGAGAGGGAAAACGGTGAGAGACAAATGACGGAAATGTCACAGGAGTAAACAATTGCATGTAACTATACCGTAACGCCCTCTATGCGCAAAAGGAACGCGGGGAAAAAGTGTGAATTACCTATCCTCGTTGACATACAACAGCACAGAAAGTTGGGAAAAAAATCGAGAATAAGGGCTCAAACAGACTGGTTAAGAAAGACGCCCTCTATGGGCGTTAGGATATGCGGAAAAAATAATTAAAAGTAAGCGGCAGGGGTGGTATGGATGTACATATAGAGAGAATAAAGGAAAATAAGTTGATTAAAAGAGTGTACGAGGCAAAACGATTGGGGAAGAGAAGAAGGAGAAGACCTACAGAAACTGGGCGAAGAGAGAGGGAAAACGGTGAGAGACAAATGACGGAAATGTCACAGGAGTAAACAATTGCATGTAACTATACTGGAACGCCCTCTATGCGCAAAAGGAACGCGGGGAAAAAGTGTGAATTATCTATCCTCGTTGACATACAACGGCACAGAAAGTTGGGGAAAAAATCGAGAATAAGGGCTGAAACACAGCGAAGGGTTTTATCCAGACTTCGGTTATATCGATCTATTCAAAGCTGGTTGGGACAGAACCGGTTAAAGAACCGTTCGTGCGTTCTAACCCTAAGAAAATTAAGTATAAGCGTTATAGATCTGATGACAATATCCCTTGTTTTAATAGAAGTGGAAGCTTGAAAATTATAATTTAATAAATCGATCGGAATAAAGTCACCAAATTTAGAAGATTTGAAAGTAGCAATTTATATAACACTTTCTCCTAGTTATTTATCGCAGAAAACCGTTCTCCTGTTCGTTATAAAAAACGAAATTTTTCTCAACGCAGGAAACCGTTCTCCTGCTCGTTATAAAAACGACAATTTTGAAAGTCGAGATTGTTTTTATAAATCATCGCCAAGTCGATGCGGATTTATATAGGAACGAAGTTGTTTTTTTATATCAGAAAGACACGCAGTATTGCTTTATATTCCGTGCCGAAGTATACTGATTAATCTGATTACGAATTGCAAATTAATAGAAGAACGCCGTAGTAAAAGGCGTGATGGAGATTGTAAACGAAATGGAATGAGAAAGTTATATTAAATTATATACTTTCTTCCCCGGTTTTTATCATTAATAATACAATTACAATGTATCTTTTTTTTTTATTATTAAAAATTGCGGAAAATTAGTTTACAATTACAGAAATTATTAGAAATCTTTCGAAGTAGAGTAATTTGCGATTAAATTTAGAACCAGCGCGGAATAATACGAGGAAGTTTTAATGTTAAAATCACCAAATTGGGCGCTGGAATTAAGGGCGATTGCACAAACTTAAGACTACCCACAGGAAAGGGAAAGGAAAGATTTCAATCGAAGTGTAACAAGTTCCGTTAGAATTCGATTTTATCAGTTTCAAAGTGAACGGAAAAACTCTTCAAATGCTGTAGACATATGTAAGTTCGGGTGAAGAAGCAAATACCTGAAAATAACGACGGATTAAAAACGAAATTATCAACGCTAAGTCTCTGTCAGATTTAAATCACACTTTATTCTAGAACGTACGGTTGTGAATCGTGGAACATAGGGAAGAGAGACAAGGGGAAAAATACAAGCAGGCGAAATGAGATTTTCGAGGGGGACAAAACGAGTGACGTTGGGAGACGAAATCAGAAAGTGAAAGAAAAATAAAAAGGACTTACAAATAAACCCAACTGGCATGGCGGGGGACACATAAGAAGAATGGAAAAAGAAAGACCGGTAAAAATGGTCTGGGAAGCAAGGGTGGAGATGAAGATCAGAAGAAAACATGGGAGCAAAATATGGTTGAAAGAGAAAAAACTGTACCTACAGAGGAGCCCGAAAACTAGCCAAAGACAAAATGGAATGCAGAAAATTCGTACACATGCAGTTACCTAAGTAATAAGAAATTAAGGAAAGTAGTGTCATAAACTCTAGACTTGCTTAGCAAGTAATGGGTAATGATTATTATTATATTTATTGCAGAATTTGCTTGTAAAGCGATACAAAACAGATAATTTGAAAAAGTTGGAAGTTGCTTTGATTTATACACCAAAGTTTGTTTTATTTTATATATTTTTGTATACATACCTTTTTAATCTTTACATTACAAATAAATATACTACTACTACTATATTCTTGTGACACGAAGATGACAACTCGGTTGCCGAAATGCGCGTTAGAACGATTTTCAAAGCAAATCCGTTAAGCCCGATTTCGTCCCTTTTTAATTTTAATTTTTTTTTAAAAGAAAAGTACTCCTGCGATCAAGATGTGTTCCTTCATATTTAAATTAGAAGTTAAGATTTAAAACAATTTTTCTTTAAGTAAGACCAGACCAAGGAACAGGCGAATGACCGACCAGAAGAAATCTGCATCTTTCCACCAACAACAGTAATTTTAGGAAAATAATTTTACAACGTACAATCTATTTTCGAAACGTTAACGTTTAAGGAAAATTCACAAGGAAACCTTTTATCGTGAATTTTCTCACCGTGCACCGTGCACGCACCGTGTCCGAAATAAATAAAATCATCGAATCATCATCGACGGATACTTACGAAACGGTTCATTGTTGCAGGCACCGGGATATACGTTCAAAGGAAAGAAATCTGAATTCTACTGCTGATGAAATTGAATAGATCAGTTTATATACACGGGAACATGAAAACGTATCGAATAGCTCAAATCGGAGAGCATTTCAAAGTCATTTCACTTTCTTTCTCCGAGACCCTGACCGTGGCTGCGCGGCCGTCGGCGTTCGAATTCTTACCCAATTTCTTCGGTTTTAGGCGTCGCGTCGCGACTTTCATCTCTATCGGTCTTCGGTGGTTTCGCGTTAGTCGTTTGAGACGAAACTAGCCGGCTTAAGGATCGAAATCTATGTAAAAGTTAGAGGAAACGAGAGTACAATCACTCCACTCTTGTTCTGGTGTGTGGCGACCGTTCACTTAATTCTTCGCGGTTTTTGTTCCGATGATGCTGATATTTTCACCTTACTTACGTAGGTACGTACACCTATAGCGAAAATGGATGAAATGTATACGAAGAACTTTTTAGTTTGTTAAAAGAGGAAATGGATAATCTGCTGGAAATTGATTTTTGACGGGTGGATCCTCGTGGGGCACCTAATTTATTTGCACGGGGGTCCTTATAAATCGTAGAAAGTTATTGGATTGTGATGGCATCCCTTTAAAAATCTTATACAGCATGCAAAAATGATAACTTTCGAAATGATTTATGAAATCGATTTGCATACTTGGTTGTAAATCGTAAGATCTAATTCCAAATTACTTCTTTTAACACTTAGGGCTTACATTATTTAATCTATAAAAGCAAAAGACAGCAAACTTTGCTGGCAACTAACTAAAATATGTTATAAGGATTGCTTAATATTGTTGTGGTAGAAGCTAAACAACTTCTAGAAAGACTCTTAAAAGTTAGTAGAATCATCAAGTGGGCTAATAAATTGATATAATTCTTATCATTACTTCATCAAATGGGATATCTCCAAATACACCTTTTGATAATCAGCTTGTCATTATTACTTATTTGATTGTAAATAGGAAGAAATGGAAGTGTAGTCCGAAACCTTTTCTATTTCTTTTTGGAAAAAGCTGAGAATTTTGCACAAAAATCGAAGAAACTCCAGACATCGTAAGCAGTTATCTAGCCCAAAATTTTGTAAACGAACAATAAAAGACGTTCTGTTAGAAATATACCATTATTTTTACAAAAGATTTCGTTGGGGATCGCAAACTTAATTGCAAAAATACCTTTGCTTGAAATTTAAATAACGTGGTCAGAGACAAAAGTCGGTTAGAAATTGTCAAAATTTGTTTTCGAGGAGATATTGGGACTTCGAATCAACTAAACTTCTAAAAAGCGCGTTCAAAAGAATTGAAAATCAAAGAATATTCTGATCGAATCGTGCATTTTAGCGCGGTTGTCTGCAACAAAATTTTGTTCTCGTAGAATAGGTGGGCGTTTTTGCAAAAATTTTGTTACATATAGGATGACGCAAAATTTCCAAAGGGGTATCCCTTGGAAATTTCCAAGAAAATCGAAATGGTTGGAAGTATGACTTATTACACATCAAATTAAAGCTCTTTTCGCGCAGATTGCGATTAAAACAATTTCCGGAACGAGAGACGTGTTACTAAGAAAATATTGGATGAAAACGTGAAACGTGGTTCTGGGCGAAGCGGTTCTGTATGCTCCAAGATCCAAACCAAGCAAATCCCATCGATTTTAACGCCCAAATCGCACTCTACGCCTTAGAAAACGTATATACACAAAGTTTCGTCTAATTTAGAACATCTTCAACTTTTCCCGAATTTCCAAAGGGGTACCCCTTGGAAATTCCGAAGAAAATCGAAATGGTTGGAAGTATGACTTATTACACATCAAATTAAAGCTTTCTCCGCGCAGATTGCGATTAAAACAATTTCCGGAACGAGAGACGTGTTTTTAAGAAAATATTCGACGAGAACGTGAAACGTGGTTCTGGACGAAGCGGTTCTGTATGCTCCAAGATCCAAACCAAGCAAATCCCATCGATTTTAACGCCCAAATCGCACTCTACGCCTTCGAAAACGTATATACACCAAGTTTCGTCTAATTTAGAACATCTTCAACTTTTCCCGAATTTCCAAAGGGGTATTCGAGATTTCGAAGAAAATCGAAATGGTTGGAAGTATGACTTATTACACATCAAATTAAAGCTTTCTCCGCGCAGATTGCGATTAAAACAATTTCCGGAACGAGAGACGTGTTTTTAAGAAAATATTCGACGAGAACGTGAAACGTGGTTCTGGACGAAGCGGTTCTGTATGCTCCAAGATCCAAACCAAGCAAATCCCATCGATTTTAACGCCCAAATCGCACTCTACGCCTTCGAAAACGTATATACACCAAGTTTCGTCTAATTTAGAACATCTTCAACTTTTCCCGAATTTCCAAAGGGGTACCCCTTCGAGATTTCGAAGAAAATCGAAATGGTTGGAAGTATGGCTTATTACACATCAAATTAAAGCTTTCTCCGCGCAGATTGCGATTAAAACAATTTCCGGAACGAGAGACGTGTTTTTAAGAAAATATTCGACGAGAACGTGAAACGTGGTTCTGGACGAAGCGGTTCTGTATGCTCCAAGATCCAAACCAAGCAAATCCCATCGATTTTAACGCCCAAATCGCACTCTACGCCTTCGAAAACGTATATACACCAAGTTTCGTCTAATTTAGAACATCTTCAACTTTTCCCGAATTTCCAAAGGGGTACCCCTTCGAGATTTCGAAGAAAATCGAAATGGTTGGAAGTATGGCTTATTACACATCAAATTAAAGCTTTCTCCGCGCAGATTGCGATTAAAACAATTTCCGGAACGAGAGACGTGTTTTTAAGAAAATATTCGACGAGAACGTGAAACGTGGTTCTGGACGAAGCGGTTCTGTATGCTCCAAGATCCAAACCAAGCAAATCCCATCGATTTTAACGCCCAAATCGCACTCTACGCCTTCGAAAACGTATATACACCAAGTTTCGTCTAATTTAGAACATCTTCAACTTTTCCCGAATTTCCAAAGGGGTACCCCTTCGAGATTTCGAAGAAAATCGAAATGGTTGGAAGTATGGCTTATTACACATCAAATTAAAGCTTTCTCCGCGCAGATTGCGATTAAAACAATTTCCGGAACGAGAGACGTGTTTTTAAGAAAATATTCGACGAGAACGTGAAACGTGGTTCTGGACGAAGCGGTTCTGTATGCTCCAAGATCCAAACCAAGCAAATCCCATCGATTTTAACGCCCAAATCGCACTCTACGCCTTCGAAAACGTATATACACCAAGTTTCGTCTAATTTAGAACATCTTCAACTTTTCCCGAATTTCCAAAGGGGTACCCCTTCGAGATTTCGAAGAAAATCGAAATGGTTGGAAGTATGACTTATTACACATCAAATTAAAGCTCTTTTCGCGCAGATTGCGATTAAAACAATTTCCGGAACGAGAGTCGTGTTTTTAAGAAAATATTGGATGAAAACGTGAAACGTGGTTCTGGACGAAGCGGTTCTGTATGCTCCAAGATCCAAATGAAGCAAATCCCATCGATTTTAACGCCCAAATCGCACTCTACGCCTTCGAAAACGTATATACACAAAGTTTCGTCTAATTTAGAACATCTTCAATTGTTCCCGAATTTCCAAAGGGGTACTCCTTGGAAATTTCGAAGAAAATCGAAATGGTTGGAAGTATGACTTATTACACATCAAATTAAAGCTTTCTCCGCGCAGATTGCGATTAAAACAATTTCCGGAACGAGAGACGTGTTTTTAAGAAAATATTCGATGAAAACGTGAAACTTCGTTCTGGTCGAAGCGCTTTTGTATGCTCCAAGAGCCAAACGAAGCCAATCCCATTGATTTCGACTTCGGAATCGCACTGTACGCCTTCGGAAACGTATATACACCAAGTTTCGTCTAATTTAGAACATCTTTACTTTTTCCTGAACTTCTACCCATTTTGTTCTCTCGATCCTCAACTATTCGTGTCTCCTTGATTTTTTCCTCGATTTGTTTTCAAATTAATTCAGTTCCTATTTTATTTTTGTGTGATTCTCCCGTCGAGCTTTCATTAAATTAGAATTGAGGCTCCAACCTAACTTTTTCTTAAAACTACTTTTTCGCAAGGAAATTTGTGCATATCTTTATGCATGATCTTCCAGCGGCTTTTCACTTTGATTTATTTCTTCTTCGATTGTTCCCTATCGTTTGATTTATAAGTAGTTAAACTTCCCCCTTGGTACAATTCACATTTTTTCCCTGTAATTCGTCATCTCTACAGAAGAAAAATTTTAACATAAGGATACTAAATGGCGTCGTACTTCTTTTTCGAAAGAATCGGAAAGATAACCACAACAAAGACGTCCTCCAATATCACCAATCAAAACATTTTCGTTAGAAATCACAGAGCTGTATCGATTAACGACAATAACGACAATTTTAACCGAAACTAATCGCTTATTCGACTAATTTAGGAAACAACCGAAACCACAAAGTAAACCCAAAGCTACGCCAAACGCCATTGAGAAATATATGATGTAAGCGTGGAGGTGTTCGACCTCCGATATAAACAGTACGTGTCACAATAATCTCGACCTTTATTGGCATTGGACTTGAACAACTTTCTTTTTATACGCTTCGCCGTTTCGAAGAAGCTCATCCGAACATTACCTTTAGCCACTTTAGACGTCCATTTCCTGAATCTAGGAGAAAGGCGTGAGCGCTTCAATCCTGTTTCGGTTTTAAGATAGAGAAGAATTTTAATCATCATACTGCGGATAGGTATGAGGCTGCATAATTTCTTGCGCAAATATTTGATTTATACAAAACAAGAATTTATTCGTAAATCCTCCCGAGCGTGATGCAATTCATCAATTATATCTGCCAGATTTAAAAATATAAGTGTCAATATTATGATCTCTCTCCGTTCTATTTCGTTCTTAAGTAGCCGGTGCTTTTACAGTCTTATATGCTTTTTGAGTGCAGTACTCGAACAAACATCCTTTCATATCCATAATGAATAAGAATGGTTTAACTTTTTTGTTGTACAATTCTCTTTCGGTATTCGTTGTATATAAAGGTAACTTGTACACCGATAGATCGAAGTGTTATTTCGAGAATGCGTGGTCCACGTCGATGTTTCCCAGACTTCCACTGAAAAATTTTCGCATTTGCATTTGGAAGTCAAATTGGCGCCCCGAAATGGCGGTTCGAAAGTTGGAAAAGTTTTTGCAAATTACAGGAAAATATCCGGAAGTGATCTGACGTTAATTTCGCCTTTTACAAGATGGATAACAGAAGCTAAGGTGCCTCGCCCCCTCCCAGCATCGGTAGTAATCAGAAAAAAGAAAAGAAATAGTCAGGAGACCAACATACAAAAGTGTTCTTTTGATGATTGCAAACTTTAATTAATTTTCAATATTCAAGCGACCACCGAAATCAATTAATAGGCCAGGTATAAATAACGCACTTAACATTTAGGTCTTTATTGTGTACTATTGCCTAATCGATGTATCACGCAACGGTATTGACATAATTATTTCCAAAAGCATTCGAAATAATCATATAATTTAAACATTTCACATTCAAAAATTAGATTGGTTAGACCTGCATAAACTAACGTATGATAATTACCTAAATATAAAAGAGCATAACCTTCGCGGTTGTTGTAAATTAACCGCACATACTTTCTATAGCAAAATACCACGTTTTATGAAAACATGAGCTCATAGCCAGATTTGAAACTATTTCTAATACGAAAAAGGCGATCTCAAGAAGAATCAAAGGTTGGAGTATACGAAAGCAGCTACTAACCTCAGCTCTAATTTTCGGATGGGAATCTTGGAAATGAAAGCAGGATAGGAGGAGTTCAAATGTAATGTGCGGGAAAGATAGATAGATAGATACATACTTTATTTCACAAATAGTGTACATTGTACAGTAAGAGAAATTGTCAAACAATGGAGACACAGGATATGGTCTTATTTACTACAAATAAGATAAAGCAGACAAGTGTATAGATGAAGTATCTACAAGTCAGCAACTAATTAATTAAATAAAATATAATACAATACAATATAATATAATATAATATATTAAATGTAGAAGACTCTCTATAAACGACCTAATAATAAAAATTAGGTTCGTTAATGGGCAGTTAACAAGTAACCGTGCAAAAGCCTACAAAGTAAGCACAATTTGCATATGCCAATAATCCTGTAGGAAATGTTGACTATGTCAATCGCAAAACGCAACTGCAGACTAATTAGTTTCGTCCTCATTAGGACTCGTCAGTACAGTATATCGTTCTGCGAGTAACACAGTGAACACTTCCAGGTGATACGTCGAAATCTCGGCGAGATGGATACGGTCAAAATAATGACCCCATCTTCCGAGCAGGAGATGTATTGGCATACCCGGTAACATCGCATTCAGCGACGAATAAAAATAGCGATCGTGTTTTCGAGAGCCAAAATTTAATAAAATATAATACAATACAATATAATATAATATAATATATTCATGTATTATTAGGTCGTTTATAGAGAGTCTTCTGCATTTAATATATTATATTATATTATATTGTATTGTATTATATTTTATTAAATTTTGGCTCTTGAAAATACGATCGCTATAATTAATTAAAAGTGAATACGGGCATTATAGCTAAAAAGAATTTGTTAGTTTAGATAAAATACGTATAGAAGTTTAAAAGTATTTTAAAAGAATAACTAATGCAAGGTCGCAATTACATACATAAAATATATATAATATGTCATAACAGCATAAAATAATAATAAAATAAAAAGTATAAAATCAATCAAATCGGACGCCACATAAAACGGCTGAAGTCTTCCGCGAAATATTCCTCCATGGTGTAGATGCTGCTTGCCTGTAAGATGTTGGTAATGACATTCTTAAATTTTGATGTTGGCATGGATAGTGCAGGAATAGTGGAAGGTGATTATAAGAGCCACGTAGTTCGATCCAGTCTGGGATCTGGTCAGGCGGTGGTAGGGGATAGTAGAATTGCGGGTATTATAACCGTGGTTGTCTTTGTTTTTTCGGTATTCATCCGATGTGTGAATATGAAACAGGTTTGCCAAGATATAGCAGGATGGCAATGCAGGTATTTTTTGGCTTTTAAAGATATCCCTGCAGCTTGATCTTGAGCTCTTTCCAACAATTGCTCTTACTTACTCTTACTCTTCTTGTTGGATGAAAATTCTTCTTCTCGATGTCCATCCACCCCACAGGAGAATTCCATAAGTAGCCCTGCTATGGAACCCCGCGTAATATGCAACTCGGGCAGCCTCTTCGCCAGCAACCTTTCAAATTCTACGAATTGCATATATCGAGCTAGCTATTTTTTTCTGCAAACCAATAACGTGGTCCTCCCACGTAAGTCCCGAATCGAAAGTGACTCCTAGACATTTCACAGATCCTTTGTTAAAGATAATAGATAACACAAGAAATATAATAGGAACTGAAATAATTAGAAAATAAATCGAGGAAAAGGTCAAGGAGATCGTTGAGGATAACTATCAAGTATTTCCGAGAAGAAACTGGCGAAAAATATTTACCAAACCGTCATTGGATAGAAAATAGGGAATGAAGAAATTGTGAAAGAAATGGGGAATTGGGATCGGGAGAAAAATGAGCGAATAATCGAATACAATGGAACAAAATTCGCAAAGAATTTTTAAGATTTCTGTGTCATTCTTTCATTGCTGCGATTTTCTCCTTCGCCTGAAAAATTCTTTAGTATTTGTACTCGAGAAGTTAGATTTGAGCTTGAGGTCTTGGTTAGGTACGAATCCCGATGTTATTGATCTACACTAATCACCTAACTACAGTGGAAATGCTTTGGTGGTAACTTGATTAGATATGATGCGTCCCTGGCATCAAAGGTAATCTCAAAGGGACGATATTTCCAAACAGTAAACCTCACGGTATACCTAACGGTATTCCTAACAAGTATTCAAACCGGTATTCCTAACAAGTAGTCAAAACGGTATTCCTAAAAATTATTCAAAGCGGTATTCCTTAAAACAGTATCCTTAAAGGTATTCCGAAAGATCATCGAGACGGTATTCCTAAATGATATTCTTAAAAATATTCCTAAAGACGTTCGAAACGGGTACTCCAAAAAAGTACTCCAAAATGGTATTTGAAGTGGTACTCAAACGAATTCCCCAAAAAAGATATTCCAAAAATGTATACTTAAAGGTATTCGAAACGGTATTCCTAAAAAATAGTTATTCGTAAAAGGGTATTCCTAGAAGGTATGTTATAGAGCTTTAGGTGGAATTTGGGTCAAGGAGGATGATTTACTTATCCTTTTTATCCCACAGGGGTTATTTACGGAAAATCCGTAAACTATCGCAACTAGAACCAGTTTTATTTGAATCCGATTTAACAATGGATAAGTACCTCCACCATCTTCAATAAAATTCCAAAGTTCAACAGATGACAAATTTTCCCAAGAAAATCCAAATAGTTAATAAAATAAAATAGCCTCAAAAGAGCTTCGAAACGATATCCGGAAATTTTGTAAAACGGAAGGTATTTAAAATTCGTAACTTTGATTAATGAAATACGCAGAAAGAACGCAGAATCTGAGGCAACTAGAACTACAGGGAAAAAGAAACGATATCGTATAAAGAAACGGTCTTAAGAACACGGTACATCTAGGAATTAATGAATTTAAAATTAACGAAATTGAACGTGTTTAGTTCGAAGATACGCCAACTCTCAGAGTGGATCGCTGCATGTAGAACTACGAAACCAAACGTCTATACAGCCGCGGTCAAAGTTTGCAAAATACAGGTGTGGTCAAAAATAACCTAACACCATTCAACTTTTGGACTTGTCAATTGAAGATGATAACAACTTATATGGTCAAAAGACGTATATAGATATTTGCGAACAAGGCGTAGTAAAGGTTATTTCCACTTTAATTTTTTTATCTTTTGGAAGAATTACGAATAAGAATACGGAGACTGTGGTTAAAATAATATCTAAAATAAATAAAATTACCCCTACCACACGTTTCAGAATTTAATCCAGATACGTTTCAGGCTCCCAGTTTTCCACTGAGGATAGCAACTCACTGGCCGAAATACGTATCTCGATTTTTTCCGAAAGATGTGGTAAGGGTAATTTTATTTATTTTATATAAGAATTACGAACATTACACTACGTCCTTGTGGTATTCGTGGTAGTCTCCACGTGTATTTCGGCATCTTATCTTCCCCATGTAATAATTCTAACAATATGATTAATGTTAATATTTCTATTTTCTACTATAGTGCTGGGCCTTCGAAGATGTTTATAGAACCACGTGACTAAATAATGTATGCAACCAAGATTATATTGTTGCCTGTACTGTTTCAGTAAAAGTCTCCAATCACTTTATTTTAATTTCGTTGATAACCTCTAAATATGACAATTTCTAGTAAATTTTAAAGAGCTACCAATCTAATCTAAGTTATGCAACTAATGTGACAGAAACTACGTCACTTGCAAACAATGTTGCATTCACTGTATATATTTGAAAAGTTGGAAATGAACTTTTCCACCTATCTAATTATAGTTATTAAGTATATTTTCCTACAATAAATAATAAGCTGTAGGCGTCACACATACTTTTGCTTTTGTTTTGAAGAAACAATCAATTACATGAAATCTACACACTATACATTAGGGTGGAGTAAAAATGGACAAAAATATTTTTTTCTTTACAGATTTTTAACAATAATAAAAAGTTGCTAGGTTCTGTTCCCTTAAGAATGGCTTTTGCAATTTTAACATAAACCTTGGGGGTCCGCGGTGCCTTTAAAAAGTCAAATTTTAGGGAAAAAGGGCCATTTCCTTTCAGGTATATTAAAATATGTTGTACTACTTTTTGTTTCCTAATAGCAAAAGACCTTTAGATTATATGTACATATCCCTACATAATAAAATTGCATTTTTAAAGAAATATTAATATCCACAGGTCTGCTGGAATCAATAAAATTCATAAAAAAAATCATTATTTACACGTGTTAACCCTACGAAGCAGTTCCTTGCTTACTTATATATAAATGTTTTTAAAAGTTGTGATTTTTAACTTCTCTTCTAAAATTCTTGAGTCTGGCGGGCCCACTAATTACAAAGCGATTGAAATAAAAATTGGCATGGATAATATGTGACCTTAAGGGCAACTTTTTTAACTATTACATCACAGGAATGAAGAAATAATTTTTCACTCCACCCTACTCTGCACCGCAGGTAGAAGAGGTTTTGAAAATCGTGCAACGACTGCACTGCAGCCTACATTGCATATACCAATATATATGACGAAGAGAATTGTGCCAGTCTCGTAATCGAACTTCCCAACGCAGAGATAAAGATCTATTTTGGAATTGGATCACATTTAAGGGTATTGTTAGATGTGGAATGTAACAGAATTTAAGCAAGGTTTCCGGCAAATTCCGGACATTCTGTGATTTTGAAATTAGAATGGTCTCGTTCACTCAAGCAACACACCCTCCACTATCTAATCTGGTCTCTTCAACGACAAGGAATAAGTTTCAAATTTGGATCCGGTGCAAAAATCTAGTTTCTAGTGACATAAGGTAGATTTCTGAGTTCTAAGATCAACAGGAAACTCTTCGACCAAAATGTTCCTTACTTTTTACAACATCGACTTATGCAGTTACTTCCAAAATACATATTTCGATAATGAAGTTGTTATTATCTGTGGAAAAAAACACTAATAACTTTTGTTGGTAGTTGTTTTTCGAAATTGCTTCTTAATTAACTACGAGATTAGGTAATTACTAGAAATGCTAAGAAATCCATGTTTTCATAGGAAGTTTTCAGTTCCCTGTTGCCTGTACTGTTTTAGTAAAAGTCCCAATAATTTTATTTGAGTTTCGTTCATAACCCCTAAATTTGACTTAACCTATAAATATGACATTTTCTAGTAACTTTAGAAGTGCTACCAATCTATAAATTATGCAACCAAATTAACAAAAGTCATCTTCAATTCACTGTCATAAATTATTTTTCTAATAACATTAGGACTTGTCTAAATATAACTATATTTTTCTACAATATATGGGGAATAATAAGCGATAATCATTATACTTTTACTTTCGTTTTGAAGAAATTGAACTGTATCACTTAGTACATGAGACCTACACACTCTACTACAAAAATGACGCACCATTACATTTCTGAATCAGCATTTTATTCCCGATACATTGCTATACCTGTATATCGATAATTCATACATTTTATCGACGAAACTCACAAAACATTTCGGTATTATCCAAGATACATACCTATCTAATCCTAAATAAGACGGAATTCTCGCCTGAGGGCGCACACATAAATAAAAGTGAAACTAAAATCATAACGGAAGCGCTCAGCCTCCGTCCGAAGACTTTCTTATGTCAACCGCTCAGTAGGAAAATTAAAGTAAATGTGTAACGTCCAATTAAGTCGCCTTCTTTTCACCGTTTCGACCGAAAGCGGAGGATGTAGTCGTTTCCTTAATTAATTTTGAAACGCCTTCGTTTATTACGTAGTGCGTGTGTATGTAGTAATATCGCGTAAACGTTAGTTAAGGTGACGAAAACAAACGAAAAAACTGGAAACGCGATTACGTTAGTTACAGGATGCATTTAACACCTATTTCGTATATGACGGATGAAATTCAAGAACATATTTGCTTTGTTACGAGGTGAAAATTCATATTTTGTGAGTTATGGAATTTTAATGTTGCTGCCATGTATTGTATGTACACATATTTCTTGGGAAATCAACTAATTGTAAGTTGTCTTTCAAGAATGGAATTCATCGTTGCTTATTTCCTTCTTAGGCCATTTTAAATACGGAAATAAGAAAAGGAGAGTGTGTTGGTTGTGTTTAATTACAAAACGTATATTAAATTTTGATGTGGCATAAGGTGGTAAAAGATAAAGAAAAAAAGGACTTTATGTCAATATATATATTTTCTCGATATTCCATCAATATCATCAAACCGTACCAAATCTTATTATACCTATAAAACAACTTTCCGTTACGTAAATAATAGAATGTGAGGATGCATAAAACTTATAGAGGACAGACGATCTCTATTTACGACCAGCAAATATTTCTATGTGATGATGAAGATCCCCGTCAAATTTCGCGATTGTCGCAGCGTTGAAAGGTAACGGATACATCCAACTCTTCCTTATGAAGGTTGAATTGGCCAAAAATTATCGAACCGCAAAGCAGACTGTAAAAATGTAGAAGACGTCAAAATAAAACTTTAGAACGCTACCTAAAGGTGAGGCGATACCAGAGGAACCCTGGAAAAGATTTTATGCAAAGAAGGTGTGTGCGTTTGCGGGTAGCTGTAACGGTTTTTAGACGAAGAATGGACGAGAAAGATTGATTTTGAGCACGAAATTTAAACAAGAGAGAATTGAGGGATCTGCTAAAATGAAAGACTAAGATTATGAGGCTGAAAGAGGAAGCAAAGCATGAGGAAATGTTATAAATGGTTGGTTCTAATTGGTTTCAAGAACTTCCACCGGATTAAATGTATTGAACTTACTTCAACGAATGGTTTACCTTATAAAATGCTTGTAAAGGTCGGAGACATCGAACCGACTAATTCATGAAAGGATGTATAATCATAATAATAATTATTTATTTATTGCCCGACAGTCCAAGAGTCATTTACAGATCAAAAACAATGATAAATACTTCCATTCCTCATTATATGTCTGATATGGTATCCCTGCCATACTTACTAAATTCTTTCTGTTTAACGTACTCAGAAGACTAAAATATTTGCTATTTAAAATTTCTGGCAATTATCCTGCTCGCAACTCAGATTATGCAACATTATGGAAACAGCATCACTTTCAGACCCTATTTGCTCGCTACGAAAAATACATTACATCTAATCACTAATAAAGTTGATTCCCCATCGTTGCTCGAATATATACATATTAATGTACGTAGTCGAAGTACTAGATCTACTAATTTATTGCATAATTCTAGAGCAAAGACCAATATTTTAACGAGATCGCCAATGTTCCATATGACGACCAATTTTAACAGATTCTACTCGGGACTAGGAAACTTAGGTGTCTTCGCATAATACTCGCCGTTGATTTTTTTCCTTTTTGAAGATCAAAATCAATGAAAATTATGCCACGTACATCCCAAGAAAACTGACGCCAGACGCAGATGGAACTGTCTTCGCCAATTCTCCCCTTTACGTCCATTACGTGAAGTGATGAACCCATGCTTCTTCCATGGTTATGAATCGACGCAATAACAAAAATCCGAAAAATTCCAAATTATGGCGGGGCAAAGTTCTAAAATTTCAGCTTGTGTTTTAATTGGTTTTCATTTTTTAAAGCGAAAAGTTACTGAATTATAATTTTTACTCGGCAAAAATTTCCTCGCGTTTGACTTTTATTGCATGCCGAATTTTGGAAATATTCCTGATTTTACGTGCAAAATCCGGGTAGCTCTGAAATATCCGGATGGCGTCGAATTATGGCGGAATACAACCCCAAACTTTCAGGTTTTCTTTTAGTTGATTAACACCTTTCAAACTTAAAGCTTTTGGATTATAAATTTCTGATTTGGCAGATATTACATCTGAAACTTTGGAAATATCCTGCAACATCCTCATACTTTTGGAAAATCTGAATAACGCCCAAGAATTTCGAATTATGGTGGAACTCAGATCCAAACTCTCAGTTTTTGTTTTTGTTGATTAACATCTTTCAAACTGAAAACTTTTGCATTATAAATGTCTTACTTAGCGATATTATATTTATGTTTAGGCTTTTTCCTGCGAAACATCGCCAAACACGTGATTGAAACATCACGATGTTGCATTTGTTTTATTGTGAGCAAACACGGCACCCATCTTACGCATAGCTTTCTCATGTCTAAATTTTCAGTCAATATGCCATGTATAGCATCTTTCGAAATATTTATCATGTCTGCTAGCTCGCCCACTTTCAGTCAACGGTCATCCAATACCATTTTGAGGATTTTATTCACCATTTCTGGTGTGGTGACTACGTTCGGTCCACTGTGATGTTCGTCTTGGCAGCTCGTTCAAACTCTTCCACCCAATACTTTATTGTTGTAAACGAGGAAGCAGACTTCCCTAAAGTAGAATCGAGGTCAGCTTTGATATTGGTTAGACTGAGACCTTTCAAATGAAAGTATTGTATCACATAACGATGATCAATTTTTTATTGTTTAGAAATTCACTGAAATGATTCACTATTGATGGTTGTCAAACAAATAGTAAACAACGTAGCGTCTTCAAACTCCAAGCTTTAGCTTTATAAGGTTGGTACTTTTGGCCGTAGTATTTTTTCAAACAACAACAGCCATATATGCATACGTCAGATCGGATACTTCTTTGACTACCCTTGTATATACAACCGCATCTGAAAACTGAAATGTCAACTTGAACATTGAATTACATAGATCTCATGCAATCTTTCACTTAAAGATCATCATGATCTTATTGCGAAAACATGAAGGAAATTAATTAACCATCTCGCGTTAAGTTAAAATACTCGAATACCACACGATAGCCTTTTATAGTTGATTAATTCTTTCCAAACGTAACATAAAAAGATACGTACGAGTATGTGCAGCAACTTTTATATATTTGAATTTATTATACGTCTACTTTCGACACCGAATAAGTTAAGAGTTCTGTTTAGCAACTGTAACGGAGGTAAAAAAATTTCGACATTCCCCCGGACGAATACGTCCAAAGTAAAGCGAGCGTTGTTGCTTGCGTAAAGCCGTTTTGTATGTAGGTACGTAATGAGAAACGCCGAAACGCCGAAGCGCACAAAAAATTGGATAAATTAGCACGTCTTTGAGCGGCGCGACGCGGCGACGCGAGCTCTAATTCAAAGCAATTTTGGAATGAAACGGTTCGTTCTGTTAGTTTTTTCTATCACCTCGAGTGATGCAGGTGAACGTAGAGATTGAAACCTCATACTTATCGACGTTCACCGTGAAATTACATCTCGACAGATGGCGGACTTCCAAATTGAATTGAATCCGAAATATTGATTGATGAATAGGTGCGGTTCTAATTGGAAACAAAAAGTTTAAATGTAAAAGTATTGATTGTGTTATATAATTATGGACGTACAAGTCTATGTCGTTTTCAAATATCCTCGACGACTTCGTAATAACTTGTAATTGTACGAGGGTGGATTGACAAGTTTCCGGAAAGACAATGAAAACAAAATAATATGAATTCAAGTTATATTTTATTTTTCAACATAATCCTCTCGAAGCTCAATATATTTGGTGCAACGTTTCTCTAGCTTCGCGATTCCCTCGCAAAAATTCACTTTCTTCATGGTACTCAAAGTAATCGTTTACAGCCTCTATCAGCTCTTCATTCGACCAAAATTTCTTTCCACCCAGAAATGTTTTGAGTTTCAGGACCAGGTGGAGGTCTGAGCCAATTCGAATTTAAATTCCGTCAATGTTTTGCTGAATTATTGTATTTGAATGAGCGGGCGCATTGTCGTGGTGAAACAAGATCTGAATCATTTCCGATCGTTTTCCCTGAACTGCTGCTTTCAATTTGTCCAAAAGTGTTGTGTAATATTGGCCAGTAAAAGTTTTGTTCTCATTTAAGATAACCAATTGGCAAAATTCCTTTTGCGTCCCGAGAAGCCGATTCCATCACCTTTCCAATCGAGTGAATTGTCTTCGCCTTCTTCGGAACCGATTCATCGCGTGCAATTCATTGTTTTCATTATATCTTTGTTTCTGGTGTGTAGTGATGAATCCAGGTCTCTTCCACGGTCACGAATCGTCTCTTAAAATTCGTTGGATTCCTCGTAAACATTTCCAAAACAATCGGCTAAAGTTCGAACTTGAATGCGCTTTTGCTTCGAATTGAGCAAACGCGCCACCCATCTTGCAGAAAGTTTTCTTTTGAAACCCAATTCATTATGTAAAATGCGAACTACTCGTTAGGAAATGAGCAACACGGAAATAGGAAACACGCACTTTTATTCGGCGATCTGCCAAAACCATGTCACGGATTTTTTCCACAATTTCTGGAACCTTACCTCCCTAACTTTGAAGTGCCGTGAGATGAAGCAAACTATTAGTTTTTCTTTCTAAAAGTCCTCCCAAATTCTAGCAAGAATTTCGTCCAAAAACATCGAATATTTCCGAAATCGTGAAGATGATTATCTTATCGTATCTTAAGAGTAAACAAACTTTTTAATTTTCCATTCTTGGAACAAGAAGAATAAGAAAAACACAAAAAGGCCAAACAGAGCAAGAAGAACAAGAACACGAAAAGCAAAAAGATCAAAAAGATAAAGAAGAACTAGAAGAATAGGACGAATAAGAAAAACAAGGACAACAAAAAAGCCAAACCAATAAGCAGAAGAAGAAGAAGAAGAAGAAGAAGAAGTGATAATTGTAAGGTGAAGTACAATTTGAAGATGCTATCCTTGCCGCCGCCGAAACACGTATTACTGGATTTAATGAAATAATTGTGTGGTGGGAGTTTTACTGACGAAATATACTATCAAGTAGAACAAGAGGAAGAGTAGGAACAAAAGGGAGCACTACGTGAAGAGAAAGTTCTAGAAGGGCATAAGGAAGAGGTGGAGGAGAGGAAAAAAAGTAAAAATTTTCTACGTTATTTACACTCAAATCCTAGTTCCTAACTTTGGATTGTATTGGAACCAAAACAAACTTATAATTTTTCATTTTTCAGTAAGCAAAATGAGAAGAATAGGAACTAGAAGAACAAGGCGAACAAGAAAAACGAGAGCAGCGAGAAGGACAAAAATAACAAGAGCAACAAGAACAAGAACAACGAGAAGGACAAGAAGAACAAGAGCAATCAGAACAAAAAGAACAATGACAAGAAGAAATTGTGTACCGGCGAGTTTTACCAGTGTAATATACTATCGAACAGAACAAGAAAAAGAGTAGGAACAAAAGGGAGACCAACGTTAAGGAAAAGTCCTAGAAGGGCATAAGGAAGAGATGGAGGAGAGGACGCTAAGTTTTTACATTATTTACACTCAAACCGTAGTTTCTAACTTCGGACTATCTTGAGATCAAACAAACTTTTAATTTTTCATCTTTTGAGCAAGCAAAATAAGAAGAATATGAACTAGAGGAACAAGACGAACAAGAAGAACGAGAACAGCGGGAAGGACAAAAAGAACAAGAGCAACGAGAACAAGAGCAACAAGAACAAGAACAACGAGAAGGACAAGAAGAACAGGAGCAACGAGAACAACGAGAAGAACAATAACAAGAAGAAATTGTGTGGAGGAATTTTACCAAAGTAATATACTGTCGAGCAGAACAAGAAGAACAGCAACAACGAAAGAAAGAATAAGTTAAACAAGAAGAAAGTGCCAGAAGGGCATGCGAAAGAGAATGAAAGAGAAAAAGGATTCTGGACGTGATTCGTCATTTGTACACGTGCGGCCACGCTTGAATTCAGAAACCCAAAAACCTCACGGTGAAAAATGAAGTTGGAGATGAATCCTCAAGAACGGCAACTAACTTCGATTTGATGTCCGTTTCGGTTTTCCCTTTCAAACAGAATAATTTGCTGAGCCCTCGAACTCTGTTTTTATCCATAATTAAAAACACAAAAAAGTACTTCACTTAAATGTTTGTCAAAACCAGACTATTTGACAGATCGACTTAAAATTTGCAATCAATTGATACGCAAGAGTTGCTAACACAACGACATAAAGTATTTGAAAAAAAAGCAGCAATTCCGGAAACTTGCCAATCTACCCTCGTAATATACATATATCTGAGTCCATATAGAAATTTTTTTGAATTCGTTGTTGGCATTTTCCTTGAACATGTAGTCCATTCTCGAAAAGCAAGAAGAATTTAGGTGTTAAATCCCGATCTGTAGAAATAATTAAAAAATGTGAAATCATCATTACGTACGCACCATCGCAAGTAGATCAACCGAAGAAAAGGAACTATGCAATATCACTTGCAACACGAAATTTAATAACAAACACGCCGCGAAGAATTTAGGCCGCACGAAATATAATAATTAGGCGCTTATGTAAAATGCATATCTGCGTCTGTGTCAATCCCATATTAACTAACTAAATATGTAACCTCGGTTGTACAATTACCAATTAGAGACCGATGCATTACCTTGTACGTGCTAATTTCTATTGAATTAAGCAATTCGGTCGGCATCTCCCATTTCGTAGACAATCTAGGAGGGAATCTGGAGTAATTATGCGATTTGTTAATTTCTAGTGTGGAGGTCAAAAAAAAAAATATTTCCACGCGATGCAGCGTCGAGCTTCGGGCGACGATTTTATGCACAGGATTAAGCAAGAATATCTGATTTACGAGATGAAATGTATCTTTTAACTGGCGTTAATGTTTATGTATAAGTCTGTGAATGAAACCGATTCGGGTGATGATTTATAACGCCCGGTGGTATTACAATCCGGGTCATTATGTAGTAGGTAATAGCTTCTGGTTAGATGTGATATTTAATTAGAAATTTTTCACAGTCATTAGTTGATGACGCTAATTGTATATCTGTATGAAAGATATAGAATCCGTTTGCAAAATCATCTAACCAGGTTTCAGGTTAGATTATTATCGTTGCAAGTAATAATTATTATATAAATTTGATAAACTACATGACATGGAAATTGCAACACCAAGAAGAGGTGCGAATTTTCTGAGAAAACTGTTATCTTCGATTTCTTTCCTCTTATATATTATATGACATGAAAATTGCAAGATCAAGAAGGGGTGCGAATTAATTGACCAAACTTGGTGCAAACGTGTACCTATCGATTGCGATGACAATTGATTAATATTTCAAAGAAAAAGGACAAAAGATTAACACATTATATTTTTCTTTCATAATAATATGTTGGGCCTCCCATATTGGTTTCACACTCCCTCACTTTTCATGGCATTAATTTCAGTAGGTAGTTGATGTTCTCTTTTGACTATTGTGTCCCAAGCAACCTGCAATTCATGCCGAAGACGTTGTTTGCATAGGATTCGTTAATTTCCTCAGTTTTCTTCCCATAATCACCCAAACGTGTCCAATTGGCGAGATAACGCAAGATTTGAGCGGCGATTGACTACTGGCGATGCAATTTATACAATAAATTGCCTAACGAATTGAAAACATTGGCCTATGGAAATTTTAGAAGAAAAGTCAAAAGAAATGTTGATCGAAAGAGGATAGTACAGCATGGAGGAGTTTCTAGTCAATGAATGTATCTATGTTTTGTTAGGTTTTCATTACTGTCTGTTTGTGATATACTCCATTTTAACTTATTTATTTATTCATTAACTTATTCATTTTTAAATATATATGTGTTATCGATGTGACAATTGTAATATACAACTATGATGTATTACATGATAAAAACTAAGTAACAAATTTCTGTAATGGTTTGATTACAAATACCTACATATTATTATTATTATTAGATGAAGGTGACAGCCCTGCACCTCGTTAGTTCCCTTCGGCGATATTCCTGGCCCTTCCCACTCCATAACTAATAGCAGCGCATGATAGGAGATTGCTTACAGTTAAAGCGATTTTCATATGATCTGCAGATGCTTTATGATTAAACTAACGAAATACAAGTGCAACGGGAAATATATAAGATAATTATACGAAAAAGGAAGGTAAGACTGGAAAGAAACGGGAATTACGAAGCTACAACAATAACATTTGAGAGGAGTTCTCCTATTTGAACATGATTGTATACAGAAAGGATATCGACAAGGACGAGAAAATTTTAACGTGCCGGACAAAATTTGAAAATCGAGAGGGCATCTTAAAAAAAAATAAAATTACAATTATCGAATCGTCTAGAGAAATTTAAGCCAATAAACGCAGAAAACACGAAGAGATTGCAAATCTTTATCGATAATAATTTTCTGATCTGAAGTAATTTGAAATCCAAGATTGTTGGGAAATACAAAAGAATGAAAGTAGAAATTATTATCGAAAACTGTGAAAAGGAATAGGACACACTCTCAGAAGGCTAGAAGGAAACTAAGTCAGGCAAACGGTAGATTTCACTGTACAAAACGGGAAAAAATTGGAACGTCGGCTCGAAATTCTGCTTACTTTCTATGCTGAATGTATATAACTTTACATGCAGGGAGGACGTACCGGCGTCCCATTTCTTCATTGATATGGTACCATCCTCGGAAAAAATTGCAAAAAATTAAAACGAATTTTCAAGGCGAAATCTAAACGGTGAAAAGTAAACGAGAAGAAAAGAGAAAGACTCAAGTCAGCGATATCTTTTGACAGATACCGTTTGCATTGTCGATTTATTTGCTAGGCGAAAATACCATGAAATTGAATTTACGAACGCTGATAACGCGACCTGTCTTTAATCAACGGAAAACGAACAGTCTTGCTTAAGTACAAGAAATTTATTATTATGAATACTAAAGCTTCCCCTATATTACAAACTAATAAAACCTGATGATGGCATCTCTTTCTAGGGTATGATAAATAAAGGATGGGAGATAAGGATCGAAACTTGCGATCTCGCTTTTGACGGGAGATGTTTATGTGATTGACGTTTTTGTTATAGCTACGTACCACGAAATTGTAACTAATAGAGACGACAATTTTTGATCCGTATCTTAATTCCACCTTCATACAATTTTCACTGAACAGCAAAACACATAGTATTGCAATACTGTATTGACAAAAGACGAAGTTGCAAGTTCCCAATCTCTTCGCGGTGACATCCGTTGACAGATACTGTTTGCGTTGCCGATGCTTTTGCCAGGTAAAAGCACGAAGAAATTTGATGGATGAGCGCTAATGTCACAATCTTTTGTCGATCAACCGAAAGCGAACAGTTTTGCTGAAGTACCATGGAATTATTATTATAACTACTATCACCTTCTTTCCGGTTCAAACGGTAGCCTTGGAGCAATGAAGGAGCTGATTAAAGCGCACTAAACTGCAGGTTTATACGACTTGCTGTTCAGGAGATATAGCCGTTTGAATGTTGGGTCAACGATCTGGCTGAACTACCATGAAATTAATATTATAAATATTGAAAAGATCTCATCTATCACTAACTAATAAAAACCGATAGCGATGTCTCTTTCTAGCTTATGAAAAGTAAACTACTTGAAATAAGAATGGGAGCTCGCGATTCCACAATAGCGCCACAAACTTATTCATATCAATCATGACTAGAGTTTGTTAGAAAGGTGGATGACGTGTTATCATTAAGTAGTGTAAATCGGACTGACGCTGTCGCTCCTCCGAATTTTATTATTCAAGGATAAGTTGTCATTGATAGGAATAATAAAATTCGGAGGAGTGACAGCGTCAGTCCGATGTACAGTACTCAATGATAACACGTCATCCACCTTTTAGCAAACTCTAATTATGACTAATAAAAGCTGATTTCGCCCGGGTAATGCTGCACTATTTAAATTTATAACAAAAATTGATAGCTTGGTCTCGCTTTAAACGACGAGAGGTAAACGATAAAGGACAAAGCTGTAACTTTGCCATTTTCCCGCTACAACATATTTTGATAAATATCGTTCGTGTTGTCGATGTTTATGCCACGCTAAGGTATCATAAAATTTAATTAATAAAACGCCAGATACGCCAAAATACCACCAAATCTAATTAATAAACGATGGTATCACGGCCGTTTTTAATCAACGCAAAGCAAACGATCTTACTCAAGTATCGTGAGATTGTTTTAAATAATAAACGCTGAGAAATTGTGTTCCGTTTATTTCCGCTAAAAGCGATAACAGCGATGTTGATAGCATCTTTCTCACCGTTGACGTGTCAATGGTGAGGAGGAAATACGTTGGGAACACAGAAAGCGTTGTGACCAAACATCGAATGTAACTAATCTCTCGATTTTGATGTAGCAGCTAGTTATATCTAATAAAATCTAATAGCGTTAGCTCTCTCTAATCAATGGGATATGACAATGAAGGAACTATCAGAGAGACAGAGAGAGAGGGAGAGAGAGTGTCCATACGATTTATGGAGGATCCTATTTCGAAATAATTTTTCTTAGAGCGAGATTCAGCATCGCGGCTGATTATATTTAATAAAATTTGATAGCGCGAGCTCTTTCTAATCAATGGAATATTATAATAAAAGAGATGTGAGCGGGGAGCGTCTATAGGATCTATTGAGGACCCCATTTCGAAATAAATTTTCGCACCAATAATTCGCGAGCAGGAGATTCTTAAGAAAATATCAAAAAGAAAAAAGAATGAGAACATGAAATTAAACTAATCTCTCAAGTTCGACATCTCGGTTGGTTATATTTAATAAAATCTGATAGCGCGAGCTCTCTCTAATAATAATAATAATAATAATAATAATAATAATAATAATACTATTTATTTACTCCGTAGTACAAAAAATGGGTGGAACATGTCAAATAATGAATGGAATATGAGCATAAAAGAGCGGTCAGACGGAGAGCGTCCATTTCTAAAAAGAAATGATCAGATATGTGCACCAATAACCTACAAGCGGGGTGTTCCTAAGAAAATACCAAAAAACGAAAATTAGAACATGAAATTAAACTAATCTCTCGAGTTCGACATCCAAGCTAGTTGTATTTAATAAAATCTTGTAGCGCGAGCTCTCTCTAATCAGTGGAATACGACAATAATTAATGGAACGTGGCAATATCAAAAAGGGATGAGGATTTCTGAACGTACTTTATCCCTAACAAGAGGAAGAGTATTGTTTTTCTTGATTGTAACGGCCTCGTTAAAAATTTCCTCGGTTATAGGGGGTTTCGATCAAAAATTAACGAAAAGTAATTTTCCGATAATTTAGTATTGGTCTTTAGTATTTTCGGGTAATATTATTTTCCGTACTGAGACTGAACGGTCAACTTGTAATAAAGTAGTTTACATCAGCTTCCGAAGCAATCGTATTTTATATACCTACCTATCCTCCCTCCTATTTCGATTTTCGCTTTGAAACCTAACTCTCATGCGTTTAAAAGGGCAAGCGAGACCGGATAATCTTGCTCTTATTCATTTTTCATATATGGCTTTCAGCTTTTACATAATCGTCCAATATTTCAATCGAAGGTATAGTTTTACTGGTAACAATGAGGAAATACCGAAGAATTGCGAAATTTTCAATGGGAAGCGATCGCCTATCATTCGAACATTCGAACATCAACCGGACCCCGATCGATGAAAAAGATCCGTTCTATCTCGATCGCGGATCTGCTTCCGTTCCAGTTCTCGTTACCGCACGAACGTTCGCTCTTGCCCAAGAATCCGGCTAGGATTTCTCGAGGCGGTTGCATAAAACGCTCGATTCTTCTCCGTTCGACTCGTATTATAAAACCAGACGCGATGGAGAACGGTTACATCGCGGAGAAGGTAGTAGTAACGACCGCAAGCGACGGTTCTTTCTCTGCGTATTTTACGGTCTGATTGTTCCGGAGCGTACTTACGTTATGGTTAACATATACGTTTCTATCCATGTATGCACGTACGTTCTAGTCTCGATCGTTGGTTATCTCCGCTCGTTCATTCGCGCTATTAGCGTATCTATTTGGAGGCCTCGCCTATTGCAAATTGTCGGTTCGTTTCAGCATTTAATTAGACACATTACTCTTATTTTTCGTTGGTCCATTAGAACGGCGCGTGATAAATTGCGGAAAAGGATTTTTAGAGTAGTTTTAGTTGGGATAATTGTCGGACAGAAATATGACTGAGTAGTCGATTACGTGGGGGATTTTGATCTAGAATGAGTTACGTGAGGCTAGAAGCTGTAAGAATATAAAAGACGTCAATTCAGACGTGCAAATTTAATCCCAATTAAATTCAAGGAAAGGGGATCAGAATTGGTAAACAACGAAGATGTAGGGTTCCACCGTGAAAATGCAATTACACCACATAATGTGATACAGTTTCAGTAAATAGACCACGGTCTATCACGATCATGACAATGCAAAGCAACCCATATCCTTGGTTACTTGAAAGAAACTATCGAAGCTTACTGGAAATGCCTTATCACACCCAACTTGTAGTCCTACTCTTACTGCCTTCGATTACCACTTATTTCGTATTATGCCAAGCCTTATGAACGAAGAAAATTTCAAGAATGATGATCATGACGTCAGCATCAGTGATGTAACGTTACTGTAACTTATGATTATTTACCGCGGTAAATTATTCTTATATCTGACTAAGATTTATTTCCGTAATTTACTGTAAATTACTATGGTAAATTACCATCCTCCTTTCAAGCTTTAATAAAGCCACCAGAACAAAGAAAGGTCCTTCTGTTTGTTTTTAACTCTTTTAAGCAATGAAGCGCCATCTAGTTTGGCCGGAAAGTTTAAAAGATTCTATTAGATTCGCTTTATTTAATACACATTGTGGGTTTTTGTATACTTTTAAATTACATGCAATTTTTTAACGGCTTTTGCTGATTGAAGATATGAGGACAACATAACCATAACAAGAAAAGTGATTAGATGTGTACCTACCTACTTTTCATTAATTAAATTCATTTTGGGTGGGGAGTTATCAATTTTAGAAAAACTGTGTGCTCTGCAAATTCCATCATTTTCCAAAGATTTCTTATGGAAATGGTGGAATGATTGAAGTTTAGTGCATTTTGGAGATATTGGATCGAGGCGACAGTCTCAGGTGTATTTGTATTCGGGAAACATCGACTATTTTTGGAAGTTCTGTGCTGGTTCGGGGTCGATTGTTTCACAGCAATTGTGTTATGAGGGTTCCAAAGGTATTTTTATAATTTCGGAACAAAAACCCAAAAAAATTGCTGTATTAAAAAACGCGTTTAAATATTTCAAGAACACTGATTCCAAAAATACCATTCTATTTCTTGTATTAGCTCTAGTTGTTGAGATAGACAAAAATTAAATATTTCATATATTTTCTCTTTCTAGGTAAGAAGCTATTTATTTATCATATTAATTTCCCATAATTACCCCCAATGGTTTTAATGTGTTTATGCAATGAACAGTTTTCAAGAATATTCGTCATAAAGGATTTGTAAAAGTAACAGTATAATTGGTATTTAAGTTTCCAATTTCATTATGTTATGCACTAACGTTATCAGTTATTAGGGTTAACACTCCGTTCCGTCGAGTGTACTCTGCAAGTCCAAGGAAAAATAAACATTTTAGATACTTTCTTAGATTATTTTATTCAAAATTTCTATCGTCGCAGCACCATCCCGTATCTGAATACCAACTGTTTTCCTTATTCGTTACAATATCTTTCATGCATCTGAATACGAACTGCTTTCCCTATACGAAACTGTTTTTAAGAAACCTAAAATAGTCGCCACATGGCATTTTGTCCTGAGAGACCTCATCCGATTAGATATTTGCAATGTTTCTTGGTTAATAAGACGGGTTAAGACTGTTCCAAAAAAAAAATCTAAGTATGGAATTGTGCAGGAAAATATTCGACGAGGAGTTGTCAAACGCTTGACAAAAAGTGCGCATTTCGGGCTTGCAGTTGTCAGGCATTGAAGAGGAGGTAGTGCCACAACTACAGCCAAGTAAACGAGAAAAAGCCAAATATTGCAAAAGACGAAGGACCCGTTTTCTTTTGCAAAATTTGATGGAGCGCACAACGATATGCTGCAAAACCACAAGACCACAGTTTGACCCCCTCTAACTTGTACATAGAATTTTATTCCCTAATTTTTAAGATGTGCGATTGAGTGGTCCGTTACCTTGTGGTAGTACATAGTCACTTATGAAAAGAGAAACACTACTTTGTTAAATTACCACTTTGTTCTTATTTAAAAAACGTGACTGCAGTTTGATAAACACTAGAACTCACTTCTAACTTGACAGTGTAACAGTGTTTACGAAACTCTAGTCAGGTTTCTTAAATAAAAGCAAAGTGATAGTGTAACAAAGTAGTGTTTTTCTTTTCACATATTTAAATTTTTATATTCTTTGATAATAATTTGTATATTTTTAAGTAAATATTCTCATAAGGTCATTTGTTTAGGCGTTGTTCTCAAATTTGAAAAAAAGATGTGGTAAGCTTGCAAGCTTTTCTTCAAAGTCAATTGGCACAAGAAGAATGCATTTGCAATTGATGGCTATCCTACTACTTCATTGATAGTCTTCCCCTTTATCGCCAAATTCACGACTTTCTTCTTTTATTTTAATAAAATTATTTGTTATAAATATTGATTTAATACCACAATAAAATCTTACGTCTCTAATCTCTCACCTCACTACTGCCAACTGCTCTATCATAAAAATAACTAGGTATGATATGCATACACTACCAACTCCTATATAATAAAAATTACTATATACAATATGCTTACAGAATTAATCCTATTATATAGAAAATGGTTGGTAAAAAACACATTTATGCGAAACTAGCACTGGAAGGCATGTTGCTGCTCTTCAGAGGCTATTGTGGTCTCCAAAACTACACCCGACCAAAAGTGCTACAAAAATTGCAGCCGACAGACGGAGGGTTAATAGCATCATAGCAGTTTTCTTTATAATCAATATTAAATTAAATAAAAGCGATTCTGGCGTTGTAATTATGATATTTATAATAGATTCGTTTCTAGCATTGCTCCAATTTGCTTTGGAATCGTTTTAGAATTTGCTAGTCTTTCATTAAGTAATTGTTTTACTTGCAAGTACTATTTCTCTAAAAGCAAATTAGATAACTGATAACGCGATGATAATGGTTAAGATTGTTGTAATTTTTTTAAAATAATTTTTGGCAGTGGATACCCTCCACAAAATTTAGAGGAGTGTTACTAGCAAACTAACAAACATGGTGTTGCTGAAAGATTTCAAATTTCTTCTTCTTCTGATTTATTCATTAAATCGAAACCATCCAAATTTCCCTCACTCACAATTAGTCTGGGCAAACGGCGGTAACAGCGTACGATTACGAAATAAGGTACGACAGCATCTCCGACTCGCCACTCTAGTCAGTAGTGAGCTAGCTGTATGTGAGTGTTTCTGTGTATATGTAGACTATCCTGGTCCAAAAAAAATTTTTTTTGTTTTTCAGATTGGCCACCCCGTAAATTTGTAACATTTATTCATAGCAATAATATTGCATAGTTTCAGTTGGCTAGCTTTAGCGGAAGAGGGTGCTCAATCGAGTGCTGTTTTTGAAATTTTAGAGGAAAATGCTTGATTTTTATTTTTAAATGCTTTTATTTAACTCTCCTTGTCTGTTTGTTTTTATGTTTGTACCGGATTCTTGTGATCGTATTTTCACTACCTTCCCGACTAGCTAGACAATGACAACGCATTATTAATTTTCTACACGATTTGATTTTTGCTTTGGGCCATCAAACTCTCCTAAGATTCCATTATTCAGAAGATTCAGCGATGTTTGGCATACATTACCAAAAGACCACTACGATTGTCTTGACTTCAATACCAGCGCGAAAGAGTTTGCTGAAAGTACTCTTGAGAGTCTTATGGCTGATATAGCTAGAAAAGAAACAAGTTCGTAGTGATTACAACGATCTAATGGAGCTCGCAATGATTGTTCTGAACAAGCCACCTACAAGGATTAGTTGGCGTACTCCTCGACCAATACATCATGCTCGATGGATGGCAAAACTACTGTATGCTATGAAGATTTTTCTCTTTCGAAATAATTCTCAAGCATTTAAGCTAACCAAAGAGAAGAAAAACAAATTGTTCGATTTGTTAGTTTCGGTGCACTCATATACGAAGATTTGGATCAAAGCGCCTTTGGCAACAGATGCAGCAATTAATGACCTCCAATTTTGGAAGAGATTAAAATCATACGAAGTCATTAATCCCGAAATCAGTGCAGCAGCAAGAGCTGTCTCAGAGCGTCATTTGTGGTACTTATCTGATGAGCTAGTTGCCTTTGCCTTGTTTTCCGACAAGCTGTCTTATATATATATATATATAAGCTTCTCTGCGGGCCCTTTAGGCCAGAGCTTCGTTACATTTCTCCATTGTTTCCTGTCCGTAGCCTTCCAGTCCGTTATTCCCTTATCTTCCAGGTCCTCCAGTACCGCCTCTCGCCATCTTTTCCTCGGTCTTCCTCTCTTTTCCTTATATCCTGCTGTTTTCCATGCTATCTTCCTAAGTTCTTTTTCGTCCATTCTCTCCATGTGACCCAGCTACTGTAATTTCCTTGCTTTAATGATAAAATCTATCTGCGATTTTTATAGGCCTCATAGATCTATTCATTAGTTCTTCTAGCTGTCTTATGATGAGAGAATGGCCATTGTTCAAAGAATGGATGTTGACGGCGGTTCTCGTTTAGTAAGAGGTGACTCTGCCAAATTATCCACGGAAGCCACATTAGAAGCCTTTGCATCGCAAAGAACGCTGAGAACGCTCTCAGTTCTAGAAATCATGGACTCTTTCTTGCAATTACCTCCTGAGGCTCGGGATGACAATGTTGATTACGCTCAAGGCAAAAGTTGCATAGGAAATTTGCGTGTGGTTAACGACACTGCGGAGAAGGGTGTAAAACTACTTGAAGATTACAATACGATACTCACTAACAATGAGGAGGAAAAACAATTTTTCATGTCGTTGAACAGAACAGAAAGATCACTTCTACTGAAACTTCTAAAACGATCCTAATAAACTTAGTTTTAAGTTGAGAAAATGTCATTAATATTATTTTTAAGTTTTTCTTTATTTATATTATTTTGTATATGTTTTAATATTATATCTGAATAAAAAAAGTTATTTTTGATACATTGTTTACATTTTTTACTTAATACTCTGACTAGTTCTTTCTCAGGATTTTTTCATAAAATTCAAATATTTTAAAGGTCGATGAGCACTCCCATGTATATAAGATGAGTTGCTGAAATTTTGAAGACTTAATATGAATGGTAGATATAACAAAACTAGGGGGTGGAAATTTTTAGAAATTTTTTTCTCTATGTAAGCATGGACCACCCTAATGTAGACTGTCGTAACTTATTTCGTAATTGTACGCTGTTTGTCCAAACTACTCACAATTGATTTTGATGTACTTGCAGTAAACTGTGGGCGAGAGTCGCCTAAAATCATGTCTGTATTACTGCTATTTGAGCCTATTTCTGGAGAACTGTTTTCCAAAATAATGATAATAATAAATAATAAATAATAATGAGCTTTATTGACCAGAACAGATGATAAATTTAGATAAATTTTTACAATAAATCCTACCATTACTTTTTTTTTGTACAATAAACGTTTTCTTTTTCTTAACAATTCCAATCATAAAATCTGACCAATAGGTGTAAGATTCAGACAAAATCTTCCAAATTTGAATCAATTAATTTTTATTTATAAACAATAGTGAATAATTACTTTTTTTTATTATTTATTTATTAGTTTAAGTCTACCGTTTAAACCAGCTACCACTATCGGAAGTATGCGATCTAAAAAAGTGTTTGACCCCTGGATTCGAAATCTTCCATCCCCGACACGGCGTACCTGTTGTGCTCTAAACTTAGTACCAACGCAATCGCTTTATAGTATATTCTTATTACACTTAATCCACAAATTCTGAGTTCTGGATTTACTCGCCCTAATCACCTAACATTAACACCAAAATAATTATTTATCGATACCTTCTTTACCCGCCAATTACGCGTGCTTCGACGGATATAATTAAGAAGGAAAACTATTGCGACTTGTAATGGATTATGTAGCGAAAAGCAGGACATATGTAGTACGGACGTTAGCATTGTACACACATAAACGATTGCACGCAAATAGGAAGAGAACGGTTTCCTCTCTAACTCGAAATCCCGAGGACGCGAAATCTATATTTCTCGTTTCCTCGGAATCGTACGGATAGGCCTCGGCTAGCAGATCTTGCAGTCAAACTCGATGCTTGCTAGTCGCGGAAATACTTTTGAAATTGTTCTGGAGTTAGGAAAGCTATAATAAGGCGGTGAAGCGTGGCGTGGTATGTACACACGTACATACATTCGTACATATCGATTTTGTGGCATAATGAAATAGCAACGACGGAAACGCTTGCTTTGCATCCAAGGTTTATGCGCGTGTCTCCTGAGGATGATAATGTACTTATCGAAACGTCTGCCTTTAACAGAAATAAGAACCATTGTATAAGATCATTCGGTGAAAGAATCTTAGTTAAGCTTAATTCTCAAATATGAGGGCCAACCAGTATGTCTCCTTGGTTTATTTGTCACTGGCCCGTGAAAATATGCTCTTTTAGGAAGCTAACAATTATCATCATGTTCCCCTCAGGGGCCCACTGTTAACAAGTTTAACCAGTAAGTTCGGTAATTTAGCGCTCCCGAGGTACCCGAGCTAAAACGCAAACTAAGGTGTAAGGTAACGTGCCGAGAGTTGCGTGGCCGCAGGGGTGTGCGATATTTAACGTTCGCCTGGGGGCACCAGACGAAACCCCCTTGTAATTAGCCTTACCCGATCAAGCGGGGCTCTGATCGGGCGGACAGATGCTTTCCTGGCTACTCCTCGTATAGCTACGCTATTTAGAATTTCCAAGGCTAAAGTGCAAAAGCTTGTGTAAGAGAGCCAAGATTTCATACAGGCTAAAAGAGCCATAATCAAGGCCAACTTCACTAGGCATGCACAAAGGGCCAAGTTAGTCTAGATAAGGAAGTTAGCCCTCAACAGACGGCGGAGGCTACTAAACGTAAAGAAAGGGCGGAAGTCCAAACAACGAGGTCGGAGGGCAGTACTTCCGCAGGTCGTCCGAAAAGCAAGGTGCCACAAGTTTTAACCTTCAAGGAGGCTGCTTTGGAGAGGATCGTGGTAGTATGCAACGACTATCCAGGCGCCCAGATGGAACCGGCAAAGCTTAAGACAGAGCGGGACTCTATTATTGAGGCATATAACAGCATTACGGAGCCAGTGCCTCAAGTCCGCTTTTAAAAGTAAATGTATATGCGGAAGAACCGCTCTCAAAGCTGTCAAGTCTAGTTAAAGGAATAAAGCTAGAGAACGTACTCTAAGGAGGCATGAGGACCACAATAGACCTGGAAAGGTCGCAGTGGAACAGGTATCAGTGCCATCTCAAGTAATCTAATCTAATCTAATCTATCATCATGTTATCAATCCGAATTTAATGTATAGACGTGGCAGGTAGTCGTTTTGGGGATCCAGCAGGTGTTCACTGACGATATTTTCTGGTGGCCATTGTTTCTTTACATCATGGTTCTGTCTATCTCTGCTGTCCCACTGGCACAAGAAAAAGGAAAATTTAGTATATTCAAGTTGAAGACCGAGTGCAAGTGCAATGACTTTCAAACCTCCGAAAATATGCCAAGTATCTCTTCTATATTGAGCCATCTGGAATGGTCGAAGTGGAAAGGTAACGATTTTTGACGTCAAATTCGAAATCAGCATCGAAAGATACCAAAGGAACACTACTCAGCGTCCAAGAGACAAGAACATATTGTCTACCAGTGCTATTATCGGTGTTACCCCATAAAAAATTGCTAATTATATGAATGATAAAATTCGAAGACTTTAGACGAACTCCAAAACAATCTATAAAGGTGATTGCAAGGACTGTGGTGTAATGTACTGACACAAATATCACATCGGTAAACTCCTCACCACACAATTGTTTATAATAAACCACTTCGGTTTATACGGTTGTTGAAGATGCTTGCCTCGAGCTAGCGAAACACGTGTCACCGATTTTATTATAAACAATTGTGTGGTGAGGAGTTTACCGATGTGATATTTGTGTCCAAAACAATCTAGTACAAAGCAAAAACTTCCTATCCGTTCACACCTCTGATTCACATCGTACAAAGATCGCACGACGAAGCAATCGCTTCTATTTCTACATACGCGATAACTCCCAAGACACACCCAAAACAACTTTCGCCGTCCGATCTCGTCTAGTCTCCCAGATCTAGCGGATTTCGCCGGATCCGAGGAAATAGCTGACCATCACCGTCTGACCGTTGTCGAAAGATCGCGTGCGTCTTACGCAATCGTGTGACAGGAGGAAGACCAATTCCGTCCTCTCCGATCACCTTTCGTTTTGATACCGGTTTCATTAAGAGATGTCGAAGTTGATAGTCGTCTGTGCCACATTTGACGTTATTGCTCGTCATTTTAATATCGCCTTTTTGCTTCTGCTATTGGCGTTCTTGGCAGACGAAGAAGTGAAGTGTGTCACTTTGTAGGATGGCATTCACTTTCGATTTCGAGAAAATCAACGCGTCGAAATTGTAAATCGATAGTCTTGATTGTACTAGGGTGTTACGTATTTGCGGTCATGAGGATCTGCACGTTTCGTTTTCAAATTTCATCCTGTAAGTCCTCGTGAGGTTTCAAAGTAATAATGATACAAACTGTTTTCGAATTTCGACGTGAATCAAAGAGTTAGACAAGGTCAAATCTAAAAGAAGTTTCTACTATTATTTTACCATAATATAGACTTAACTACTTCTATGCGAAACCTTGTCAAAGCTTGAAGTTTAGTAACACTGTGGCTTTGTTCCTCATAATCCCTCCTATTTCTTCTACTAGGGGATTTTAAGTGTTTTAAATTAAAAACACTAGACTGGGCCTTACAACATGCACAGTTAGTAATTAAATCATGACAAATTCATCACCGATTTGCACTTTACTGAATGAAGTATACCCTTCTATTCTTGCATTTTCAGTTCGTTTAAAACGTCAACACAACCCTCCTAATTAATTTTTTCGAACCCTTAATAAGAGCGAATAGAAAGCGCGATTGAGATTCAAGAAATGGGTGTAATACCTCGCTTCGGAAGTATTAACTCTTCAAGCGTAGCACAACACATGAGCTATACAAGATGATTAATGAAATTGGATTGAACATGGTCCTATTGGTAGCGAATTACGTCTGTCAAATCATTGGTTTGGCGATGATGTAATTAGAAGCTTTTTCTTTTCTTCTTTCTCTTTCGGAAAGATAAAAACTTTCTTCATTGAATGTAATAACTTTGTTTTTAAGTAATACTTTGCACGTTTTCATCTTTCCTCGTGTTTCGAGCGGTATTTTCAATATCCAATTTCATAAAATTTGTGCTTGTTACCGAGTCCACGTTGACACTATCATCATGCCGTTAAGCTTGTCGATGCTTTTACCATGCGAAATTACAAAGAAATTTAATCAACGAAAGTTGAGAGCGAAATAGTTTTCTAATGAATGGAAGACGAAAGTAAGGAACCATAATGATAATCTGTCCCACGTCTTATGCTAAAATATATCGAGCGTTGCAAACACATGTGAGCGACTAAAAGCACGACATAAAAGTAGAGAATTTAAAAATGGTAAAATATGTAAATTCGCTGCGAAAAACTAGATGGGTGCAAAACGACACGTAGACGTGAAAAATTCGAATCCTTTAACCTTCCTATACTCATGTCAAAATGAAAGACGTATACTATACTATATAAGTCGGTCTCACAGATCGTATGCGTGAGTATAGGAAGGTTAAACAAAGTCGATGGTCACTTGGGACCGTCATTCGTATGAAGTTTTCCAAAACTTACCCCAAATTCGGTTTCTTCGTTTGGTAAAACTCTGAAATTAAATTCAAAGAGCATAGTCTCGCCTGAAGTTGTCCAAAATTACAGGAAATTGGGGTTTTGTTTCGAAAAACTAGGAAACTGAGTTCAAAGTCACCATAGACTCATCCGAAAGTCTCCAAACATTACTGGAAATTGCGTTTTTATTTAAAAAAACACTTTGAAATTGAATTCAATGTGCGCATAGAGTCATCTGAAGTTTTCCCAAAAATTACCGGAAATGCTGCATTTTTGTTTCGCAAAATTTTGAAAGTCAATCCAAAGTGTACATTTTTGGACATCTGAAGATGTCCAAGAATTACCGTAAATTGGGTTTTTGTTTGTGAAAATCCTGAAATTGAAGTACATAGGAATTCATCTGAAACTCATCTAAATGTATCTAAGACTTACTGGAAAATCTGCGTTTTTTTGTTTTACAAAAGTTTGAAATTCAAGAGCACATAAACTCACCTTCAGACGTTAAGAAATGACTGGAAATTGGGTTTTTGTTTGTAAGAATTCTGAAATTGGATTCAAAATGCACAGAAATTGGTCTGCAAGTCATCTGAAGATGTCTAAGAATTAGCGGAAACTCTGTGTTCTTGTTTGGAAAAACTTGAAAATTGAGTTCAGAATGAACATACACTCGTCTGAAAATTTCCAACATTACTGAAAATTGGGTTTTTGTTTCGAAAAACTTTGAAATTGAATTCAATGTGGACATAGAATCACTGATCTTAAACTTATTTGAAGGTATCTAATAATTATCGGAAACTCTACTTTTTTGTTTCGGAAACGTTTGAAATTCAATCCAAATAGAACATTCTTGAATATCTGAAGAAGTCCAGGAATTGCCGTTTCTGTTTCGAAAAAGTGTCTGAAATTGAATTCAAAGTGCACAGAAATTCATCTGAAACTCGTTTGAAGGCGTCTAAGAATTACTGAAAATTCTGCGTTTCTATTTTGGAAACCTTGGAAATTGAGTTAAAATGAACATAGACTCATCTGGAAGTTTCCAAACATTACTGGAAATTGGGGTTTTGTTTCGAAAAATTTTAATATTGAAAATTCAATGTGTGCATTGAGTTATCTGGGGCTCATTTGCAGGTGTCTACTAATTATCGGCAACTCTACGTTTTTGTTTAGGAAAACTTTGAAATTCAATCCAAAGTGTGTATAAACTCGTCTGAAGATGTCCAAGAATGACCGGAAATTGGGTTTCTATTTGGGAAAACTTTGAAATTGAATTCAAAGTGTACAGAAATTCATCTGAAACTCAACTGCCTTAAATATAACAGGAAAGAGACGGGAAATTAAAGACGTAATTTATTTCACGAAAAATTTTATTCCCGCCGGCAATACGCTCGTTTCCTTCTTCCTCACTTCAGAGGATCCACGCAAAAGCAATATATCTTCTCCAAACATCTAAGTATATAAACTACATTTTAAATTAATATGCGTAATTTACACATTCCCATTTCCGTCGTTTTCGGCAAAATTTCACTTTTACTTTCTGATTAACAGCGAGCCAGCAGTAATATGAGTGAGAAATATACAAACGTATATATTGATTTATAGCCACATACACACGTTAGCTTACTTATTTAATCGTCATTCCTTCTATGAGTATATTTATTTACTAAGTTGTACATCTTTTTCTTTTTCAAATAAATCGGTCTGGAGTCGTTCCACGCCTATTCTTGTGCGCTTCATCGCTGATGTTACTTTCTAGCGCTTTGATTTACGTACAATTTGGCACGCGTTCGTATTGCATAATACTTTATAGATAAATCTCGTCTATATGCAGCTAATACGGAACTAAAACGCGCGTGTTTTACGTAGAGGAATATAACATATATCTCCACAAAATCACAAAGTTTTAATCCTTTTTAATGTCCGGATTCACAATCGAAATTAGCAATAAATCATATACCTACTAATAAATTCGCTTTATAAAGTTCGATTCAATTTATTTCTTTCAATGGAGCTTGCGGTAATAAAGTTTAGAGCTTGAAGTCCGCAAAATGTAATTATTTTGAAATATTATGCATTAAATCGATTTGTGTGTGTAATCATAGTAATAAAAGTTAAGAGTATTGAATAAAATGGCTAGTCTTTACGTCTATATTCTACTCTAAACCAGGGGTCTCCAAACTACGGCCCGCGGGCCAAATCCGGCCCGCCGGTGTCATCAATCCGGCCCGCGACAGCTAATAACTTATTGTTGTTGTGATAAGTTGGATAAAAGAAACACAGAATGATAATAACTCGGATTTATTTACTTGCTAGCTAAAGCTTAATGACAAGTATAATACGCAGAAAACTCACTGAAGTAATCAGTATGAAAAGTTTGGAAACCCCTGCTCTAAACAATACCGGGACTGACGCAATTTATTTCCTCTTATATATCCATGTAGGTCTTCCCAACGTTGTAACGAGTTTCAGAATCACTGTAATTATTTTAAGTTTCTAGGTCATTCCTCGTTCAACTATACATCGTTTTAAACTCTATAATTCACAAACATGCACAGATAGTCGTGCGCAAAATAGTAACAACAGTAAAAGGAATAGTTATACATACTTACAATTAGTTCTAGACCAGAAGAAAAATTGTAACAGTGACAATTTCCACTCGTAACAAACGACTATTTTTCGACGAAAGCTCATATCTATAAGAGCTTTATTAACACGTTGACTACCCAACCAATTTAACTGATGTTCAGCGGGGAGGCATTATAATTTTTTTTCGTAATACGTAGTATCCAAGATTGTCTCAAGCAAGCGACCACATGGATCCCATGTATTGCTTCGATAGGAAGTACTGGGTCGTCTTCCCGACAAGGGACGAGTGGTGCGCAAACCCAAGATGGTTACGGGATGGATCGCAAAAGTGGTACACAGATGGATCCAAAACGCTCCAAGGAGTGAGGGCAGGAATAGTGGGGCCTAGAACACACAGATCAATAACTTTGAGCAAGGACACCACAGTTTTCCAAGCGGAACTATACGCAATCCTGGAAACTGTAGGAATCCTATCCGAAAGGGGATACATGGGAATACGAATCAAAATATTTTCGGACAGCCAATCAGTTCTTAACGCCCTAAGCAGTTGTACAATTAAGTCCAAAATATTATTGGAATGTCACAACATGCTTAACGACCTGGCGACTCAGAACCAGATCACTCTGGTCTGGGTACCAGGACATGAGGGGCACGGAGGAAATGAGATGGCAGACATCTACGCAAAAAAGGGGCTGAGAGAAACTTTACTGGACCTACCCCATCCTTTGGGTTTCACAAAGGTTTCCTTAAAGGGGAGATAAAGAAGTGGACAGCATCCATCACAACAAAACACTGGAATGACACCAGTGGGCTGGAACATTCCAAAAGTTTCTGAACTACGACGCTAGGAGGGCGGACCTCGCCCTAAAACTGGACAGGAGAAGCTTAAAGACACTGACGGGGGCACTCACAGGCCACTATATCTGCAACAAGCACCTACACAAAATGGGCTTATCCAACACGGACACTTGCAGATTCTGCGGTGAAGAAGGAACACTTGATCACTAATTGTGGGGCACTGGGCTACAGGAGATACAGAATATTACATGCATATACGCTGAGTGAAGAGGACCTATTAACACTCCCATTGAAGGAGCTGATCCTGTTCCTCAGCGTATTAAACAAATAAAAACAAGGGGAAGCACAATAGATCAACGTGGTCGCAGTGCAAAGGGTCATTTCGGGCCAGACCCCACCTCATTACATTACATTACATTACATCCAACATTGAATTTAAGTAAAGGAGTTTTTTTTTTTCTTAATCTGGCTAAATTTTTAATAGCAATGATGAATTTTTGCCTGGCTATCAAAAAGAAAAGCCGCTCTCCTCCTCTCCCCGTGAAACTTAAACACAGATTTTTCAGCAGTCAAACTTCTACAGGATTTAAGTGATAAATATTTAATAGCTGTGGCCTAACATGTGAACACATTGTGACTATCATATTTGATAGCCAAAGCCTCAACGGAAACATCACTGGAGATCAAATATGATAGCCATGGCAATCAATGTGTTAAAAGACCATACAAAACCTAAAACGAGTAGTAGCAGTAATACAAACTAGAACATGTAATGTACTTCTCTGAAAGAAAAGAAACTGTATTGAGGTGCTAAATTATTCACTTAAATCCTTAGTAGCCAAATATACATACAAAAATCTATAAGTTTTGATGGAAAACAAAGGTACGCCTAGGTCTTGTACAGATACATCGACAATAAGTGGATGGAAAAATAAATTCAAGAGCTTGGAGGGAGTTACAATGACAAAGAAAAGGTAGGAAAATACAATTCTACATAACTCTCACATAAATGACCTCACTGAGGTTTATTTATTCAGCAACTTTCACGGTTGCAGTCTGCAACGCAAAGTATAATTCCCTCCGTTGATAATTATTGGTATATGCAATGTAGGCTGCAGTGCAGTTCTTGCACAACTGTCCGTGAAAGTTGCCGAATAAATAAACATCAGTGAGGTCATTTATGTGAGAGCTGATTTATTTGGTTTATTCGTTATGTGTAGAGATCTTTAATTAATAATAAAGAAAGAAGTCAAATCACCACGAAAAATTACCTGGAATATGGAAATCAATATGGCAATCACCACAATATTAACGAAAAAAAAAGGGATCAGATGGATTCAAGTTAAGAAAAAGGTATTAGATACAGAGCAGGCTTTAATTCGTATAACCCACCCCTGCCTAACGGGTATTTAAATATCCAAAGAAGTGAAGACAGTAAAAAAATTCTAGCGTGGGCCAGATAAGAGATTATTGCTGCAAATTACATTTTTATTTAATAGTAGGGATTGATTAGCCTGGAAAAAATTAAAACAATAGTTTCTTCTGCTTTTTTACCTGTAGTTTCCATATAGATAAAATGGAGGTTTTTCCTTTGTCGGTAAATGCTCGGAAAAAGGCTTTCCAAGTAATGGACAATGCGAAAAACGAAAAACATCCGCCCATTTTTGATAGTTTTAGACGTCCCCCTTCAGCAATGTAAAAACATTATTTCAAAATAATTAAAAAAATATCACACCAAAGTCTGTTGGGTATTTAAATACCCATGTCCTACCCCAGGTGTGTGAGATGTCAATTTCTTTTTTCCTTCCAAGCAACTTCTACGGAACCCCAGCCACATATTTAAAAATTTGGTCAAAATCGTACGAGCGGATCTATGGACAGGCATTAATGGGTTAATCAAATTAATTTATTAAAACTACTCAAAAAACGTTGGGTGGCCCGGATAACCGCTGAATCGGGAAAACTAACGGTCCGGATAATCGAAAATGTAGTGTATTTCTATTCTATCTATATTATCTTTTACACGACTGTATACGTTATGTGGAATAAGATATTAGCATTAAAATGTGTACTTATATATGTACATACACCATATTGAAAGAGATAAGCAATATCCGAATCGCATATTATATTTCACGTCATCTAAAATATGAAACAATTGGAATTCGTAGTTAGGTAAGTAACAGTACCTACTCCCCTATTCCGTTATTCGGTTACGCAAATTGATCCTTTTCGGTAACAACGCGCGCATTGAGGTGTGCGCAAAAATGGAGATTATGAGCGCTTTTATTGCTTCGTAACGCGAACTTTGGGTTTATGTACGCCGTATAAAATAATAAAGTACATACATATACATACATACTATACTATATGAAAACGCTCGCCTGATAATGGGCGTTGGACGTTACATTTTGCAATATCCTCCTTGGTCGGCGGTTGTCTCCATTTCGTGCTACACAAAAGAAGTCCGAACAATTATAATCGGCGTTTTATATAACTGAATGGATTTAATAGTTGTGTTATAGTTCTTCGGATATCGCCCGGTGAATTTGCTTTTTCGAATGGTACTTATCGTACCTTACAATTTAGAGCGAACACATGTCGAGCACGATGATTCGCAACGAACGAAATTCGAACGAACGCTTTCTATTTTTCCATTTAAGTGCTTTTATATCTTTGTATGATTAATCATTAGATCCGTCCTGTTTGGATACGTTTTAATTAACGCATTATAGGCCACCGTTAAAGTGCTGAAGACACGATCTAAGATTGTCATTTTTTTAAATGTATATTTACATTACGAATTTTATGAAGCGGAAAGTGGGGTTCCGCGATTTTTGGGACTGCCCCTGCTTCTATTCTACATTAACGACTTATCAATAGAGTTATCAATAGTCTCCCAGTTTTATATGGAGATGACACCTCTTGCATTGTTCGGGACCAAGCATGTGATAAAATCAAATGTATTTAGTACTTTGCTACAGAATTTTCAATTTATGGAGGAATGGTTTGGGAGCAATACGTAATTTGAGGTTGAATGGTGTAAAAAATCAGACTTTGCCTTTTGGTGCATCGCCTGAAGAACGATTATCTATAACGATGAGCTATTTGTCTCTCTTGAACACACATGCTTTCTCGGCATTACCGTTGATTCTACAGGAACCTCCACAATCTTCAATAAAACTCCAAAGTTCAACAAATGAAGAGGTTTCCGATTTGTTAACAGAACCGTTATTCCACGAGAACGTAGGATTCAAACAGAACAATATAACATCTCATTTTAAGCTAAAAGTTTCGTTATAAAAAGAACTCGTACCCACATCTGGAAACTTCCCAAAGCGGAAGTAAGTTTAAACGGAATGTGTTTAACCTTCCTATACTCACGCATACGGTCTGTGAGACCGATTTATATAGTATAGTATACGTCTTTCACTTTGACGTGAGTATAGGAAGGTTAAAAATCGGAACATTCATTAGTGAGAACGCAAAATCTGAAGCAGCTAAATTCACCACAATTAACTAGATAGGAAGAGGAAGGATATCGTGTAAAAGAAACAATACTGAAAACTCGGTAAAGTTAGGAATTAAAGAATATGAAAATTAACGATATTGAACGTGCTTAGTTCGATGATCCGCCACCACTAAAAGTGGTTCGCTGCATGTACAATTACGAAACGAATCGTCCATACAGACGCGGTCAAAACTAACAAAATACAGGTGCGGTCAAAAATAACGTAACTAATGAACGATTTCAAAAGCAAAATTTTAAACCTATGTACAATTGATATTCTTGTTTTTAATTCTCGGTAGAATTAAGTAACACGACATACGTATCAACTTCCGAATCGATTATATCCAAACGATATTTTCAGTCCAGAACTAGAAAGTCCGCAAGATCGTGCATCTGACGAATTCCATCGTCCACCACGACGCATACGTAAGGGAATATTCGATCGTCCTATTCATGTCATTCTCGTTCACGAAGTCATACGCGAACGCCCGTAAACTTCGCAACCTGATCGTCCGATCCCCTTAAGGGTCTCCCGCATCGACCGATTCACCCGCAATCGTATCAAATCCGCGCAATTTAATACCACTTAGAACGTATCACGTGACCTTTCCGATAAACATGTTATAGGGTCTTATGCAATACCCTAGTCTGGGTTTACGCTTTTTTTCTCCTCCGGGAAAGGCGGTGCGCGCCGTAATGAACGTCGCATGATTTCTCAACGATCCGCGAGAGCGTTGAATTGTAGCAATTTCCTCAGTCGATGGTTTTAAAATGGGAAAATTCGCTGCGGAATATTTCCAGAAGCGTTAAAAATGCTTCATGTATAAGGTGTACATACGAGAAGTATTGCGGTATCGCCAGTCGATTCGGAGCAAGTAGAGCGAGTAAATGAATCATTACATAAGGATTTAATGTGCGGTTCGGACGATCAGCGGAAAACCGAAGGGGGCCCCGATAATTGGACGGACGGCGAATTCGTTTAATATCGAGCACATAGCGAAATCGAAAGAATTCCCAATCGCTACGTGTACGGTGGAGCGTATAAATCGATTGTGTGCGTACGTTCGTGTCGTATTTTCCTTAGTTTTATTGCCCACTGTTAATAGTTATAGGTCTACGAGATCTCTTTTAGATTGATCTGCCGCCTGTATTAGTCTAAGAGACGGTATCGTTTCCAGGTTTACTTCCTGGTATGACTTGGAGAGATTAGGTAATGGGCTAGTGAACGCAGGTGTATTGTCAGACATGAATCACACTTTTTGTTTGTTTAATTTACACCATGAAGTTCCTGGTCGTAATATGAACTGGGTATTTCATAGAATTGTAGTGGCGGGGAAGAAACGTGTTTGCGAAAGATCTAGACACTTTGCTACCCCCTTGCGATTCAAAACCTAATTTTGTTGAAATGTTCGTCTGACCGTTAAGGCTGTTAGTAAAAGAAAGGTACTAAACCGGCTTGGAGTAAATCTTAATTAAATAAAAGAATGTCGATATTGAATGTTATTAAAAATAGTCGAAGCCAGGCCTGACGTAGCACAGTGGAGGCGATCGCCTAGTCTAGAGAGTTTTGGTCAGACGTTGATAACATATTCAAAATAAAATGGCAAGGACCCCACCAGAATTTAGATTGTTTGTCTCCTTTTGCCCTCATTTTGGCTCCTGTCGCTGGCCTCCGTTTCTATCTCCACCTCATTGTTTTCCCCCTCCTCCTCCGAAGTCCGCAATTTGTTGTATCCAAGTCTTTACCGTCACCACCCTCCTCGGCAATCGATCATTGCCCATCCTTGTTATATGTCCAAACCAGTTTAGCATTCTTCTTTTTCTTTTCTAAGTCAAATGCATTCTTGGTTAAGTTGCAGTCGAATGTCGAATTTTTTATCCTATCCAATTGTAGTAATAAATTAAGAAAAGAAAATGATCATATATTTAAATAAAGAATACAGAGCAAGCATTAAGAAATGGTTTTGATTGAACATCTGCGTGACTTCATAACTGCTTTGGTTCAAATACACCCTGTCTACTTTAAGTTTTTACCTACGTCATTGTTTTGCCGTACGAGTAAAGACAAAGAAACACGATTTGCGCCAGTCTCAGATACAAAGATCTACTGACAAAAATTGATGACGTAGATAAAAAGTCTAAATAGATAAAGCGTGTGTACTACTGCGGCAACAAGAAATCGGATATTTAACCTTCCCATACTCACGCATACGGTCTGTGAGACCGACTTATATAGTATAGTATACGTCTTTCATTTTGACGTGAGTATAGGAAGGTTAAGAGATAATGTAGTTTGAATCTGAGTTTTGCCTTGTCAAATGTTATTTGACAGTTCTTAAATGCTGTATAATGAGTATGACATACATATATACGTCATTATACAGCATTTAAGAGCTGCTAATGTAATTACATTATTTGGGGAAGAATGATCCATAAGGAGCCTAGATAATAGATTTTGAGTCTCACGACATTAAAAACAAATGGCTACATCAAAATTAACATGAACATGTCAAGCGGTTGGTTTATACTGCTGAAGAAGCCAATCCAAATAGCCTATTAGACTTGTCCGGATTTTTTTGCCGCAGTAGTATATAAAATTCAAAGTTACAAAGATTTCCTTTTTTAACATACGAAAGCTTAAATCTAAACTTAACAAAAAGAAATCGATATTATTAATTAGAACAAGGAAGGAAGGTCAAACAAGGAAGTTGGATATAACATGCTCAAATATTACGAAAATAATTTTATCCCAGGTGGTGTTGGAGAAATCTGTATACAGGGAGACATTGGTGTTTTCCCAAAGCTGGAAATAATTCCGTACCGTTTTTATGTAGAACACGAGGTTGAAGAATCGGTTTAAATCCCTTTTAATAAGGTATAATAATTTTCGGAGCCAACTCTTATCCAAAAGTTGCACAAACCAACTATACCAACCAAAATGCACCAAATTCTCAACAAACACCCTGCACTATAGAAACGTTCAACCGATAAATCCCGTATAACCCTTTCGAGACGGGTTCTTATTTTTGAGATACCCTACATTTTTTTAAGTAAAACTCATATTTTATCAATTATTAAAAATTTAAAGTGTGTGGAAGTTTTGAACGCCGTTTTGATTTTCCAAAATTCGGTCTTTTTGGTGGTAGGATATATATAACTAGTCTTGATTCCGAAAATCAAAACAAATGATAAAAATAAATAAATACAAAATCAATTTATTTTTGAAAACGTTATATATGATAGGGCGTAAAATAATTATTACACAATGCAACATTGCAGGTCTTAAAAATTGTTTTTGTTCCTTTATATATTTTGTATCTTTAACATCTACTACATCTATTTCTTTATTGTTGTACAACGGACATTTGATGAAGGATAGCTCTCTGCTAACGCCACCAGAAAATCTGAGAATGGCGTATTTTTACGTTTTACACCATTATAGATAATGTAGGAATTTACAGTGGCTTGCAAAAGAAAGTTTCTTTCATCATTTTCCGCTTTTGCGATCAAATTGGCAATAAATTGCCAAAATTATCAACAATACCAAATTCGGTAATAAACGATTTTGATAACGCTTGCCTGGTGCTAGCGAAACACGTGTTACCCGATTTTATTATTAAACAATTGTCTGGTGAGGAGTTTACCGATATGATGTAGTGCCATAGGAAATTCGTTTTGTGCTGGTTCATTCGCTTTGATGTTGCCCCTTCTTCTGAGGTTTCAGTTTCATCACCCTTGTCACTGAAAGTCACCTTGAAACTGAAAGTACGGTGGATTTTAATAATTTGTATCCAATTTTGGCGAAACTGACATTGTTACGCCAATTTGGTGTTTAAAATTGATATCTTCATCCGTCAAACATTCGTAAGCGAACTTTAGTCTAAATTCTATAATGTACAAATTTCCATAACTTTTCGAAGGAGTACCACTTTAAGACTTCGTAGAAAATCAACATATTTTGAAAGTAGATCGCGTTATACTTGAAAATCGGATTTTTTGATATTTCGGGGAAATAATTTTTTAACTAAACTGTCATTGGTTCTAAGATTATGGACGATAATGATGAAAATATCAACATTTCTTTTGTTCTCTTTTTTTTAACTTGGGCAGAATACAATTAATTTTAAAAAGTCGTTTTTACTGATGCAACCTCAAGAAAATGCTTTGCTTTTCGGTTGTGGCCATATCAGACTGTATTTATCTGTCACTTCCCATCGGAAGTTACGTGTGAAGTTATCTCATTAACATCTTATACGTTTGAAGTTGGTTATTTCAACCGTATAGCTAACAGGAGTAATCTCAACATAGCGAAAATACCGAATACATATTCGTTTCAGTAGCACCAATATAAATTCGATATAGATTTGCTGGAATCCCTTTTATGATATAGTTCTAAACGATATACAAGGTTGGTACGTCCGTAATCATCCCAAATACGTAACTGGCTTATCAAGATGATAAAAAAATCCTAAATCTTCTATAAGACTTTTATCGAAATGAGATAGTTACATCATCGGAGACGTAACTGAAATGTAGCCCTATCATACTCTATATTCCCGTTACGTACTACATTAGAAGTTTTACGTGAGATTACTTCAAACGTAGTTATCAAAAATAACCTCAAAATGCCGAATGTAAACAAGGCCAAGCTGGACATGCTCGATTCAGACGTGCCAACATAAATTTCTTTGGATCAACTTCGTCAAATAGTTTTAATGGGCATACAAGATTGGTATTACAATAATGACGTAATTGTTTTGTTTCGATAAAGATCCCTGTAACTTTTCTAAACCAGAATTCCAATCTTCCTTCATACTTCTTGAAATCTTTCAAGCAATGTCGAGAAATTCCAATTATTGTTTTCTTAAACAATTAATGGGACATGTGTTTAAATCTTCAATATTCTGTAATTTTAATAGACAAAATGGTATGATAACAGACGCATTTGTAACCTATAAATTTGAATTTCATAAATTAGTGTTAGTTAAGCGACGAGGAGTTACGATGTCCGCGTGACTCAACATCATTCTACTTATTTTATATTTTCTCATATTATTTATGAAGTGCCCACGTTACGTTACTTGACACATATTTACATAAAAGGACACTAATTGTGAAAATATCTTTTACGGTACGTACGTATGGATTTGTGTTAATTTTTTACGAAAGGAGACAATATGAATTTTTTAACGCCATTGTTTCCATGATTAGATCAGCTATTACTGGAACTACTAGCGAACGTATTGACCATTCAATTATTCAGACAAGTACGATCGATCGTTAAATACTTATACGTGCAGTTGATTGATGTGAATGGAAAATTGCATTGTAGTGAAGTGACCGACGTATGTAGGTGCATACGTACCTATCAAATTACGCACGGATTCAATTTCATTGGATTTTGTAAGGTTTCCGTCAAGTTAACTTTGAGTTAAATTACTCACAGTTAATGTAAATAAATACAAACTAATTCTTATAACCCTTACACCGAAAGGTAGAAAGGGTAAAAGATGTGGTTTTTCGTCATAAATAGGTTTAGCACCAAAAATGTAGAATAACATGACGAAATTTCTTTTCAAATTAAAAACGTATTAGGGCGAAGCTTTTTATGGAGGTTCTGCGGCGAGAGTTAACTGGGAAATAGTGAGACGTTTGAAATCGTCAGATAGACACTTTTCTTCTTTCATTGGTTCTTTCTCGTTCGCACACACATACACACGTCTTCCCCATCAGATGGCGCTCTTATTATCTGGACTCGAATTTACTTCAAATTCAACTTCAACTTATTTACCATCGGTTTCGAAATGAAATACTTTTTCTTTATTCAATTATAGAATTTTACCCTTTATTCAAATAAGCATCAAATGGGTAAAATGTAATAAATGTAAATGGTAATATTAGCTTGTACCAGTTTAATTATTTCTTTAAAGACAAATATAAAGAAATCAACTGAGATCTAAAATAATTAAAATTCAAAATTACAAATGGAAATTGTAAGAGAGAGTTGTAATTTGAAAAATAATTTGGTTTTGGATACCTGTTGAAAAAACTGATCTAATGTCACCATCGGCATTGTACCATATTTGCTGAATATCTAACTAATGTTACCCAAATTTGGTCAACACTCATTTTCATTTTAAAATCATATTATTTTCTTCAGTTTTTGAAGTTTCGATAACTGCAATTTTCCTCGAAACCAAAAATCGCTTGCAAACTCCGATTAACCCATTTTGTGTTTTTGAACTTTGCACAAACTGTTGGAGGATTTAGATTTTTAAAGAAAACAAGAAACGATAGAAGAAGAAAAAATATTTTTCTTGACGCTTCGAGTCGGAGCCAACGAGTTTCTAAATTACGTTCTGGTTTCGTATTTTGCAATTATGTATGTACATTGATACATACATTCTTTCCTAGTTATGATGTAATCCTGTGTCTGTATTGTAAAAACTTCATTTCTTCCGAATAGTTTTGCGAGGAAATAAATTCTTTATCTTCGTCGTAGCAATAATTGTTGTTGAGATTATTTCCGACAACTAGGTTTGACGTAACCTCATACATAACCTCTAAAATAATAAGTGATAGACAACTACGTCCATGATGACGTACCTGTCTTGTTTCGATAGAAACCCTATAGAGAGTTTAGGGTTTCTTAATGAGGTGATTAGGGATGACTTCGTCGTACCAACCTTGTATATCGTTTAGAATTACATAGCAAAGTGCATTTAAGCAAATCTATATCTAATTTATATTGGTGCTACTGAAACGAATATGCGCAGTGTGGCCTTATTTAGTGTATTCAGTTTGAGATTACTTCTGTTGGCTATACGTTTGAAATAGCTCATATTGAACGTATAAGCTGTTAATGAGATAACTCCAATGAGAAGTGACATATAAATAGAAATCATATGACCACGATCAAAAAGGAAATTTTCTTGCGATTTCTCCAGTAGAAACGACTTTTTTAAATTGATAGTATTGTGCCCAAATCTGAAAAAAAAACACACATAACTTCCAATGGGAAGTGACAGAGAAATAGAGTATGATGTGGCTACAACGGAAAGCGTAATTTTCTCGGGATTGCCTCGGTAAAAACGACTTCCATAAATTGATTTTATTCCGCCCAAAAAATTTGGGTATTTTCATGCTGTTTGTCTCTAATCTTTTAAATCAGTTAGCATTACAGATAAGCTACTATGGAAAAGGGCAACGTCCGAAGTACCTCACTAATGACCCAACTGACTTGTTAGGATAGACACTCTATAATTCGCCTTTTTTTCGAAAAATATATACGGCACAGGTCTGTATATCAACTATCCAATTATATTAATTAATTGAATTTGAAATTGAAGAAGAACTATGCAACTAAGCAGAATTGATGGGGAGTATAACATTTCGTCGTAATCGAAGCATGTATATGCAAGCAAATTACGTTATAACGGGAAGATATACACAATTTCATAATTTTTGCTATACCTTGTTGCAGAAATAGAGAGACGAACTTCTGAACACATCCCATTTCTAGTAAATTCTGACTGGTCCAAAGTAGCACCAAATTACACTGCACCAATCCTCCTATAATCGTATCGTGTACGTAATTCTGTCAAATGTATCGACATTCGTTTATTACCGCTAGTTATTGCGGTGTTTATTATATTTTTCTGTTTTCTCTGTATCTCTCGAAGTATCGCCTTAATTTGCTGCGTAAATTTTATTCCAGATGTTATAGTGTGTAATTTGGACTTGGAGTTCGTTCAGAAATTCATCTTCCTATTTCTGAAACAAGGTATAGTTGAGTGAAGTGTAGTAAGCAATGAATACATAAATTGGATACAGAACGAGAACCGAGCTCCAATATTTATTAGGGGGCAACATTCACGGGTCAAAATGTTTAATCAGCTAAAACAGCTGGGCGATTGATGAAGTTTTCTTCCTTCTATAGTGAAGATTGAATAGGTCTGGATCTAATTACAGAGACCTACGAAAATTGAGGTTGCTTTTGATTACAGAAACGACAGGGGGTGAATTTTCTAGAATTTCTGATGCCGCAAAACGAATCCGGTCGCAGAAATTATCCAGCACGTTTCGGAGTAACTTTACTGGCCGAAATATTACCATTTTGGACAAATTTACGAAGTTATTTGGGGTCTGGGGAATCGATTTATTTTTAATATTATTTATTATTAAAATTATCTATGCAACATGGAAACGGTACACGAACCGTGGTGTAGGAGATGTGAATTACAAGAGAACACTGCGCGTGTGAGAAAAACTATAGGAAATCAGGCAGAACCATTTCGGTAAGGATGTACTTCAGCGTACAATACTCGAATTTCCCTTGAGCAAAATCAGTTGTCTTTGTGGAAGACACGTGGTTGTTTGAACGGAAATGGGAGCGTCGTTGAGGGGCATAATGCTCAAATGCCTGGTCTATTGGCGACCAACCCTAAAAGATAAAATGAGTGAATATCTTAAGTTGACATTGATTTCTCAATAAGTGTCGATTATGAAACAAAGTGGAGGTTGGGATCGCGTTTTGGAGTGAACATCTGAAGCACAGATGAATTTGTCGGAAATCAAAATTAGCGTTGAACCAACGATATCACCAATGTCTTCTTTATTATGGGAAAAATCCAATAATTCTCAATTCAATTATGAAATAGTCGCTAGCTTGAATCACCAATGAAGTAGAAAATTAAAGGATAGACCTAATCTTATCCGAAATCATTCCAGAAATGGTTTTGAATGAACGAAAACGGATCTTCTTAAGGTACTGGTACCGGTTAGAATTTTGAAAAATAAGATTTCTTTTATAACATTTTACGAATGCTTATACCTTCAGAAATCACCTCCTAAAATTTTGTAGTGAAATTTGAAAAAATTAATGAGTTTTAGCAATTTGAAATGCGCGCGCGTTTTCGGTGTTCTACCGGCAGTTTGCCCAGTTAGGCAGCTGCTCTTCTCCCCTTTCTATATACCGCCTGTTCTACCTGTTTCTATTAAACTAACATGCGTTTTGACGCCGTTATAGTGTTGGCTTGTTCTCACGTGGTCAGTTCGAATTTCGAAGTGCACAGAAGCATTAAAAATGGGTAAAGATCCATACGGAAAAGACAGCAGAAAATGGCAAACTTTAAACGCGTTTTACTCAAATTAGCATTTTTTTAAACTGCGCTGACTTATTCTCCGCAACCACTACATGGATATTTTTCATTCTTGGTTCATTTGTTTATTTTGATCTCGTCTACCGTGATTCACCAGAAAATTGCAGAAAAATTGCTAAAAGAAATTGGCTACGGAAAACAGGTGGAAAAAAACGTGATTTTTACATCTCTTTTTTTTTACAAAGCCGCCATTTTGTTTTTGTTTTAAATGTTTTTATAAATAGGTGGTGAATTACGATGTAAACTATCTTCCTCTTTAAAATACTTCTCAGAATTTCTGTTTCAGACATGCCAATTTTGAGATTATCTCAGCGCATTGTGAGGGTTTCACTTTGGCGCCCTGTAGTAAATAATGCTCGATCAAAAAAAAAATATATATATTTATACTCCCAAAGTGTGTACAAATTAAAGGCAAAAGCCTTTTTTTAGCCTTGAAACCGGTAATAGTCCATTAACCTGTGATTCACGGATTCCTCAGTGGACGATGGAAAAATGTTAGGTTTCTATGGAACGATTTTACAGAGTCTATTTTTCTTTTCATTAGCTTGCTTTCTCTTGTAATTCTAGTTTATGTATTTGAAAATATTATTCTGAAAAGGGCTACGTGATATGTACTTCACTGTCAGAAGAAAAACCCTGAACGAAAAGATCACTAATATTCATGTTTTCTTTCGAATACTGAATACATAAGTTTTATTTCAATTTTTATCAAAACTAACATTTTAAACCTTGCGGGATATATAAAACGTGTTTAATTTGTGCTACCTGCAATCTGGTCTTTACTTTATTTTGGCCTATTTTTGCTGTGCTATGGGTTAGTTACTTCATTATTTAAAATTTCTTAAGTACCTTCATCCCGCATGGGTCACAGTTATCCAATTCATTTCAATTTCATCCTAAATTTCGATATTGAAGTTATTCATTGACATAATGGAACATTTCAATGTGCTGAGGGGGCAAAAAATTTAAGAAAAATAAGAAAATAGTTTCAAGACTTTAGAGAGAGTTACAATTGCAAAGAAAAGTAGAAGAATACAAATCTACATAACTCTCACATGAATGACGTCAGTGAGGTAGATTTTTATTATAAAAGGAAATATTTTACCCTTATAAAGATGCTTCAACCATACTCACCCATAGCTTATAACGCGCCATTTATTTCCACTCGAAACAGGAAACGGATATCATTTCCAATTCGCACCACACTCGCTAATCAGAACGACTTCGTAAATATTGGTTTAAAAAAGACCATAAGTCCGTTTTAAAATAGTTGCTTTTACCTTTCGACTCCGCCCCTGTTTCTTGCTTTTTACTTTCCTGATATCTATATATACAAATACGTATCTACGTAGAACCAGATCTGCTTCGTGCACTTCCTATTGCGTGTTCGTAATGTTTAACTATACATACGAATGTGAGAGAATATTGCACTCGAACGTTTCAAAATCCGTTTTATTGCGGTGCCAGAAAGAAACGGAAAAATATCCAGGAAACGACTGCGGGACAGAATTCGTCGCGTGTTTCTGTCCAGAAACGTACAACATGTACGAAAAATGCTTCGGTTGAGACGGTTTTATCGATGATAGGTTCGGTGCCCCGTTATTACAGCGCGCAATTACATCATGAACGAACATCGAAGACATCCATCCATATGATGAATATTAAAGTTTATAAAACTGAAACTTGCGTAAATAAGGCGTGCACCTTCGCCATTCATCAAGGATATTAGAAAAAGTAATATGGGGCCGATTACATCATTATGCATTAGAATGTTTGAGAGTAATTGTTGGATGTTGGATACCTGTTTAGACGATATTTATGGCAATAGATTTAGTGCAATTATGTATAAATTTAGCATTTCCTTTCGTTCCCTTTACCTAAACAGGGCAAAATCGTGAAACTGGACGGCACGATTTCGCAAAATGAATAGGAAATATGCATTGTGAAAGAGCAACTATCCACTGTACTTTTGCATATCTGCAATTTAAACAAAAATGAAACAAAAAATTAAAGAAGCAGAAATTTTCTACTTTTAGTTTTACTAAACTCAATGATTGGTTCGTAATTTTTCTTAGATGCTATATCTGCTTCAATAGATAAAACTGCCAAAGCTGAAAGTTTTTCCTGACCCATTGTAGTTCTTTAATAACTTTTTATTAGTTTTAGTTTTCAAAAGCTCCTTTCAGCGAAAGCTGTCCTTGCAGGTATTGTTAACAAAATTCGAATGACAATGTAAATATTCGTCTAAATTTCTTTCAAATCGTTCTCTATGATATATTGGAGCAGATATTTCGCGGCTGTAATGGAGTTGGGTAAATTTCGGATCATATATTTTGTAATTCTTCATATAATTCGTAAGGTTGGAAGTCACTGCTCTCACCTACTTGCAGGACCATTGGTAATCAGGGGGTAACCAGGGGTAACCAGTGGTTATACCTGTCAGTTTAGTCCATTGGCAGCACATGCACATCGCACGGCATACAGTGGACTGTGTGGTTACGTCCCCCTCCGTGAATAAGCGCCACATGGCGCCAAATTTAAATATATATACATTTACAACATCCTCCCGGCCTTTGAATTCATTTCAAAACGTTTTAAATATGAATATAAGCTTAATGTTAATGAACATTATGTGGTACATGTATGGTAGGTATTTGTAGATATTTTACAATATTATGATTTTGAGCCATGATTATTGTTCCATGTTTACAGTTTTTACCGTTTATGGAAGTGGTAGTGGACACATCTTTGTTATGGCACGTTTCACTACACTTGTTGAAGACTTCACTGACACCACTCTCACTACGCCGTCTTTGCCTGGGTGGATAGCAGTGATTCGTCTCTATTTCCATTGCAGAGGTGGTAGATTGTCATCCTTCAGTAGCACTAGTGTTCCAATAGCTATATTTGGTTGCTGTTTAAACCATTTGCCTTTTTTGTTGAAGTTCTGATATATATTCTTGTGGCCAACGTTTCCAAAAATCTTGTGTAATTTGTTGTAGATGTTGGAATCGTGAAAGACGATTCAATGGAATTGTCATAGTATCGGGGTCTGGTATACTTGTTGAGTTTCGTCCAATTAGGAAATGTGAAGGTGTTAAAGGTTCATAGTCATCAGGAGAGGTTGACACAGAATGTAAAGGACGTGAGTTAAGAACCCCTTCAATCTGTATTATGACAGTTAGAAAATCTTCAAAAGTCACTAATGCATTTGCCAAGACCCGTTTAAGATGATATTTCGTAGCTTTAACTCCAGCCTCCAAAAGTCCGTCAAAATGAGGACTGTTTGAGGGAATGAAATACCAAGTTATGTTGTCATTATTAACAATTGAATGTATTTTATTACTATTTCTTAACAAAAAGTTCCGTAAATCTTTCAATTCAGAAGTGGCGCCTACAAAATTAGTACCGTTGTCTGAATATACAAGAGAGGGCTTCCCTCGTCTTGAAATAAATCTGCGAAACGTTGCAATAAATTCTTGTGTTGTCTGTTCAGTAACTGGTTCCAAGTGTATTGCCTTAGTGGCAAAGCATATAAAGAAAACATATATAGCACTTGAAAACCTTGCCACTGCACCCGCCTTTGTTTTTAACTGAAAATGGTCCAGTATAGTCTACTCCTGTTGTGAAAAATGGATAAAGAGAAATAAGTCTATTTCGGGGTAAATCTCCCATTATTTGGTTACAGTGGTTTTGTTTCGCTCTAAAACATTTTACACCCTTATGAGGTGAGGAACGCGATGTTACCGGGTATGCCAATATATTTCTCCTGCTCGGGAGATGGGGTCATTAGTTTGACCGTATAAATCTCACCGAGATATCGGCGTATCACCTGGAATTTTTCACTGTGTCACTCGCAGAACGATATGCTGTACTGACGAGTCCTAATGAGTACGAAACTAATTAGTCTGCAGCTGCGTTTTGCGATTGACAAAAATTCCTACAAGATTATTGGCATATGCAAATTGTGCTTGCTTTGTAAGCTTTTCCACAGTTACTCGTTAACTGCCCTTTAACGTACCTAATTTTATTATTAGGTCGTTTATAGAGGGTCCTCTACGTTTTATTTTATTAAAATTTGGCTCTCGGAAATACTTTGTTATTACCCTTATGAGGTATTGACTTAGCTAGATTTCTCCCGCCTGTGGGCCAAAATCTTTCTCTTACTGAAGCTAACATTAATTGCGGTCCAACATGCAATAATCTAACATGTTCATATTCAAAAATAAATTTCACTAATTTATGCTCTCCAGATATAAGTAAGGGTGTTTTTTATTAAATTCAAAATTAGAGTTTTTAAGTCTACCTCCTGCTCGAATTAAACCCTCTTTATCTAAGAACATGTTAGCCGATTTAATTAAATAATTGTGCGGGCGATGTGATATATTGTTTCTTTAAATAAGAACTTCGCCTTTAAAAGCGAAAATGCTCTTGTACGATGCTAGTACTTTTTTACAATTTCTACTAATGCGAAAACAGAGACCGTCAAATTCGTTAATTTGCAATCTAGGACTCTTCAATTATATAATCCTTTTTGTAAATTACAACAATTTGTAAGTACAAACAAATATATTGCTGGAGGAAATTCTATTGTTAATATGATAAAGTGAATTGCTCCACGCCATAATTTATACCCATTGTACCCCGGTAATTTTAAATTGTTACGTATTTTTGCAGTTTAACCAATCGTAGAAAATATTTTTATTTTACACTTTCTTATTTCCATCCTACCTCGTCGAGATGGTGTATCTACAGGAACTTCCAATCACATTCTGCAACGTTTCGATGTTTACGATTACAAAACTATTATTGTTAAAAGGAAAAAAGAAGAAAAATCAACCAGATTCCTGTTATTTGTAAATTTATTAATAAATACTCATTACCCGTTAATTTAATAAATTCCTCAAATGACACTCTAATTTGCGTTTACCGCGATAGCAAATATAAGCAATAATTTGTCCTTGTTCTCGACCGGTAATCTTTATTATTATAGAAACGTTCCGGCATGGTATTAACGAGAGCTTATTACAGAAATCGCGGAGACGAGAATGATTTGCACGTTTTCCTTATCAAAATCCACGCAATAACGAAATAGGTCGTTAAATTACCGTCATTACAATTTAATAAGCGAATTTCCTATCCGCTCGGCCATTTCGGAATTAGATGGTTTGCAACTATGTAAAGTTACGAGCTCAAACGAACTGGTTCAAATTAAGACGTCGTAACGTGTTTGTAAACGCGTGGACGTTTGAAATGTTTTGATGATATGTCCTTTAAGTTGTTATAAAAGAGAAGAAGATTTTTTTAAATAAATTGTTTTATTGCTTTTGAAAATATTCGCCTTTTAAGATTTATACACTTTTGCATCCGAATTCTCGAAGCGTTTTTCCCCTTCTGAAGTTGGTACAGAAAAAAGATGATTTTTGACGGCTTGATAGCTCCTTGAAGCGCTCCACGCATTTTTCTTTGACATTCGGGAACAGAAGGGAATCATTAGGCGATAAATCTGGTGAAATACACGGACAATGAGACATTAATTCGATAATCGATTTCCACCTCGACGTCTTTCTTGTCTTAAAATTAAAATTAATTCAATGATAAATAAATGACAGCGCCTTCTTCTTTGCTGATATTTATTTTTTCTTTCAAATTAAAATTAGTGTTAAAATTCACCGATTTCCGAAATATTAACTAAAGGAAATACTCTTACCCATATCAATGTCTGTATTATATTAAAGGGGGAAAGGGGATATGATTATGCATTGCTACTCAATAGATTTAACTACACTTCCTTACAAACCAGGCGGACTGTTGCTAGCGTCAAATTGCTCTTTAACTTGTTAAATAGTAAAATTGATTGTCCGTGGTTACTTGGAAAAATCAATTTTAATGTGCCCAGACTATCTGCAGGACATCCATCCATTTTTTACATGGATGGCATAAGAACAATTGCGATGCGTAGAGCACCCATCTATATAATGTGCCATAATTGTAATTTGTTTTGTAGCAGTGCTGTTCTGCATTTTGATCGGTTTACGGATATTATCAGTAGTATTGTTAGTTTGTAATATTGTTATATACTCTTATTTACTTGTAGAATAGTTTTTTTTGTACAAATTTTGTTAGTGGCAGTAAGATCTTTATTTTTGGTTTTTTTATTGTTATGAACGTATTCGCATATATATTTTTTTTTCGTGTATTAATTTTCCTGTACTTGGGTGTTACCCAATAAATGACTATTATTACTATTATTAAATTAAAATCGATGATCAGAGAGTGAAAACGTCCTGATTGTTGTCGATGTTTTCCCTTTCTTCAGTGAAAATTAAAGTTAATATCAATCGATTTCCGAGAAATTAGCATAAGAAAATACTCTGACTCAAGTTGACGTCTTTAATGTATTCAAATGAATGATCAAAAAGTAAAACCGGCCCCTTTCTCGTTGATATTTCCCATTATTTGAGTTAGAATTAAAATTTAAGATAAAGTTAGTTCGGTTTTGCTCTCAATCAGTATTTCGTGTTAAAATTAAAATTCAAGTAAATTATCGAGAAGTTGAAGCACCTTGTATCTTGCGGGTGCTTCCCTTTGCTGTAGCAGAAATTAAAATCAATGATTTTCCGGAAATTAATGTCAGGAAAATGTGCATAATGCGCTACGTACGAAATACAAAATTTTGCCTCGAAAGTATTGCTCCTTTTACTTTTTCTCTGTGGGAATTAACACTTATAACATGAAATTGTAAGTAAAACATTTCAGAACTTCTCATACTGTACTGTGATCCTCTCTCGTTGAATTTGCGGTTTGGGCGTCCTTGCCACGAAACAGTGGTATCAATAGAGTTGCTCAATTTGCACTAATAGTACTACAACTATTTGAAACGACTGTACTAGAAGAGTAACATTGCGCTATAGGAATACAGATGGCTTCACACTATACATTCAGTTTCAATTGTATAGTATGACGCCATCTGTATTCGTATAGCCCAATGTTATTTTAAACTAGGACAGTCATTTCAGATAGTTGTAGTGTTATTGGCGCGAATTAAGTAATTTTCTTTATCAATCATTCGAGGGCGTACTTCGGAACGCCTCATTCAGACAATATAACAAGGAGGTTCATTTCATCTCAGTTGATTGTGTAGGTTTAGAGGTAATAGGGGTGATTGCAAGGACTGTGGTGTAATTTACTGACACAAATATCACATCGGTGAACCGAACTTCGGTTTATACGGTTGTTGAAGATGCTTGCCTCGAGCTAGCGAAACACGTGTCACCGATTTTATTATAAACAATTGTGTGGTGAGGAGTTTACCGATGTGATATTTGTGTCAGGTTTAGAGGTGTAAATACCATATTTATTCAACCGGTCAAATAGATCCGTCGGAGACATGATAGACTACATATTTATTTCCCGGAAGAAAATTGATGAAACGATAGGTAAATCCCGAAGAATACATCGCAAGCATATTTTAAGGAAAGCTGTAAAGTTTACTTGCAATATGATAACTTTTAGATATGTAAATGTGTGAAAACGATCACTTTGACCGGCAGTGGTAGATCGAGTATTAAAAGAGACGAGTCAGCAATGAAATAGAAGGGAAGGTCGAATGGAAATGTGTTTTGTAAATAAATCACATTATATTATGTGTGTACCTACAGTATTCCCCAAGAAATTAAAACTTTTGGAATTCCTAACGCATTTTACCTAGAAATTTACGTGCTCAAAAAATTTGGAAAGCTGATCCAGAATAAGCAAAGAGCTTAATTCTGTATTAATTAAAATGAAATAATGGATCTTTAGGCGTACTCGCAGATACGAAGGAAAAGAAGTTATTTTCTAATAGGAGAGGTGCCTTTTATGTTTTTACGAACATTCAACATCTATTACCATATCCGTCAAATTTGACATTTGTAATTGTGAAAACAGTTTAAAAATTGACTGACTAGTTTGTTTGCAGCGAACGTTTGAAACAAGCGATTTCGTGAAAGTATCGAAATTTATGAGGTGCAGACTTTTATTGGATGATTTTTTACGATTTTAGTCCTAACTCAACAACAAAGCAGCGAATAGCATCGTTCAACTTTTGGTCATGGAAAATCACCAGAAAAGACTGTTTGTTGATTTGTTGAATTTCGTTGTGATCATATGTCCGTCAATGATGAATTGCCTGAAGGTCGACCAAAATCGGTTGTTATTCCAAAAACTATCGATGCTATGCGCAATGTGATTGAAGAAGATCGGCATGTAACTTATAATAAGATAGGGGCATTCTTAGGGATATCAAAGTTTGTAAAATATTCGATTTTGCACGAACATTTTATATATACGGACGAAACTCCAAATCTCCGACTTCGACGATGTTGAAAGATGTAATTATCAGAAATTACCGCTGTTCACAAAATGGCTTTGCACAAAATTTCTATCTTCGATCAACCAAGTTTACACTCTTTTCCCGTGATTATTTCACTGGTAGTACAGCTTGGTTTATTGTAGCCGTTAAGTTGGACCGTGCATAATCTTTAAAACAAAAAGTTGGAATAGTATCAGGAGTTCTTTGGTCTTATCTGAAATTTAAATTGATTGAAATCTCGTTTGAAAACTTGTTTGGTCGGCGTTGCATAAGATTTTCTACGAATTTGAATCGGTGGTTCCACACATCGTCGGATAGGTAGCATTCCAATTGCCACTAATTAAAGCAGCACATCAAACAATTGATTATTTGAAGGAGAAAAGCATCGAATTACTGTTTCATCGCCCGTATATATCTGATTGATAACCTAGCAATTTCCTTTTGTTACAGAATGTCGAACCTAAAATGCGTGGAGAGTGGTTTTCAGAACCACAAAGAGAGTTTGAAAACCAAGTTTTTGTAATACCAACTTCGGAGTGGGAAGGCAAGTATTTTAAGAAGCAATTAAACAGTTTGTCCCAAAAGAATATGTTTCATTCCTAGTTTTTATGACAACTTAAAAGGCGCCCCTCGTATTAGGAAGCTCGCAGACCAAAAATTAGATTAAGGGTTTTAAAAGGCTACAGGCGTCTTAAAATGGAAATTTTCCGATAAATTCTCCCAAATAATTAGAAGATTTTAAACTATTTGATTTATTTACCTAGAAATTGAATACTTTATTAAGCGCATCCGACGTTTAAAACTTGAATTTGGACGAAACAAGCTCCTTTTTTGGAAATTGTAATGTCCTTCAACCATGTACTGACGAGGAGATTTTTTAATTTGAATGCTCTTCGAATTTTACCGTTAAAAATTTAGTGATTATAAAGTTAAATTTATAAATATCAGCGACTGGACATTTTCACTTCTGTAAATCGCATCTTTAATTATTACAAATTTCTGCTTATCAAAGCAGATTTATTTGTTAGTGAAGTCATCGTTAGAAATATCACATTTTAAGCAATTTCCGAAAGAAGGAGAAATAACTTGAGTTCAACCTGGGATATATTAATTTGGCAATAAACGAGATTAACTAAACGATCAAATTTGGTTTAAGTAGATTCGTGTTGTTACATATTTACGCTTTCCGCAAAGACATACATACATATGTATTATATTTCTTGCGCACACAAACGTAATACATAGACATACGTCACGCAAGTTTGTGCCTCTATGTACCTACTTACCTATCGATATGTGCACATATCCGTAGTGTAGCGTAACGTAATCCTACCGCTCGGAAAACGGCCGTAACAACAACAACAAATCCGCAACCAAGATGCACCCGCCCAAGTAGTGAAAGTACCCAGGACCGTGGCCGGCGTAAAACATATACACGCACACGTACGCTACGAATTAACCCTCACCAAGCCCGATTAGTATATAAACCGACGATCACCGGGGGTAAAGCATCACTTGTCATTGCACCTCATTTACTAGTAAAACATGAGGCCGTTCCTGGTAAGTAAATCCGGTACTATCCACGTATCGAGCAAATCATAATTTCAAATTGCTTATTTTTCGGGGGTCTTTTTCTTTTCCTCAGGTTACCGCGTTAATCTTAGCCGTCATCGGCGTCAGCCACGCCGGCGATGCTGAAAAGAAAACCGAGAAGAGAGGTATCATCAGCAGTGGTTACGGAATCGGCGGTTTAGGAGGTCACGGGGGTGGTCTCGGAGGAGGTCTCGGTGGTGGTTACGGCGGTGGAATCGGAGGCGGTTACGGCGGTGGACTTGGAGGAGGACTTGGCGGTGGATTTGGTGGAGGACTCGGCGGTGGACTCGGTGGAGGACTCGGTGGTGGATTCGGAGGCGGATTGGGCGGAGGATTAGGCGGTGGATTCGGCGGCGGTGGTGGTGGCGGTGCCGGAGGCGGCGGCGGAGCCACCGTAAGCACAGTTACTCAAACGGTCGCTGTGCCAGTACCCGTTCCGCAACCGGTAACCGTGACACGTACCGTGCCGGTACCGGTTCCACAGCCAATTCCGGTTTCAGTACCACGTCCGGTACCAGTTCCGGTACCTCAACCGCAACCATACGTAGTACCACGCCCGGTACCCTATACCGTAACCAGAACCGTTCAAATACCGGTACCACGACCGGTTCAAGTCCCAGTTCAAGTACCGGTGCAAGTACCGGTACCCCAACCGTACCCGGTCGAAGTACCGCAACCAGTACCGGTTAGAGTACCGCAAACGGTCGTTGTACCAGTTCCGGTCGCCGTTGGGGGCGGCGGTGGCGGAGCCGGCGGTGGATTCGGAGGAGGATTCGGTGGAGGAGCCGGAGGTGGATTAGGCGGCGGATTCGGAGGCGGATTGGGCGGCGGATTGGGCGGCGGATTAGGCGGTGGATTAGGTGGTGGATTAGGCGGCGGATTAGGCGGAGGATACGGTGGCGGATTGGGCGGAGGTTTAGGCGGTCATGGAATCGGCGGCGGATTGGGAGGCGGTTTGGGAGGCGGATACGGCGGACACGGAGCCACCAGCTTCTCCAGCATCTCCATAGGAAAACATCATTGAGGCGTCCCGACCATCGTAATCGAGAAATTACCTTCAACGCAATCAAAGAGAGTCAGTCATCTTCATCTGTTTTCTCTTCATAAATCATCTGTCCATGTCATTGTGATAGCCACCTAGTTTCAATATCGTCTAATTATTTTACAATGTTGTTATACTTGGCGGCCGGGAACCGTCGGACGTGTGTATATAATATTTAAAACGCACTAAAACCTAGAGCTTTATTTCTGTAAAATAATTAAAGAAATTAAACAAATGGGAATACACTTTTTCGTGCCGCTAAAGTATTAAAAAGCGTATTGTATTTGTATATATTTAAAATAAATATAAACAATTACGTGTTGTCTGTTCTTTCTCTTCATTGCACCGACATAATTGAGTTGCCCAAGATACGCCATGCAACTGATTACGGCGCAGTAATTTCTCGCAAAATACGCGGAAAATTACCGCGGATATCAAACCATGCGAGAGGAAAAGAATACCAGCGCAACTATCGGAAATTAGAACGCGTACAGCGTACATGTATGCGCGCCGGTTTCTTAAAAGAACTCCATTTAAGCCAGGACAGGAATCCTTTAATTGCATCGAACGAAACCGAAAGTATAACACCGTTACACTTGCGCCTAGGATACGAAGTTATCCAACGGCGATAATTGCGACGTACGTAATTACGTTTACGTATCGATCTCTAAAAATGCTCTTAATTTAGTTCGAAATAGTCGAACGCGACGCGACGATTATTGCCTTAATTTATGGAAGTGTTACGTACATTTCCACATACGCGACGCGCATTATCCCGTTACTTACGAATATTTTGCCCGTACCGGGCGGCTCCGGTTGAGAAACTTATTTCCTTCCAATTTCTCACTTACGCGGATAGTTTTGAAATGTTAGATGCATTCGCAAGCGCATTATAACAATCGAATGACCTATACGATCTCTGAACTTTCGAACGCGCCGTGCGAAATAATGAATTAAATATCACGTGTCAGGGATGAATTATTATTACGTTTGTTTGCGTTCGCGGTGGTTTCGAAATTATTTCGCAAAAAGCGCGCTAATGAAGGTTGCGTTAAGGAACTGTTGTAGGAAGTAGCGTTTGGACGCGAGATGTTATTCATGTTTGCTGAGGCGACGTGAACGTATACGATCCGAAAAGGAATTCTACATAAAAGGTTTTTCAATAAGAACTTTTTTCGATAGATTGGTCTTTGGTTAAGATGACGGATACGTTATTAAGTCTGCGATTATGTTTACAATAGAAAGTCTACAATTGAATAAAATGAATTCAATTTCCCTCTAAAATCACATAAAAATCTTAAATTTATGAAAAAATTTATATCCATTATGAAAATGGTCGATCTGTAAAAACATTTTGTAAAATTGTGCATATTTTCGGTCGTTGTAATCGTCCAAGGAAAATCAAACGCTCTCTTAAAAAATAGAAGAAAAAGGCAAACTAGCAACTAACAACAACATAAAAGAAAATGGAGATATTTTTATTTATTATTTCACAGATTTATTAGAATAAAAGAGGTCTCTACATCACTAATAACCATTATTTCTACTACAGATTTAATGAGCCACAAATTATTAGTTGACGTTAGGCGTCTGTAGTATTTAGCAAAGAGTCATCCCATAAATAATTTGGAATAGTTTCAAAATTCGCAAGAACGATATATTACAACAAATGTGTTGGAGAAATACGGAAATTTTACATTTAGAGTCATTCAGGAAAATTATGTCTTGGACAAACATGTAAAGAGAGAGTCATCCCTCTAGACCAGGCATGGGCAACCTTTTCTTGTAGAAGTTTTATGCTGCGAGTAATCTTGAAAAATATACATTTTTGTAGTATCCTTATGATTAATTATGAATTAAGTTTAGACGGGCCGTGCTAATATGCAACGAAAGAATTCAGTAGCGGGCCGGACAAATCTTACTCGAGGGCCGCATGTGGCCCGCGGGCCGGAGGTTGCCCATACCTGCTCTAGACAGTCTTCAGATCGACACGTACAAATTATTGATTGACGTTAGGCGCCTATAGCAGTAAAAAAGTTTTTTCATAAATGGTTTGAAATAGTTCAAAAATTTCTAAGTAATAATAATAATAATAATAATAGACTTTATTCATCCAACAGGATATCCCATTGACAGGATGATACAAAGGTGAAATAAATATAAATTGTACACGCTATCTAAGGAAAAAACTAAATATAGGATGTAAAGCAATACCATAACAAAAGAAAGCATAAAAAATTAAACATTTTAAACATTTTAGTGGTCAACAGCTTCACCAACAAAGATGTCTTGATAAATTAAAGTCGCATTTTGGCACATATGCTGCACTGGAGACTTTAACAATAAATTAGTCCTTGCAGGAACCACATGAAATGATGGAACATTTCTTGCTGAGGCGCGAGGAACAAAAAGATTAATCCGCAAAAGCACTTCAACACAGTCAATTTGATTGTTTAACCTTCCCATACTCACGTCAAAATGAAAGATGTATACTATACTATATAAGTCGGTCTCACAGACCGTATCCGTGAGTATAGGAAGGTTAAAAGCTTGAATAAGAACCGCGCACTGTGCACCTGTCTTCTCTCACATAACGATTGAATATTATGGCGTTCCAATAGCAATTCATATTCAATGTTCCCTTACTGGATACACATTATCGATCTTGAATGACAGAAATTTTAAAATGTGCACTGTATTCTCTCAATAGAGTTTTGATGAGAATGATAATAGGGATACCACACGATTGAAGCATATTCAAGTCTGCTAACAAGAAACGTAAAGTACAATGTTTTCAGTTAAAATACTTTGACCATCTTATCACAAAACCCAACATCGCTGCAGCCGAAGAGCACATTTGATTGATATGCTGATAAAAGATAGCTCGCAATCGTACAGCACGCCCAAATCTCTCATCGTATCACTACTACTAAGAGGAGAATTATTTATTCTGTAAGATGTAGGAAAACTACTAATTTTTCGTGTGTACGTAACATACGTACATTTTGCGATATTTAGGACAAGATAATTTTCCTGACACCAGTTGAATATGCGAACGATTCTTGAAGATTCTTCATATCATCATAAGAGCGAAGTCTGGAGTAAAGCTTCAAGTCATCGGCATAGGCTAAAACATTAGTGGTCATTGACATTAGTAAGTCATTTAGAAAGAGAATAAACAACAGTGGACCAAGGTTCGAGCCCTAAGGCACACCTGATGTAACCCAGAATTCATAGGAGCTGTAGCCATTGTAATATACGTAGCCTGTTCTGTTCTGCAAATATGAGTGTAGTAAGTGCTGTAATTTTGGAGAAAAACCAAAAGCGTTCAATTTATAGTAGTATGATATATTGCAAGAAACATGCTTGCAAATATAAATATTGTTCCAAATCCCTAGCAAAATTTTTCTTTCAATCCAACACTCCGAAGCAGCAGACATCCGGGGCACTTTTCCTCATATCACCTTCCCAAAGCTGATATTACGCCTAGGGCGAAGAGGTCTCTACCGCATTAATATCCATTATTTTTGCTACAGATTTAATTGGTTACAAATTAAATTGGTTGACGTTAGGCGTCTATAGTACTTAGCAAAGGGCCATCTCATAAATAATTTGGAATAATTTCAAAATATGCAAGAACGATATATTGCAACGAATGTGTTGGACCATTACGGAAATAACAGTATGTACAAGTGAGGAAATATCTCATGATCCAAAAGTACGAGAACAACGAACATCCGATAGTATAACAGAAGAAGATGTCAGAGTGGCAATCGGAGCAGTATAGTTTGAGAAAGCACCAGGATGTGACGACATAACAGCAGACATGGCCAAGGCTGGAAACGAAAAAATGTTAACAACTCTAAAAATATTGATAAAAAAGTGTTCTTAACACAGGCGTAGCGCCGATTGACTGGGAAACAGGTATCATCGTACCAATACACGAGAAAGGAGATACAAGAGAGCGCAGAAACTAGAGAGAAATAACTTTGTTAAGCAGAATAAGGAAAATATACACGAGAGTAATTGAAAAAGAATTACGAGAAACATTGGAAGACAGCTTGGATTTAGACCAAATCCAAGAGTGACAGATACGAACTTCATAAAAAGATACATAAGCGAGAAAACAATAAAAGTATGCTTTATTTATTTAGAAAGATAGGATAAATAGAAATGATAAACCCACGGAAAAGGGGAGTCGAGGAAAAACTAATTACTGGAATAAAATGCCTCTACAATAAAACCAGAAGCTTGGTCAGAATGGATCATGAAAAATCAGAATCCTTTGGGGCAGCACAAGGAGTGAGACAAGGGTGCCACCGTAAGCACAGTTACTCAAACGGTCGCTGTGCCAGTACCCGTTCCGCAACCGGTAACCGTGACACGTACCGTGCCGGTACCGGTTCCACAGCCAATTCCGGTTTCAGTACCACGTCCGGTACCAGTTCCGGTACCTCAACCGCAACCATACGTAGTACCACGCCCGGTACCCTATACCGTAACCAGAACCGTTCAAATACCGGTACCACGACCGGTTCAAGTCCCAGTTCAAGTACCGGTGCAAGTACCGGTACCCCAACCGTACCCGGTCGAAGTACCGCAACCAGTACCGGTTAGAGTACCGCAAACGGTCGTTGTACCAGTTCCGGTCGCCGTTGGGGGCGGCGGTGGCGGAGCCGGCGGTGGATTCGGAGGAGGATTCGGTGGAGGAGCCGGAGGTGGATTAGGCGGCGGATTCGGAGGCGGATTGGGCGGCGGATTGGGCGGCGGATTAGGCGGTGGATTAGGTGGTGGATTAGGCGGCGGATTAGGCGGAGGATACGGTGGCGGATTGGGCGGAGGTTTAGGCGGTCATGGAATCGGCGGCGGATTGGGAGGCGGTTTGGGAGGCGGATACGGCGGACACGGAGCCACCAGCTTCTCCAGCATCTCCATAGGAAAACATCATTGAGGCGTCCCGACCATCGTAATCGAGAAATTACCTTCAACGCAATCAAAGAGAGTCAGTCATCTTCATCTGTTTTCTCTTCATAAATCATCTGTCCATGTCATTGTGATAGCCACCTAGTTTCAATATCGTCTAATTATTTTACAATGTTGTTATACTTGGCGGCCGGGAACCGTCGGACGTGTGTATATAATATTTAAAACGCACTAAAACCTAGAGCTTTATTTCTGTAAAATAATTAAAGAAATTAAACAAATGGGAATACACTTTTTCGTGCCGCTAAAGTATTAAAAAGCGTATTGTATTTGTATATATTTAAAATAAATATAAACAATTACGTGTTGTCTGTTCTTTCTCTTCATTGCACCGACATAATTGAGTTGCCCAAGATACGCCATGCAACTGATTACGGCGCAGTAATTTCTCGCAAAATACGCGGAAAATTACCGCGGATATCAAACCATGCGAGAGGAAAAGAATACCAGCGCAACTATCGGAAATTAGAACGCGTACAGCGTACATGTATGCGCGCCGGTTTCTTAAAAAGAACTCCATTTAAGCCAGGACAGGAATCCTTTAATTGCATCGAACGAAACCGAAAGTATAACACCGTTACACTTGCGCCTAGGATACGAAGTTATCCAACGGCGATAATTGCGACGTACGTAATTACGTTTACGTATCGATCTCTAAAAATGCTCTTAATTTAGTTCGAAATAGTCGAACGCGACGCGACGATTATTGCCTTAATTTATGGAAGTGTTACGTACATTTCCACATACGCGACGCGCATTATCCCGTTACTTACGAATATTTTGCCCGTACCGGGCGGCTCCGGTTGAGAAACTTATTTCCTTCCAATTTCTCACTTACGCGGATAGTTTTGAAATGTTAGATGCATTCGCAAGCGCATTATAACAATCGAATGACCTATACGATCTCTGAACTTTCGAACGCGCCGTGCGAAATAATGAATTAAATATCACGTGTCAGGGATGAATTATTATTACGTTTGTTTGCGTTCGCGGTGGTTTCGAAATTATTTCGCAAAAAGCGCGCTAATGAAGGTTGCGTTAAGGAACTGTTGTAGGAAGTAGCGTTTGGACGCGAGATGTTATTCATGTTTGCTGAGGCGACGTGAACGTATACGATCCGAAAAGGAATTCTACATAAAAGGTTTTTCAATAAGAACTTTTTTCGATAGATTGGTCTTTGGTTAAGATGACGGATACGTTATTAAGTCTGCGATTATGTTTACAATAGAAAGTCTACAATTGAATAAAATGAATTCAATTTCCCTCTAAAATCACATAAAAATCTTAAATTTATGAAAAATTTATATCCATTATGAAAATGGTCGATCTGTAAAAACATTTTGTAAAATTGTGCATATTTTCGGTCGTTGTAATCGTCCAAGGAAAATCAAACGCTCTCTTAAAAATAGAAGAAAAAGGCAAACTAGCAACTAACAACAACATAAAAGAAAATGGAGATATTTTTATTTATTATTTCACAGATTTATTAGAATAAAAGAGGTCTCTACATCACTAATAACCATTATTTCTACTACAGATTTAATGAGCCACAAATTATTAGTTGACGTTAGGCGTCTGTAGTATTTAGCAAAGAGTCATCCCATAAATAATTTGGAATAGTTTCAAAATTCGCAAGAACGATATATTACAACAAATGTGTTGGAGAAATACGGAAATTTTACATTTAGAGTCATTCAGGAAAATTATGTCTTGGACAAACATGTAAAGAGAGAGTCATCCCTCTAGACCAGGCATGGGCAACCTTTTCTTGTAGAAGTTTTATGCTGCGAGTAATCTTGAAAAATATACATTTTTGTAGTATCCTTATGATTAATTATGAATTAAGTTTAGACGGGCCGTGCTAATATGCAACGAAAGAATTCAGTAGCGGGCCGGACAAATCTTACTCGAGGGCCGCATGTGGCCCGCGGGCCGGAGGTTGCCCATACCTGCTCTAGACAGTCTTCAGATCGACACGTACAAATTATTGATTGACGTTAGGCGCCTATAGCAGTAAAAAGTTTTTCATAAATGGTTTGAAATAGTTCAAAAATTTCTAAGTAATAATAATAATAATAATAATAGACTTTATTCATCCAACAGGATATCCCATTGACAGGATGATACAAAGGTGAAATAAATATAAATTGTACACGCTATCTAAGGAAAAAAACTAAATATAGGATGTAAAGCAATACCATAACAAAAGAAAGCATAAAAATTAAACATTTTAAACATTTTAGTGGTCAACAGCTTCACCAACAAAGATGTCTTGATAAATTAAAGTCGCATTTTGGCACATATGCTGCACTGGAGACTTTAACAATAAATTAGTCCTTGCAGGAACCACATGAAATGATGGAACATTTCTTGCTGAGGCGCGAGGAACAAAAAAGATTAATCCGCAAAAGCACTTCAACACAGTCAATTTGATTGTTTAACCTTCCCATACTCACGTCAAAATGAAAGATGTATACTATACTATATAAGTCGGTCTCACAGACCGTATCCGTGAGTATAGGAAGGTTAAAAGCTTGAATAAGAACCGCGCACTGTGCACCTGTCTTCTCTCACATAACGATTGAATATTATGGCGTTCCAATAGCAATTCATATTCAATGTCCCTTACTGGATACACATTATCGATCTTGAATGACAGAAATTTTAAAATGTGCACTGTATTCTCTCAATAGAGTTTTGATGAGAATGATAATAGGGATACCACACGATTGAAGCATATTCAAGTCTGCTAACAAGAAACGTAAAGTACAATGTTTTCAGTTAAAATACTTTGACCATCTTATCACAAAACCCAACATCGCTGCAGCCGAAGAGCACATTTGATTGATATGCTGATAAAAAGATAGCTCGCAATCGTACAGCACGCCCAAATCTCTCATCGTATCACTACTACTAAGAGGAGAATTATTTATTCTGTAAGATGTAGGAAAACTACTAATTTTTCGTGTGTACGTAACATACGTACATTTTGCGATATTTAGGACAAGATAATTTTCCTGACACCAGTTGAATATGCGAACGATATCCTCTTGAAGATTCTTCATATCATCATAAGAGCGAAGTCTGGAGTAAAGCTTCAAGTCATCGGCATAGGCTAAAACATTAGTGGTCATTGACATTAGTAAGTCATTTAGAAAGAGAATAAACAACAGTGGACCAAGGTTCGAGCCCTAAGGCACACCTGATGTAACCCAGAATTCATAGGAGCTGTAGCCATTGTAATATACGTAGCCTGTTCTGTTCTGCAAATATGAGTGTAGTAAGTGCTGTAATTTTGGAGAAAAACCAAAAGCGTTCAATTTATAGTAGTATGATATATTGCAAGAAACATGCTTGCAAATATAAATATTGTTCCAAATCCCTAGCAAAATTTTTCTTTCAATCCAACACTCCGAAGCAGCAGACATCCGGGGCACTTTTCCTCATATCACCTTCCCAAAGCTGATATTACGCCTAGGGCGAAGACGTCTCTACCGCATTAATATCCATTATTTTTGCTACAGATTTAATTGGTTACAAATTAAATTGGTTGACGTTAGGCGTCTATAGTACTTAGCAAAGGGCCATCTCATAAATAATTTGGAATAATTTCAAAATATGCAAGAACGATATATTGCAACGAATGTGTTGGACCATTACGGAAATAACAGAATGTACAAGTGAGGAAATATCTCATGATCCAAAAGTACGAGAACAACGAACATCCGATAGTATAACAGAAGAAGATGTCAGAGTGGCAATCGGAGCAGTATAGTTTGAGAAAGCACCAGGATGTGACGACATAACAGCAGACATGGCCAAGGCTGGAAACGAAAAAATGTTAACAACTCTAAAAATATTGATAAAAAAGTGTTCTTAACACAGGCGTAGCGCCGATTGACTGGGAAACAGGTATCATCGTACCAATACACGAGAAAGGAGATACAAGAGAGCGCAGAAACTAGAGAGAAATAACTTTGTTAAGCAGAATAAGGAAAATATACACGAGAGTAATTGAAAAAGAATTACGAGAAACATTGGAAGACAGCTTGGATTTAGACCAAATCCAAGAGTGACAGATACGAACTTCATAAAAAGATATATAAGCGAGAAAACAATAAAAGTATGCTTTATTTATTTAGAAAGATAGGATAAATAGAAATGATAAACCCACGGAAAAGGGGAGTCGAGGAAAAACTAATTACTGGAATAAAATGCCTCTACAATAAAACCAGAAGCTTGGTCAGAATGGATCATGAAAAATCAGAATCCTTTGGGGCAGCACAAGGAGTGAGACAAGGGTGCATCTTAAGCTCCCTGTTATTTACGCAAAATGGCAGGTAAAACAGTACAACGTGGGATATTGGAATTTGAGCCCGATACGAATATCAAAAAGAACATACGATGACGATATGGTTCTGACAGCTAAAAATGAAGACATTTTAAATGAAAATGTAAAAAGCTGCAATACAATAAAAAATACATATGTACATACACACATAGTAGTGCAAAAGCGTCAAACAAAACACAGAAGTAAAGAAAATAACCTAAAGAAAATTTAATTTAATTATTCGAAGAAGTCTACCATCGAGTAACAGTTTTTGTCCAAAAATTATTGGAAAGCTTGAACCCCAAATACATAATACTTTTCTGAAACATGGCCTGTTTATGAATTGATGGAAGTAAATAATTAGTGGTGTTTATATTGTGTTCACGTACTATTTGATTATCACTGAACTAATTAATGTGTTTATATATAAAACTTAACATTTCCAAAATGTACACGTCATAAAATGTCAGAATCATGCGCAAGTTAAAAGCTTTTGTGTAAGATCCGTAAAATTGTAGGTCATGCATTAGACGCACCTTTCTGCAGATCAAAAACTATTTCATAAGCTGAGGAGGAACACCAGAAAATTTATAGCTGCTTTGCAGACTAATTGCACAGCTTTCTTGGAAGTCTACTTAAGAGGCGTACCTCATTTAGTAGGTCGTTTTGAAGAGAATCCTTTTATTTCTTCTATTAGTTCAACAGGTGGAGCCAATCAATTGGTGTAATCCATTGCCCTGAACATCTAGCAGTGAAAGGAGTGGTTTTGTGAATCGAGAACTGGTCATACTCTAACGACAAACTATAATAAGGAGGAAACCAGTTTACGTTTGTAGTTTGTGATGACTGGCTTCAACAAATCATAATTCTCTTCGAGATAATATCGGTATATGTAATTTCTGCCTGCTTTGCAGTTTTATTACAAAACCTTCTTGGAGAGCTACCTAACAAACGTACCTGATTATTGATTAGTATTATTGTCACTTCCAATATTTCTCTGAGTATATCAATATGACTTTAATTCAACATGTGAGGTCCAATCCATTGAGATGAAATATTGCTAACATCTAATAATGAGGGAAGTTGCTTTATTAATCGAGGACTGGCCATGCCCTACTGATGAGCGCTAATAAGGACGAAACTAGTCTAAGGTTACAGTCTGTAATGACTGCGATTAACAAAGCATAATTTCCTTCGGGATAATATCCGTGTATGCAATTTCTGCCTGCTCTGTACACAGCCTTCTTGGAGAGCTGCATGACAAACATACCTCATGTTAAGGATGGCACAGTCTCTCAGTAATACACGTTAAATATTAAGAATATATTGTCAAAAAAGAGGGCTTCACTTATATGTCTTGTTTACATCCATGTTCTTACATATATCACTATCTACATCTTTCGATATCACTGCCTACCTTACCATTTGTTACAAGGCGGGAATCTTTAAAATTTTATTTAAATTAGTCTCTTTGTTTGTCACTCATCGCAAATTGGGAAGTATTTGAGTATGTCTTTATCACCGCAGTTCATCAGGGGGCCACTCGACTTGTAAAATCTGCGATGATGAATTGATATTGTGTTTGTAACAAATAGCCTAAAATTAAGAATTTTCTTATACTTTGCGGTTTTCGTCAGCGCGAGACTTAAACAAGTATGCTGCTCTAACAATAAGTATTATTATATTTCCAATACAACCGCAGCTACAAAAATATCGCCGAATTATAATTATTTATTCAGTTTTTGCAATTAAGAGAACAAGCCGGAAACGGAAACGAAAAGAGAACATGCAAGTTCAAGTTTTAATGGTGTCATAGAATTACACGAAAGCTCGATCCTGACGATTGTCAGCTAAAAGTAGAACAAATAGCGCACGGCCATCTTATCGACCAGCTTACGTACTTAATACTTTCCGCACGTTGTATGCGATGGCGTTTGCGTGTAGAAAATTAGGAAAAAGGCGATATTGTATTATTTAAGTTCAATTATTTTCGGAACTGAATATGACAGCAATTACACGGTTTATCATTTTGAAAAAAATGATTAAACAAAAAATTACATTTGTTGGTTTTTGTACTACGCAAAACCATCTCAATCAATTTTCAGTGTCGATTTCCCTCGATCCTACCGCCAAACGGGAATGTGGAAGTACACTTGGACATTTGAAATCTAAAGTATCATTTTTTGTGAATCTTGTTTTTGTAGTCCTCCAATTTATGTCAACAATCAACTTTAGATAAATATGTGGTAGATATCAACCGACACCCGGCTGGAAAGAAGGAGTAAGCGACAAGAAGAATAAATAGTAAATTGGCTCGTATATTTCGTGAATTATAACAAAACCGCAAATTCCTTTTTCGGTTTACAATCGTCGAAGTAAAACCAACTTCGATTTCATGGTTCGTTTAATATGCAAACGCTACAGTAAAATTATCATATTTTTCGTATATTCTTTATTAAACAATGAACATTGGTCGGGGACACGCGAACGAACACTTCAGAATTCTTCTTATACGCGGGGCGCTTTTTATATTTTTACAAACGATCACTAGGCAGCGCTATTGGAGTGTACCATTACTATTTTTGTAACATTTGACATTTATTATTGTGGAAAATGGCAGCTTAGCTTGTTTACAATGAACGTTGAAAGTAAGCAATTTTGTTAAAGAAGTGGTTTGTTGGATGACTTTTTACGATTTTGATAAAAGCCTAACTCAACAACAATGCTTGCAATCGCCTCGTTCATACTTTTGGTTATGATGCATAATTAGAAAAGATTGTTTACAAATGTATGTGTATATTATTCCTGCTTCCTGGTATTTTATATTTTACCATCAAAAAACCGCACGAACTTATTTGGTTATCTGATACTTAGCTTTACTTTAAAAATGGGGATGGTGAAGTCAATGACTAGCGTCCAGTGAAAGTGAACAATCGAACCCTAGCGACATTAGGCGGAGCGTATATAAGAGGAATTGCCGTGGGGCAAAGATATCACTTCATCTCCATATTCCGTCCTTCTAACACATGAAGCCCCGAAAGGTATAAGCTTCCTGTTCGATTAGAAGTTGTTATTTAGTTGATAGTTGCTACGCGTTGAATCTAATTAAATTAAATTTTGCGTTTCGGAATAAAATTTTACAAATTCGACCCGCGAGAATATCTTTGCCATTTCCCGAAACGATCACTTTTAAAATGTAGATTATTTCAACATTTGCGATAATTTGCCGGAATTAGCTGGAATTTGGAAAGATTTACTAATATTTAAAACATAATAATTGTGACTTAAATTCTAAATTATCTATAAAAGTGCGACGCAAAGATCTAATCTTTCCCTTTCTATCTTTAGACCACCATCTTATTCCTTGCTGCAGTTGTTCTCAACTACAGCAAGGTCTCCCCGGACACAAGAATCCATAAACGCGGCATAAGTTATGGAGAAGGAACCGCGTTAAGCAGCGCAGGATTTGGTGGTGTTGCTGGCGGATTCGGTGGTAGCGGAGGATTTGGAGGTGGTAACATTGCGTTAGGAAGAGGTGCTAGTGGAGGTTTCGGTGCAGCCCACGGAGCCACGATCAGCACAATCACGACGGCCGTGAACGTTCCAGTGCCCGTATCTCATCCAGTAACGATCACGCGTACTGTACCAGTTCCGGTTCCACATCCGGTTCCGGTTTCGGTACCGCGTCCAGTACCCGTTCCGGTGCCCCAACCTCAACTTTACGTAGTACCTCGCCCAGTTCCTGTAACCGTGACCAGAACGGTTACGGTACCGGTACCTCAAATAGTTCAAGTTCCTGTGCAAGTTCCGGTACAAGTACCAGTACCACGACCGTACCCGGTCGAAGTACCGCAACACGTACCGGTTAGAGTACCGCAAACAGTCGTGGTACCAGTTCCGATTGCCGTTGGAGGCGGTGGCAGAATATCTGGTGCAAATATCGGAGGATTTGGCAGAAACGGCGGTGGATTCGACGGAATTGTTGCTGGATTCGGTGGTAGTGGACTTATCGGTGGAGGAGGAAGTGGTGGATATGGTGGCGGAAGAGGATCATTGGGAGGTAGTTTAGGTTCTTCGGCCAGCTCACTCGGGTCCCAACAGTGAAGACTAACTTCGGATATTTTCGGGTACCGGCTGTTTTTGTAAATAACTTCTTCTGCATTGCCTTTCCCTTTTCGTAAAACCGGTAATTGTTATTGTATGAGCCGTTATTTTGTAAAAAACAAACATCTCACAAGAATGTTACCATAACGTAGACGAAGATTGCTAATTCTTCAAGGTTGACTATGTTAATGAGCCAGAACGTCTTAGATTGCATATGCACCGCCACAGTCGGAGAAATCGGCCGGTGCGACCATTAACACCCGGTTAATCACAGTCTCAGTTCGTGAAGTAACATTGACATTGTCCATAGTGACAATTTTCCAACGTCGTATATGAGATTATCAGATGCACCGTCAAAGCGAGACGGAGACTGCAGTACCTGAGACTGTGACCGAACGAATGTTTGCTGACATTACACCAGTCATATTCCTCTGACTGCGACTGTATGTATTGATATAGGTATTTATAGGCTTTATTGTTGGTTCACGTGTAATTTGGGAGCTATTTTTGTGAAAATGTTTCGTGCACGAATTCGGAGACGCTAGCAATAAATAAATAAATCCGTCAAAGGTATTTTGTAACTTTTAATTGGTTACAAAATTTAGTATGCAAAAATGTTAGCTTCCAAAAGTGGAAGCAGGCAAAGAAAAATGGTTCGATAACGAATGTAGCGTCTAGCTGGTGGATGCTGATGGAAGAAACAGTGGATGCAAAAAGTAACTATGAAAATCAAAGGAAGACAGTGAAAAAGCTGTTAAGGTTTAAGAAAAGGAAGATCTAGTGCAGCAATGTCAGAGGACATAGAAGATAACTTTTAAAATAATCAAATTACGAACTATCTATCTATCTAGCTCTAACTTTCCCTCCTATTTCCCCCGGATAAATCGTTTCTTAGCCATTCTAACCGCAGTTTCGCGTCCTACAACATCAAAAGCATGAGTATACACATTCTTACATCGATCGGACGAATGTGGAATTTTCGATAATTTTCCAAGCGGTACCCCTGTGACATTTGATTTAAGTCTCATGAGAAGAAAACATGTACTACTCAATCTCCCACAGAGATGCTCAACCTGGTCTCTCCAATCACATCGTGAGTCAATTATAATACCCAAAAATTTATTTGACTCAACTTGTTGTACACTATTGTGACCCACTCTAACACAATGCGAACGGTCACGATCTGTACCTGTAAGTCGGAATTCTATAAATACGGTCTTTTTAATGTTCAAGTACAGACCGTTTTCAGTGAAGTAATTGTTCAAATCAACCATAGTACTATTTAAGTCGGCGCATGTATCGTTAATATTATTATTGCAAACAATTATAGACGTATCATCCGCAAACATTACCGTATTAGTCAGTGGAAAGTCGTTAACATATATAATATAGAGCAGTGGTCCAAGAACTCTACCCTGAGGAACTCCTCGTCTTACTTTCAAACAGTCCGACCTGATACCCTCAATCTCAACATAGTGCAATCTATTATTCAAATAACTTGAGACGTTAGATCGTCGATTGTTTCAAGCTTTAACTTTCCCCGCCTATTTCCCCCACACTAAATCGTTTCTTAGCAATTTTAATTTCAGATTCGCGTCCAGCGACATCAAAAGCATGAGTATACACATTCCTACATCGATCGGACGAATTTGGAATTTTCGATAATTTTCCAAGGGGTATCCCTTAGACATTTTGCGAAAAATTAAATACTGGGAAATGTACCGTGTTACGCATGAAATTAAAGCTCTCGCTTAGTAGATGACGGTTTAAACATTTTGAACGAAGAAACGGCGTTAGATCGTGAATTATCGGGCGCCCAAACGCGTCGAATGTTTCAAGCTTTAACTTTCCCTCCAATTCCCCCCGATAAATCGTTTCTTGGCAATTCCAACTTGAGATACGCGTCCTACGACATCGAAAGCATGAGTATACACATTCCTACATCGATCGGACGAATTTGGAATTTTCGATAATTTTTCAAGGGGTACCCCCTAGACATTTTCGGAAAAGATCAAATACTGGAAAATGTACCGTGTTACGCATGAAATTAAAGCTCTCGCTTAGTAGATGACGGTTTAAACATTTTAAACGAAGAAATGGCGTTAAATCGTGAATTATAGGGCGCCTAAACGTTGTGTTGCTAAAGAAAGCATTTATTCTCACCTTTAATGGCTCTCATTCTCCTCTGTTAAAACGGGAGAAATTTTAATAAGAAAGGTCTCTTATTAAAACCCATGATGAATGTCACGGACGCATATGTATGTTATAATTTTCTCGGCTAATAACAGGAACCGATCGTAAACTTTCTCTAATTACAGGTCGGAATACTTAAGATACACAGATAAGCACCTCTCACGTCGGTCTAAATAGCTTTCTAATAAAACACATCGTTAATTCGCTTTATTTCACCAAACTTGTGCTACTTTAATTAAAAATCAAAATAAAAAAACCAATACGTTAAATTAAGAAAAATTTTATTACATATTTTAACAACTAACAACAATAACGGAAGCAAACAACGCAACGCACAATTGCAAATAAATATAACAAATATGACAACCTTATCACAGGATTATTCCCCATTTTAAAAACTCAAGTTCCTAATTTTTCGCGGTCGGAGCTTGAATCGGTTGATTTACGCCATCCTGTTGGGAAGGAATATTTTGAGAACCACCATCTTGGACGCCGCCTAAGTTCCCTGGAATTTGCTGGTCTGAAATGTTAGCTCCGGATGGTATCTTCCCATCGACCGGTATCGAATTAGACGGGAACGCGGATAACGGGAATTTCGGCCCGTTGTTCCCCCTTAAGCCACTTTTAGACCGCCGAACGAGAATCCGCTCGAGAAAGGACTGCTGCCAAATCCTCCGAAGCTTTGAAGTCCTCCTCCTAGACCGCCGAAATAATTCGAACCGAAACCTCCTAGACCGAAGCCGCCGTGTCCGAAACCGCCCCCGAAAGAACCGCTGAAGCTGCTCGTATCGAAATCGCTAATTCCGCCGGCTAAAACGTCATCCAAACTGTGCAAGTTACCGCCTAAAGATGACGATGGCGATATCGAAGGTCTTCGGCCGAAGGATCTGCCGACGAAACGAGAGGGCGTTCCGCTCGAAATCGACGGTTGGACACCGGATTGGAATAAGGGTAATCCCCGTCCGCGGAAGGAGGGTAAACCGCTGCTGATGGGAATTTGCTGAGGAATACCAACGGGTTGATGTGCTTGATTTCCGTAAGTGGCGGCTATATTAGCAGCTGACGAAATCGAATGCGGTAAATTGCTTTGCCCTTGGATACCATTACCGTACGATTCAGTTGGGGGTAATGTCCTGTACGCGGAGGGATCGTTTCCGAAGAAAGTTTGGGCATTGTTTTGGTAGGATGGGGCACCCCCGATTGGATATCCGGGTATTGTTGAGGAGCTTGCTCCTGATATCCTTGCTGTACCTGTTCTTGCGGGAGATAAATCGGGTGTTGTTGCTGTTGTATTTCTGGCTCGGGTTGGTAGGGGATTTGAGGTCCTTGTTGTATGGGCACCTGTATCAATTCGGCTTGCGGGATCGGATTCGCCTGATGTTGCTGTTGCAGTTGTTGTTGCGGCGGGGCTGTATAAGGATTTTCGGATAGGGTAGGCGGCGACCAAACCGGAACCCGCACGTTTTGCGTCTGCACGTCCGGTTGTTCCTGAACGGGAATATTCCCCGTCCCCCGTGATTATAATCGCCGTTGTTATTATATCCGTTGTAAGCATCGATGTTATTGTAATTTCCTTGATTTCCGCCTTGGTACTTCAAAGTAGAGGCGCTAGCTTCGTTACCGTAGGGTCCGTTAGAGGCGGCGAAGCCGCCCTCACTATCTGAGGAGCGATCACTTCGCGCTTCTCGCTCTTAGCTATCGCACCCGAACTGATGAAACACCAAACGACGAAGAGCTGAAAATATTAATAATTACAAAATTTCGGTAAACGAACTAGAGACGAAAATTACCTGTAAGGGTATCATGATGGTACGTGCGGCTATCTGTAACAATAATAAACGTCTGACGGACAAGGCCAAGACTCTTTTAGCTATATATACGAAGAGAGAACGGAGAACGATTAGATACTTTCACTGGATCCCCATTGAAGAAAGTAATGAACTTTTTCGAACGCTACGGCGCGGCAGTCGGTCAATTTCTTCGACCTTGACGTCGCCTAAGAAGTCGCGGTACTTTTGATAAGACGGACGGATCGAGATAGTAATAGTAAGAGGAATCTACGAAGAGGAGAGTGGAGAGGACGCTGTTACCTTCTAGTCCGCTTACGGCTGTTGGGCTTCGACTGCGCGGTGATTGACTTCATAATCCGCGTTTATTCGACAACTCGCGTTCAAATTACGTCGCGATCTTCTCGCGTGTGAGATCTAGACGAAGAAAAAGACCGCGTGTGTATGTATGTACATATGCACTGTAATAGATTACAAGCCACTTGAAATTTCCGACACCTTCATGAGAGATCAAAGTAAATTCGTCGTTGATTGGCAAGTCAATTTTGCTTTCTGGAATCTGGAAAATAAATTAACCTGGATGACCCTCCATGTTGTATTTATCATTTCTATTTGGACGTAATAATCGTTATTGTATTGGCAAGAAATTCAAAGTAATATAACGTTTGCTTTCGAAATTTTTCAATAATAAATTTGGAAACAAAGCAATTTGTAATCAAAATTACGAGTGCTAGTGATTGCAAGGACTGTGGTGTATTTATTGACACCCCAATCACATTGGTGAATTCCTCAACACACAATTGTTTAACAATAAATTCGGTGACACGTGTTTCGTCTCGTGTTAAGGCAAGCATTATGAAAACCATAAAATCGGTTTTCATAATCGGAGTGCTTGCCTGATACTAGCGAAACACGTGTCACCGAATTTATTGTTAAACAATTATGCGCTGAGGAATTAACGAATGTTATAGAGTGTTCGTAAATACACCACAGCCTTTGCAATCACTAGCGTAATTATGATTATGAATTGCTTTGAGTGTGAGAATCGGTAGGTTACATACACCTACTTTACACCGTTTACTTCTTCGTTGTACTTCATTGCGGTACATTTCAATAGAACCACACTTCCTTTTTTAAACCATTTTAATCATAAAGTATTTCTGCTAGAATAGAGTAGAAGGAATGAAAATTGCGCCTTCATATTCTACAATAAAGCAAATTTACTAGAATAAAAGGTAACACAGAATATGTAATTTTTGTCTTCATCTCTTTGCCAGATTATACAAGTTAAAAGTGAAATAATAACAACAGCCACCTTGAATTTTAGCAGAAATGGCAGGTAACAACTCCACTATAGTCTTTTGAAGTCTTCGGAATTATTTTCTGAAAAGATATTTCTTGGAAACAAGGAAGTTTGCAAGCATCCATATTGAACTAGTGAGGTTAGGAACTAATTAAATAAAATTGCATTTAGCAATAGCAGTAGCGGGAGCAAAAGAAGAAGACCAAGAATGTCAATCGCAATCGCAGAATGAAAGAACCAACAGAAAACAAGGAGACAGAAAACAATGGAGACAAAAGTGCAAAAGTGCAAAACTAAACCCGACCCACCTTACACGTAACGGTTTTGCCTTGAGAATAAGTAAGATTAAGGTACTAGTACCGGTTAGAATTTTGAAAAAAAAATGATTTTTTTATAACATTTTATGAATCCTTATACCTTCAAAAATCACCTCCTAAAATTTTGTAGTCGAATTTGAAAAAATGAGAGAGTTGTAGCAATTTAAATGCGCGCGCGTTTTCGGCGTTCTACCGGCAGTTTGCCCAGTTAGGCAGCTACTCTTCTCCCCTCTCCTATATACCGCCTGTTCTACCTGCTTCTATTAAACTAACCTGCGTCTTGACGCCGTTATAGTGTTGGCTTGTTCTCACGTGGTCAGTTCGAATTTCGAAGTGCACAGAAGCATTAAAAATGGGTAAAAATCCATACAGAGAAGGCAGCAGAAAATCGCAAACTTTAAACGCGTTTTACTCAAATTAGCATTTTTTCAAACTGCGCTGACTTATTCTCCGCAACCACTAGATGGATTTTTTTCATTCTTGGTTCATTTGTTTATTTTGATCTCGTTTACCATAATTCACCAGAAAATTGCAGAAAAATTGCTAAAAAAAAAAATTTGGCAAGGGAAAAAGGGTGAAAAAAACGTGATTGTTACATCTCTTTTTCACAAAGCCGCCATTATTTTTTTAATTTTTTATAAATAGGTGGTGAATTACGATGTAAACTACCTTCCTCTTTAAAATACCTCTTAGAATTTCTGTTTCAGACATGCCAATTTTGAGATTATCTCAGTGCAGTGTGAGGGTCTTATTTTCGAGGACTCGATTTTGACGCCCTGTAGTAAATAATGCTCGATCAAAAAAAAAAAGGAAAAAAAAAAATTTATACTCCCAAAGTATGTACAAATTTAAGGCAAAAGCTTGTATAAAGTTTTGTAATAAATGAAACAAGAAAGGAAAAGTTTAAATATGGGTCTCTGTTTCAGCCTTGAAACCGGTAATAGTCCCTTAAGTAAGTAAATGCTTTTAACCTTATCGGGTCAGTTTCAATACATGCAGATAAATATTTGGACGAGTAAAATGTCATTTTCGATTGAAAAGTCATTGAGAAACTTTTTCGTCAAAAGGGGGTTGATACAATGTTGCCAAAGTCCATGCCATTTGAGAGAAATGAGTGTTGTTATACCCGACGTGAATTCTTCTATAACTTAAAATTTATGATTCAATTTCGAGCGTGGTGCATTTGCCTGGTTAGAAGCTATTTATTTAAAGCGAGGGATGGTGTGTTAAGACATTGAATATTGTACTGTATATATTAGGACATTCTGCATATTAGGAAAAATGTAGACATATAGAGTCCAGTTGAATAGAGTCTAGAAGAGGGTATCTCGGATTTGTAAGAGTAAAACATGTACTACATATATTATAGTTATTGATACTATAAGTTGCAAAATCTATAGGTGAATGAGTGTGAGAATACCTATAAGTTATAGCTAAGGTTTGATAAAAGAGTGGATGACGTATTTGTAAACCGGACTCACGCTGTCACTTCTACTTACTTCTAATGTTTCCGCCAGTTGTAGAACTACAAGGCAATTTTAAAAACTCTCTAACTCGAATTCGCCATATCGTCGATTCGCAAGTAAAAGTTCTACTTAGAGAAGTTTAACTGCATCTTCTATTTGAAGCAAGGGCTTCAACATTTATTTCTCAAAATTGATAACCGGATAAAGATGAAATTTAAACACGAGATATTGCAATGTTGCCAAATTATTTCGAAGAAACAAAGATAGATAATTAATTAAACTAAGATGTGATCTTTTCTCATACAAAACTGGTAACACAGTGACGTTTCCAGTTCTTTTCAAAGTTGTCAAATTATGAAATTTCGAAAAAGTTGTCTTATTATGATTCGCACTGGATATAAAATAAGGGCTCGATGATTAACCCAACAATTTCATCTTTGCTCTTTTAAAACTGACAAAACAGCGTTTTCACCATAACGCGTATGTAAAATTTTACGAAGATATTAATGACACATCTCAATGATATCACCAGTAAGTAGTACCTAGTCGTTTGCTGAAATGACTAAAAATAAAATATACCACTCCGGTCAGTGGGTCTAAATTACGGAAGTGCGAGAAAGACCGGATAAAGATCATTACTGTAATCTCGAGATCGAAAGAAGAATATCAGTAACTGGATAGAAGCATTTGAAATTTGGGTGTATAAAGGGATCTTAAGGGTGGACAGAATAAGGAATGGGGAGGTACTTGGAAAATTGAAAAAAGAAAAGAATCAGTTGCTAAGTAGTATAAAAATAAGGAAACTACAATATTTGGGACATGTAATGAAAAGGAACAAATATAGACCACTGCAGATAATAATACAGGGGACGATACAAGGTAAAAGAAGCCAAGGAAGAAGACGCACTTCGTAGATGATTAATCTGAGAAAGCGGTGTGGATGTAGCTCTGTGGAATTATTTGAACCAGCAGCTTCAAATGATCAAATAGCCAATGATGATAACCAATCGTGTTAGAGAAGAGGGTACTTGAAGAAGAAATCCTTTTTCCTCGTTAAGTGCCGTCTTAGCCAATGTCTCATAGCCAGTCCATTCAAAATGTTCTGTTGATATTCTCCAATTCCCGTTTTCCTGTTATTAAACTCTCTATATATAGATCAACGTGGTCGCAGTGCAAAGGGCCATTTTGGGCCAGACCCCACCTCATTACAATACAATAGAAACTCTCTATATAAAATTGGACCTCTATACTACCTATTTAGATCGGTTTCAGAACTATTTTATTTGAAGTTTCCGTTGAGTTGTGGCATGCGCAACTGGCACAATCAATTTATTTTCAAAGTTATTTCACTTTCTCGTTAAATAGAAGTAGCTTTTATCACGTCACAAGGAACTGTACGGCTTCAGATATGTACGTTTCCCGATAACTTTGTTGCCATCCTCGGTGAAAAAAAAAAAACTTAATGCTTTAAGCAAAATTTGCTATATCGAAAATGTGCCAATTCTACAATTCATGCTGTTAAAGTGAGAGTTAGAGTTCTCGTTTGGCATTTTACTTCTTCTAGTTCCTGATGAGAAAATCCTAATGGGCAATGTCCAACTACCGTGGGGCACTGATGCTAAGTACCTGTGAGTGTACTCCGACCAGAAATCACTCTGACTGCTCGCAAAATTGAAACAACTAGATCCTCACTTATCAGTCCCCAAAATTCGGCGATTGTAGCAGTTTCCCAAGGAGATAAAAGTATTTAAAGCCTTCAGCCCGATTCTAGGTAGGAATTGAAGTTTTCCAGCAACTTCCTGTAGTATTGAATAAAATAAATAAAATTACCCTTACCACACCTTTCGGAAAAAATCCAGATACGTATTTGGGCAACTAAGTTGCAATCCTCAAAAAATATGTTGTCATCATCAATAGGATACTACAAGAACGAATAAGAATAAGGAGACTGGCCAAAATAATAAATAAAATAAATAAAATTACCTTTACTGGGGAATTCGGTATCACTAACGAATCTGGCTAATGCCCAAAACGAACACTGTACAACACTAAAACACTGCATAATGAACATCACACACCAAAACATTGTTAACACTCGAGTGTGTGATGTTCATTGTGCAGCGCTTTAGTATTGTACAGTGTTCGTTTTGGGCGTTACCCGGATATCGCTGGTGACACTTAATTCTCCCAGTTTTTCGCTGAGGATGATAACTTAGTTGCCGAAAAACGTATCTGGATTTTTTTCCGAAAGATATGGTAAGGGTAATTTTATTTATTTTATTTATTATTTTGGCCACAGTCTCCTTATTCTTATTTATTCTTGTCCTACTGAGGATGATAACATTTTTTTCCTCGAATGATCAGTTATATGAAACTGCATGAATTTGAAAGGAACATACACAGATACGATTGAAATGTCAATGTTGATTTTTATGACGAAGGATGCTGCACCAAAATTGATAATATTAAAGAATTTAACTCGTATCCATTAATGTATTAGTCACGCATATTTTATTACCGTCAATATAATATTTGTGTGTACACTTCCACTTATTGTTGTTATTTAATACTGGACCACGAGTTAATGGCAACAATCATACTAGTTACCTTCAATTCCAACAATTAACAGATTGAAAGTTGATGATTTAAATTTCATCGCGCATTCGGAGATTAAATAGCTTTTATCAAGAAAAGTTAGAAATGTTATAATTAACGTAAGTTCCTTCTCCATCAATTAAAAATACCAAATACACCATAATTGCAATTACAACTAATAAGAGAATCTACAATAACTAAAACTAAACTTTAATAATCCTTAATTATCGTATAAATAATTCCTTATTCGCGTAAATGCATTGCAAATAACAACCTAAGCTCGAAATTCTTCCGATTTATTTCAACGGTAATCTGAGATGATAGAGAAAGCACGTCGTCCCACCCCGTCATTTCCCCCTATAAATTCTTTACTATGGAAAAAACCGCACTCATTTCGGCTTCGCTCTTCCGTCGGCGAAGACATGAGGCTTTTACTGGTGCGTTAAAAGACGCAAATTACATTACACGACATTATCGAAACGTTTTGTTACAGATCGCTCTTATCGCCGTCGTTACGATCGAGTCCGTTCGCAGCAGCAGCGGGGAAATATTCGGAGGGTAAATCTCGCAAACGCGGCGTAATAGCCGAAGGAAACAATGGTATAAACAATCCCCAAAGTGATTCGGGTCATGGATACTCAAGCGGAAATGGATACGGGAATTTAGGTGGGGGTCCAGGTTTGGGTAGAGAAACCGGAAATACCGCTGGGAGAAGCGGATATGATGGTGGTGTCGGATATTCGAGCGGTAGTTTAGGAGGTGATCAAGGTTTCGGGGCGGGAACCGGAAATATCGTTGGGGAAACGGACATGATGGATATTCAAGCGAAGCTTCATACGGTATTTTAGGAGATAGTCCCGGTTTTGGGGCGGGAACCGGAAATATCGTAGGGGGTAACGGACATGATGGATATTCAAGCGAAGCTTCACATGGTAATTTAGGAGGTAGTCCAGGTTTTGGGGCGGGAACCGAAAATACCGTTGCTGGAAGCGGATATGATGGTGGTGCTGGATACTCAAGCGAAGCTGCATACGGTAATTTACGAGCTGGCCCAGTTTTCGGGGCGAGAACCGGAAATATGGCCGGAAGAAGTGTACACGCTGGTGTTGGATATTCACCCGGTAATTTAGGAGGTGGTCCAGGTTTCAGAGGGGAAATCGGAAACGGACGAGATGGTGCTACCGTTAGCGTCCTCACTCAAACGGTAAACGTACCCGTACCGCAACCGTACGAAATTCCCGTCCTCAGAGAAGTACCGGTACCGATTCCACGACCACACAAAATTGTAGTACCACGCCCGATTTACGTACCGGTACCGAAACCGCAACCCTATATCGTACATCGTCCGGTAAGAGTGGAAGTGCAACGTCCGGTACCTGTACCGGTACCGCATCCGGTGCGAGTTCCGGTGCACGTACCCGTCGAAATACCGGTACCGCAACCTTATCCGGTTCCGGTGCGTCGACCAGTACCGGTTAGTCAACCGGAAACACTAATAGTACCGTACCCGGTTAGTACGGGTGATTATTCCGGAATCGGGCGAGGATTCGGGGGATCGTTATGGAGGAACCGGAAATGATATTTCCGGGGGAATCGAAGGTTTGTCTTCCGGATCTGGCGTGGGGAAACATTACTGAGACTGAATCCAGGACGCGTTCTTGCGATGCTGTTACGTTTTCATTTTATTACATTGTTATACATATGTGTTTCTTTGTTGATTATTGATTAAAAATTTATTATTCTCTTGGTTCTTTTTTCTTGCAAGGATAAAGAGCAATTTGGCAATAACGTAGAATAAAAAATAAATAGCTAGCTAGTAGTCCGAAATTATTAAAACGGACATTTCACACTGATGTATTTTTTGTTAATACAAATAATACGGTACTATCCCGTTTTATGGTTATACATATACAGGGTGTAACTAGTTAGAAAGTTGTCCAAAGATAGATAATTAAAATATATTCAATATATGCTTAATAAACCTACCGCTCGCAAGATATTTATAATTATAGCTTGGAGCCCGGCCCTGTAATACAATTGTATCGGGTTTCCAATACGACTAACGATCGGATCATTGATCGAGTAAGCGTAAATAATTTATGAATAAGCGATCTACTTCAAATTTGCGAATTTTTCACACTGCTTGCACAGTACATATGTACATGTTATCGACTGTTTTACTTTAACCCATGTTATCCTAACGCCCCATTTAAGATGCAATTCAATTTTTTCTAGGAGTTTATTAAAACAAGTTCTAATTAAATTCTAACGAGTTTGAACGATCTATTTTCCTTTTTGTTTTTGAAGATTAAGCGCCCCCAAATCACATCACTTCTCGAAGATGATTGCTCCATTATATCCGCACATATCAGAAATCACACCACCAAATGAAAGGAGTATAAGTGATGAAGACAGCGGTGGTGAGGAGTCAGGAGACATTCGCAACCTTGCTCGTGGCCAATTATTGGCTGAAGCTGAAGTACGATGCCAGGTACCATCAACTGAAGGAGTTTTGGAGAGAATAGAAGGGATTCCGTTCACAGCGGGTGAAGAGGAGAATAAACAATCAACTTTTTCATCCGACGAACCAGCTACCAAGAAAGCTAAAATTGTTGCTAAAAGGAAATGGAAACAAGAGGACATATCTTCAAATCCTGAGAGACACTCAAATGTCCCAAATTTTTTGTTGGACAAAGATGATCCTCTGGAATTCTTTGAGATGTTGTTTGACAATGAGGTTTACGAATTATTACGCTCTAGTACAGAAAATAATGCCATAGCAAAAGGACAGGTTAATTTCCGAATTGCAACGGAAGAAGTGAAGAATTTTATAGGAATTTTACTTCTGTCTGGCTACAATAGTACCTCCCTTATAGATTGTATTGGGATCAAAGTATTGATACTCATCACCCATCATGATGCATGAGTCGTAATCAATTTGAGGAGATTCTTCGATATTTTCATGCTTGCCATCTTTCTTCCGATGACAAATTTGCTAAAATAAGACCGCTCTGGGTCAAAATGAATGAAAGGCGGGTAAAGTATTTTCCAGGCAATAAATATCTATCCATAGATGAGTCTATGGTACCATATTTTGGTAAGCATGGAACTAAGCAACATATACATGGAAACCAATACGTTTTGGTTATAAGATCTGGTCACTATGTACTTGCTTGGGTTATCTTATCTATGGAGAGCCATACCAAGGAGCCAAAACCGGCACCACAAACCCAACTTTAGGCGTAGGTGACTCGGTTGTCACTAGTTTAATATCCAAATTACCTGATGGAGAACAATATAGTTTCTTTATGGATAATTTCTTTACATCTTTACGTCTGCTTGATGAAGTTAAACAAATGGGCCATAATGCTACCGGAACACCTCGAGCTAATAGAGTTGAAGGAGCACCTCTAAAGGATGTAAAGGAAATGAAGAAAACTGCAAGAGGTTCTTACCATCAAGTTACGGACGTCAATTCTAATATTACTTTGGTCCATTACAATGATAACAACATTGTAATTATAGCCTCAACAGAAAACGGTGTTCAACCACTTGGAAAAGTGGTGGGCCAACAACAAGCGGATAGACGTCGTTCAACCCCATTGCTATCATACGTATAACAAGTTCATGGGTGGTGTAGGCAGACTTGATCAAAATGTTGGAAAATATAGAATTGCTATAAGGCTGAAGAGGTGGTATTGGCAAGTGATGATGTTCCCAATAAATGTGTGTGTTATAATGCGTTTCACTTATACCGCCTTTCACCATCGGGACAAGCTAAAGATTCTCGTGATTTTTTATCTTTTACAAGATATATAGTTCAAACTTATTTAATGCTTGGCAGAACATCTTCTGTCTCGAAACGAAATGAGACTAAATTGCCAATGATTATCAAGAAGAAACTACCCGATTCGATAAGACTAGATGAAAAGGGACATTATATTATTAGAAATGAGACTCAAATTAGATGCCGCCAGTGCCATAAAAATACAAAATTTAGATGCAGCAAATGCGAAGTTGGATTGCACCAACATTGCTATCAACTATTTCATACCTCTAAATAATTATTTTGATACATATTATTTCTCTGCTTTATTACTTTAAAACACTACTAAGCTTGTTACTTTTGCCAATATGTAAAAATGACTTCTGTATTCATTTATTTAGAAATAAAAGAAACTGTAAACAAAACACACGTTATACACCATATAAGGTGCGGTTCTAAAATGCAACCAGCAAACAAAATAAAAAAGACTATGTATATTTTTGCTCGTTTTGACGGCTATTTATCACAAATTGATAGAAAAAGAAATTGGTTATTACGATTTAAACACCTTGGGAAGATATGGGTTAAACATTTTTACACAGCAATCACATAAACGTATTATTGTCAAACGGGTGTAACGTTAGGCATTTCGTGTGAAAATTTCTTTGTTTTCTTGACTTTACATTGTTTACCAATAAATAAATCTTTTGAAAGAAAATATTTTTATCATTACCAATAAAAGATCGTCGAACTTTTCAAATGTAGGTCGAGTTAATGCAACGACAGCGAAATAAAACATTTGTTTATTTTTCTGTAATAGTGACAGAGACAGAGAAGCATTATTCACTTGTCGATAATATGCTATTTACGGGCGGCAGTATTACCCTTTTATAAATCCCGTACCTCTCATATAAACGAGAAACACAGTCCCCTAATGTAAAAATGTAGGGGCCCAAAATTTTATTAAAATTAAGCAAAAACATTTCGCGTGATTTGCTATTGTTTTTGCTAATTACGTTGACTATACCATACCAGCTTTACCATATTAATAAATTAATCATTTTCACAGTCACAGCCTGTATATATATTTTACGCCTTCGGTAATATTCTGTGGTTAGTTGATGTTGATATGTATTGAACTGAAGCAGATTTGAGTTGAAAAGAAAACGGTGTAGTGATTTACAGTTGAAGACAAACTCACTATTATAAATCGACACGAAAGTGGTACAACATTAGCAAAAATACCTACAGATAAAAGAATGACTGACAACTGGAACCGACCTTTTACATAGTTCAACCAGTTCCACATAATTACCAAATTTCAACGAAATGGGTGTTCGGATGGGGGAAAGGAGGGGGCGGATGGGTAATATTTTGAAGAATAACACAAAAAGACAAAATAACACTTTTTTGTTGCATAAAGTTTTTCTACTGATGTCTACTAATTTGGGTGCGCTGATTTCAAATCTAACCTCACATTTTTTGTAGCAGCTCTAGTTAGTGAGATACAGGTACCGTCTTAAATTTACATAAGTAGTCGATAGTTTCTATCAATAGCGGTGTAACTTAACTAGTTCCTTTATAAATTTCAGTATGTCTTCCTCAAGAAGGACGTGTTTAAATAATCCCGATTGTTTTTGTGTTATTTGTGGAGAATATATGTTCCAAAAATTTCGTTTAAATGTGTCGGACTTTGTGAAAAAGGCATACTTGGACTACTTTGGGTTTCCGTTGCCGTCAAACGCTAAATCTTGGATACCAAGTTTGGTATGTAAAACATGTGTTGAATCTTTGCGACTGTGGGCAAACAAAAAGACCCACTTTTAAGTACAAAGCTCCTATGATTTGGCGTGAACCATCCAACCATCATGACGACTGTTATTTCTGTATAACGAAAATCATAGGAATAAACCATAAAAATTGCTCTAAGTGGATATATCCAAACTTAAAATCTGCTATAAGACCAGTCTTGAGTATTAGTGACACATCAACACCACAGCACCCATGTACATCTTCGCAAAATTCAGACCAGTGCAGCGGACAAACCGAAAACGACGACAGTGGTAGCGACGGTGATTTTGATTGCTACGGTAGTCCCCGACCACTAAATCAAGATGATCTAAATGACTGGATCAGGGACCTTGGACTTTCTAAAACGGCATCAGAAATGTTAGCTTCCCGATTGAAAGAAAGAAATTTGTTGACCAGAGGAACGAAGATATCGTACTACCGTAACAGGGAAAAGGATTTACTTCCTTTCTTTACTCAAAAAGATAATTTTGTGTTTTGTACTGATATTCCGGGCCTAATTGATGCAATGGGATTAAAAGAGTATAATCCAAATCAGTGGCGGTTGTTCATTGATTCGTCAAAACGAAACGAAACGTTTGAAATGTGTATTTTTACATAATGGTAACAAACTTGGTTCCTTACCTATTGCTCATTCTACAAAGGTTAAAGGTTGATCTGAAAATGGTAAATTTTCTCCTGGACCAACAAAGTGGCTACACAAAATATCCCTGTTTCCTATGCTTATGGGACAGCAGAGCGAAAGCTGAGCACTGGACAAAAAGAGACTGGCCTTCTAGGGAGGCTTTGATTCCCGGTAAGCAAAATGTAATTAATGTTCCACTAGTATCCAGAGACCGAATTATATTGCCTCCTTTGCATATAAAACTGGGGTTGATAAAACAGTTCGTAAAAGCTCTTAACAAAGATGGATAATGTTTCAAATACATTGTAAAAGTGTTTCCAAAATTGAGTAGTGAGAAAATCAAAGGTGGTATTTTCGATGGCCCACAAATCAGGAAGTTGATAGATGATAAAATTTTCATCAACCATATGGCAGCTGTCGAGAAATGTGCATGGGAAGAGTTTGTTTGGGTAGTGAGGAATTTTTTGGGCAATAGGAAATGTGACGGCTACATTCAGCCCGTTGAACAGTTGCTGATACACTTCCAGCGGCTTGGATGCAACATGAGTATTAAGCTTCACTACCTTCACAGCCATCTAGACTGTTTTCCTGAAAATCTCGGTGACCTAAGCGAGGAACAAGGAGAGCGCTTTCACCAGGATATTCGCAGTATGGAGGAGAGGTATCGGGGGCACTGGAATGAACATATGATGGCTGATTATTGTTGGAGCATTCAAAATAGTACTCATATAACATCTCACTCTAGAAAATCCAAGAAAAGGAAATTTTATTCAGAATAAATATATTTAATAAATTTTTTAAACTTAAACTATGTGCATTTTCAATGAAAAATCCTGTCACTTCATAACTCCAAAACTAGAGCTGCTACATGAAAACGGCATATATTTTTGAAATCAGCGTGGAAAAACTATTCAGATTCATGTAAAATATCATACAACAGACATGCTGTTTTCCAGTGTAATCGTTACCGATTCAGGCGTATGTCAATATCCCTCTTGAATCTGTATGTGCTCATATATTTGAATTTTTGTTCTTGAAACAATTCCAGAGTAATTGGCAAAAAAACGAAAAGCAAGCCTATTTCAAGGGCGCTTCTCACGCCTTTAAAAGGTTTAATCGCAGAAACAGAAACCGTCTTCTTAGATAGTCCTAGCAGCTCTACATAATTACCACGTTTCATCGAAATCGGCGATAATTCGGGATAATTCGACTCAAATTACTAATTTTCAATTAAAACAATTTTCTCATACTCGAAAAAGCTACATAATGAAACGTAACATAAAATCTGTCAATCTTAATCACTTCACGCAGCATTTAAGTAAGGAGGACTGGTATTTAGTATATGACACAATATTAGTTGAAGATTCCTTTGACAATTTCTACGAAACCTTTGTGCATTACGTCAACTTATATTTTCCGTATAAAAAGCATTACATCTATACAAATAACTGCAAATGGATTTCATCTGCAATTTTCAAACTAGGAGAAAAAATATTATTCTTGAAGGATATGTCTACAAAATGGCCCCATTTCAGAAACAAATACATTGCCTTCCAAGATTACTATGAAAATTTTCTTAAAGACACTAAATTTTTATATCAGGCATTTATAGCAGATTCCAGCAACAAAATCTACAGGTTGCACTAAAAGTAAGGACAAAATATTACCAGCCAATTTTTCCAGCAATTTGGAATTATGTACTGCCTTTAGCCAATATTTCTACACAGTTGCTTCTAATATCGTAGCTGATGAGTTCCTTAATGAAAGTTCATTATCTATTAGCGATAATTATTACTGTACCCACAACAAATCATTTTTTGTTTCACCAGTGGATAACGCAGAAATTCTTGAATGGCATCCTCTACAACGTATCTTCTTCTATAGTAAAATATTGCGTTGAGCATATTGTAAAACATCTATGCTATGTTGATTAATTTATCTTTTCAGTATGGATAATGGCAAAAATACTGATACTGCAATCTTCAATTTTTTATCGCATGCTCATGGGGCCTTGGATCGTCGCAAATTTGTTCTTGACTTATTTGTTGATCTGAGCGAGGCTTTTGACTGTGCGGATCATACCTACCTTTTGTATAAGTTGGAAAGAATGGATGTTCGTGGGGTAACCCTACAGTGAAAGCGATTATTCTAATTTAACTCACATAAACATTGGGATAACTCGAGGTTCAGTTCAGTTCTTTCGGCTTGCCCAAAATTTTTTGACTTTTCTTTTTTCCTAAACCTTCGCGTAGCAATTGCGAACAAACCCGCAGAAGGAAGTATCCTATTTGGTCCAGTCGTTTGCAAGCTCTAAGCATCCGAACAAACCACGATCCATTTTTATATATACAGATTTACCGCGGGCTATTGAACATACTAACTGCCACCTTGTCAATTATGCAGATGACATTAACTTGGTTGTGGAGCATGATTCCTTAAATAATCTTTATCTGACTCCTCAATTGATTTATGAAAAATTAACGATCTGGTTTTCGAATAACGGGCTTGCTATCAATGAAAGTAAAACAATCTGTCTCTTATTTTCGAACTCGAGAACTACTATCTCGAATCTGCCCGTGACTTCCAGTACGTTACCACAGACTGACGAGGTCACTGTTCTGCGATTATTAGTCGACAAAAACCTTAAATGGGAAAGTCATATCAGTTATTTATGCAAAAAGTTGGGCAAAATTTATTTTGCAATAGGATATTTGAAGTAATCATGTAATCTTGACATCCTAAACACATTTTATAATTCCAATTTAATGTCTACTGTGCGCTATGGAATAATACGCTGGGGTTATTCATCAGAGTCATACGTTGTATTTGTAATGCAAAAATCTGCGACCAACAGAATCTTGTAAACACGCATTTAAAGAAAATAATTTTTAACGTTTTACGATGTTTATATCGTAGAGGTCGTATGATTCGTACACAAGCATTACAGTAGTTTCAATACTCATAATACTTACTATAACTTTAATACTAACCTGGCAAACTATCTTCTACAACCGAAGCCTACAACTTCTATGTATCAGAGTAGTCTTCATTACATTTCTTTGTATAATAATTTACCAATAACTATTCGATCTATAATCTCATATTATTTGTTTAAAAGATGTGTAAAAGAATATTTATTAGAACGTAATTGCTATAGTTTGGACGACTACTTATTATAGAGCCATTTTTTTCTTTGACGTGCTTCTTCGTGTTCGTTTACATGTATTTATTGTACTGGGCATGTGTTGAAATAAATGTCTTTATTATTAATATTATTAATGGGAGAAACCGGAAATGCTCAAAGAAAAAGAGCGTAATAGTACGGAATAGAAAACATATACATATATTTTGTAATTTATCAGTCATCGACGATATAGGTATGGGTATCCTGCAACAAGATTTGCATATTTTTAGAGATAATCCTACCATTAGCACGTTTACGAGACGATTATAGAAAGGTGAATGAAAGTGGCGTGTTGATTTGTAAATGCCGCGTGTGTTATTATGAAACGTAGCAAAAAGTTTAATGCATTAGATGGGTGTAACGCGTCTAAAATTACCACCGAAATAGGAAACTTTCGGCTTCGCCTTTTTAAACGGCCGGATGGAAAGCGAAAAGAGCAATTTGCGTATCACTGTTAATGCACCTCGTTCATTTGCATACAAAACGCCGTACGCGTCTATTCTTCAGTTTAGAATACAAATATACCTTAAAATATGGAAGTTATACTGAATATATATATTTTTTTAAATAGAAAGAACAATCCGCCGTTTTAACTGATCTCGATAACTAAATTACTTCGTTTTCTTCCTCCATTCTTAGAAGAATAAGAAGATAATTTTAATGAGAATAGGAAGCAAAATCGACAATACATATAAGACAGTGAGAACGCCGGCAACCATACTGTAAAGTATCGAAAATATAAAAAAGAATGCATTACTAACTCGATACCTAGCATCGAGTTGCATTTTCTGCTGTTAGTTGCGAATACGCGATCGATAAAGGAAACAAATGATCGATAATGCTTTGGGACAGGCAAGGCTAAAATATCGACACGTTAGCACCAATGTCAATATTTAATGGCAAGCCTTGCAAGAGGCAAGGGATGGGTAAAATCAATATTTACCACTTGCGAGTAGTTCGTGGATTCGAGGAAAGAATTAATTGAATTGAATGGTAAACATGTCACGTAAGGCAAGTGCCACGAGCATCAACTTACCTCTGATGATGAATGTGTTGCAGTAGTTTCGCTTTTCGTTTTGTAAAAAGCTAAAATAACTACCACTAAACAATTCGATTTTTTCAAAGTAATTGCTTCAGAGCGAGAAGAGAAACTCCATAAGTTATCGGGTTCGAAATGAAGTGGGCGAGAAGTTTTGGGAAATTGTGCTTGTTCAGACGTAGGCAATGAGCAACAACGAATTTTAATTACATCGATATGGAATCACTTCTTCTTGTAATGTATATGAATGATTTACCTTTTAACATAAATGGAAAGATTTGCTTATGTGCAGACGATACCTCAGTGTTGGTGAGAAGAAGACCAGGTGATCAGACTAAGAGGGAAATTCAAACAACAATTGGCAGCTGTGAGGCGTAGTTTTCCGACAATTACCTAAAGTTAAAAGCTGACAGATCGAAAGCTATTCATTTTAATAAACAGAAAAATGGTGATATGAAAAATATGGAATTCCATGGTTTATAATAATAATAATAATAATAATAATAATACAATAAATATATTGTAATATATGAAATATCCCAGTATTCAAAATTGGAGTGTAAACTGGGCAAATGCAAAAGAATAGTGTAGTACAGTAATACACGAATGGTTAATTACCATTAGAAAATTCATCATTTATTACAATTCAATATATCAAAATTCATAATTAATGTTGGGGTTATAGTCTTCAATTGTTATACGGTTTATTTTGGGGTCCTATTTATACCTCTTCGACACCTAGCCACCACTTTTTGAGTATTTTATTATCCTACGGGTGTTAGCTTCCTATTTTAACTCCAACCAGAGACGTTTAATGGGAGAAACAAATGTAACTAGAAATAAAATTATTAATTATTATAAAACGCATCGATTAATAGACAGAAAGTGTTAACATTCAACACATACATCACAAGAATTCATAAAAAATTACTGCAAATAACCAAGGATACATCGACATCCAATACAGGTTTCTAGAACAGCGATATACCTCGATGAACTGGAGTCGAGGTGAATTAAAGTTTTCGTTTCGTGGACAACGAAGAACTAAAGCAGTGTAGTCCTGGTTTCCAAAAGAAATAAAAAGTTTATTTGGTTAACGACGAAGAAAATTGACAAGATAGATAAATCAACAAATAAGTCGATAAATATATTTGGAATAAAAGGGTTTTAAGAAGAAGTGCCAGTGAATAAAAGAACCCCACCATACCGGAGAAGATAGAATCTAAGAAGGGAAAAAATCCACAGAAATTAAAGGTGCATCGAGAATAGAAGTTAAGAGAGGAGATATAGGAAGAGCCATCGTCCCCAAAGAAAGTACACTCTCACACACACATAACACTAGGTAATTATCTTGATCTTATGTTAAATATTTCCAAAAATTTATAAATATAATAGGTTATAATTTATGCTTTTATATCATTAATTAAGAGCTAGGCCGGTGCAATTTTGTTTAAGAAATTTAACTAAATTCTCAGTACAATAGGAAAACAAACACACGTGAGCTTAACCTTCCTATACTCACGCATACGGTCTGTGAGACCGACTTATATAGTATAGTATACGTCTTTCATTTTGACGTGAGTATAGGACGGTTAAACTAAGGACAATTAAAACATAGAATCCAAAAATAAGAATGACAAATTAAAAAAAAAAAAAAAAAAATTGGTGTGTATGGTTTGCGCACGTTTGAGTTGAATACCCATTAATTGTCGTGTATTTGGAGGCCATCGCCTTTTCGTTCCACGTGTTTTTTGATGATTTGGAAATCAGTAGGATTATTAGGTTGTAGAAAATAACAAAAAGTCTTTTTTGGATGTTTTATTTTATCCTTTTTATGTTTAAAGTAAATATAATAAAACTTGAACATTTCTTATGACTCGCATTTCTACTAGTATTACAATATGTGATGAAACTGATGAATAACAAAAAAAAACAATATCCGTGATTTGTTTCGAATAGTATATTTTTATCTTTTCTGTATTACTCATTATCGTGTTTTGCAACCATCAACTATTTAGAATTTCTTCAAATCACAGGATTAAATCAAATTACATCCATAGTAATTGGATATGTATGTATATCATCTGGAATGAAATAAAATTTACAACGAACTAGCAACTCATGAAATGATAATTGGCGATTCAACTATTGCCAGTAAAGTTAGCAATCAAGTAATTAAGGAATACCTCCATAATTAGAACAAAATAGAATTCTGCGTAATTAATGAAAAATAAATTACAATCACAAATCTTTCGTTGCTGTAATCACTTAACATAGTGTCTAAGTCTAATTAAATCAAAATAAATGAAATACAATTTTATTTAAAGATACAGATCCTCGAGATAAATAAAAAAGCAAGCGTGAAAGTTATTCCCCCGCGTAGATTTTGATAGAACGTATTCTATGAACCTATCACATTCTAATAATTCCTTTCTGCATCAGATAATGATATAAAACGTACACCGGAGTCGAGTAACACTTTCGTTCAGTACTAACATTTTAATTAGAAAAAATACTTGCCTATGGATATGTATTTAATGGTCCGATGATGAGTCAGAGAAATTAATTAAAGATAAAATTGTTACCTGTTTATGGTGTTAATCAGGGAACCGTAAACGGGGTAAGAAGAAAATTTGGTTGCATAACCTTAATTTTCTTAAATAAATTATATGGAGATTTTATCGCAATAAGAATAACGAGACTGTGGCTAAAATAATATATAAAATAGATAAAATTACCCTTATCACACCTTTCTGAAAAGTCCAGATACTTATTTCGGCAACTAAGTTGCCATCCTCAGTGGAAAATTAGGGAATTCAGTATCACTAGCGAATCCGGCTAATGCCCAAGACGAACACTACACAACGAACACTGTACAACACCAAAACACTGCACAATGAACATCACACAATGAACGTGCGAAACGCACCAAAACACTGCTGACACTGAACTCCTATTAAGGGGAAAGTGTACTAATACCTAAATTTCATGCTCTATGGAGCGTGTCGATACGGTTGAAAGAGTCCAAACTTTAATTCAATAGTTCGTACAATTTGGAATTTAGAATAGGCCCTCCATCTGCATTCATAATTATCTCTCTATTCTTATAAATATATATGCTTTCGTAGCCATCCAGTTCCCTGTTGTTTTCTACCGCCTTAATTAATTTTAAACTTTCAATTGGCATAGCGTGTATTTTATCTAAAATATGTTGGGCCACACTGGATTTTTCTGGCCTGTTGAACCGAAAATGAGCAATGTGCTGCTTGTACCGTGTTAGAATTGACCGCCTAGTTCGTCTAATGTATTTTATACCACATTCCTGATAACCGAATTCGTAGATACCTGATTTTTGATTAATTTCAATTTTGTCTTTGGCATTTCCTAAAAGATTACCTAACGAATTAGCTGATTTAAATGCGACCTGTAAGTTAAACTGTTTAAAAACTTTAAGAAGGGCCTTAGTGTTATGATGGAATGGTAATTTGACGAATTTCTTGGAGATTTTATGTAAATGCGTTGAAACTAAGGTGAAATTATAAGTGAACTGACTTGTAAAAGCAAAGTCGTTGAAAGTAATGTTATACACGTCTCATAAGAGCGATCTATTCGCTTTTGACTTCAATTTCCGTAATCAACTCCATTTAGAATGTTTAGGTACTACATGCTGCTGATCTTGTAGTCGAAACGGAGAAGACAGCGTTACTCTAAGGTTAGTGCATTAATTAATGAAACAAAAAAGTTCTTCTTTCCGAAATGCCCCTAAAATAAATTCAGGACTTTTACGAGTCGTGTCCAGGAATTCCGATACCGGCACGGCCTGTTACAACGAGATGGGTGAGCGTACATAGCTTGATGCTGTTTTATTAGCTAAGCATTTCGACAAAAGTGAAAAACGTAGTTTTAACTTTAAACCCGCAAGATGCGAATGCAATTAGGACGAAATTAATAATAATAATTATAATAATAATAATATTTATTAATCCATAATATCATTACACATGCTACATGCATATACGCTGAGTGAAGAGGACCTATTTACACTCCCATTGAAGGAGCTGATCCTGTTCCTTAGCGTATTAAATAAATAAATAATACAAACAAGAGGAAGCACAATAGATCAACGTGATCGCAGTGCAAAGGGCCATTTTGGGCCAGACCCCACCTCATTACAAAATACAATACAATCATTACAGATAATGGACTATGTCGAAAGCACAAATCCAAAAAATATATAGATATCTAATCCCCATCTTCCACCACCAAACTGCAACAATCATTAGTCTACATTATGCCCGGTCTCGGATCGTCAAAGTGTGAACCTCCAAAAACGGCTATATTTTCTAATTTTACTGCCGTTTAGCTTATTTTTATCGTCTATTTAACGTATTTATCCAGAAAAACGAATTTTATCATTGTTTCTACTCGTTCACACTTCAAAGTTACATTAAAAAGATTGAATTTGATGAATCGCCACCAAATCGTGAACTCTGTATAAATATTTATATTTACAGATTTTACAAGTTTATGTCGGTTGTGATCCTCCAAATTGTGAACTTATTTATATAGATTTATTTTCTATTTTTGGAAGTTACTACGCATCAATTTAGGTCTTGTACCCTTTTTATGCATAAAAATAGTGCAAACTTTTGAACCAGCCGACAAAATCCCGAAGCTTGAAAAACAAATCAAGCTGGCAAATTAATGGAATCGGTAATTGAAACCATTAGCGAAGTAATTCACTTCAGGCAGCCGTCTTCGTTTGGAATTTTATTCTTCAAAGTCTTTCTAGATGGTATTGAATCTCCAAAAAGAAAGGTATTTAAACAAATACACAAACAAAAAATGGCTAAAATGCTAGGAATAGTAAGGACATTTGTTTGCAGTACGCCCCTTTGCGAACAGACTGGCGGAAAATATTAGAAATTCATTTCCTATAGTTAATAGTTTAATTAGTAAAATAAAAAAACCATCTTTAAAATCTCCTCTGAGGATTCAGCGTTACAGAGAAAAACTACCTAATATTCCTTTGCCGTCGGGAGCAACAATCACAAAATGGGGAACGTGGTTGAAAGGTGCCAGTTCTTATGCAGAAAATTTTGTCACTATTAAAGAACTTTATTTCAAGTTTTGAAAAGGAAAATATTGGTGCAATTTCAAAGTACCAATCAATTTTAGAGTTCACTGCACCATGAACTGTTGCTTCATTAAATCAAATTATGATTTTGTTCATAAAACTATTGCTATTCTTGAAACCGAATCACTCCCGTTACAAGAGTCTCTTCATGTGATTGATGAATTTAAGGAAAAACTTGAGAAAGTTCCGGGAAAAATAGGGCAATTAATGAATAAAAAATTTAGTGATATTCTAAAAAGAAATAGCGATTTAAATTTGTTTGCAAGAAGCAAACCAAATTCTCCGTGGTGATTTACATGTTGAAACCGATTTAAATCCGGAAGTTGATGTTTGAAAATATGCACCAATCACATCAGTTGACGTAGAACAAAGTTTTTCAACGTACAAAATCGCTACTAACGAATAGGAGACATAATTTAACCACTGAAAATATTGAAAAACATTTGATTGTTAATTGTTTTTACAGTAACGAATGTAATGTTAAACGTAGAAAGGTAAGTGATAGGCATCTGTTTAATAAAATCTATTTAAATTTTCTTAGTGTTTGTTTCTTTCCCTTGATACTTCAAAATATATTCGACATTCTGAAAATATACACATACACATATACATTTTACTCATACTTAAGACATATTTATGTACATATTTTAGTCTCTGATAATCAACTTGATACACTGGCAGGAAATAAGCATGCGCAATATATCCTCCATGTTACTTCGCCAGTTCGTGTTCGTTGGTTCTTGTTGAAGTGTCCTCGCTTGCTCTTTTCACCAAGATGGAAAAATGTACGAATATCAAAAATACGTGTAAGTTAGGGATAGAAAAGGATTTATTTTTTTGTTTCAGATAACTTCGATATGTTAAAGAAAGAATGGTCGGAAATCCAATGTAAGCAACAATCTCGCAGAATGTCTTATCCAGTGCGGGTCGTATGGGAAACCGAATTTTATGGCAAACTGGAATTTAGAGGTGATATTATGATAATAAGGCCCGATGACTGGACCAAACAAATTATATGTTTCGATAGTGCGAGACTGAGGGAGGCTAGAGAGGAAGCGGAAAATGCGATTATTTTAACTTTAAGAGGCACAGAAGAAATATTAAAAATTGTTGTGCACAAAGTCTGTGATAGAGAGAAAATCGTTGAAAAGATAAGAAACGTTTTAAGGTAAGGAAGCAATCTTTTTTAGTTTTTAGTAGTTATTTTATATACGTATACAGATAACTAGAAACATAATGTGTTGATTGTTTAGTATTTTAGCTTTGGAAACTAAAATTGTTAATTTTTTCTTGTACAACCCACATATTGCATTATATGTTATAATTGTTATATTTTTCCTTGCAGTGAATCGTCCACCGATTCAGATGAAACAATGTAGAATATAATGATAATAAAAATAAAAAATATATTTGTTTTAAATTGTAGAATGACTTGTTTTCTTTTTCGTAATCCTATCTTCTGGAGGTACTAATCACAACCATTAATCATCAATCTTGACAGTTGATGTTCGTACATATGAGATATCCAATTAACAATTATCCCATTATGTACTTAAATACGCATTTAAGAACAGGAGATTGTTTAATTTTCTAAAAAAACATCTCTATTGTAATTTTTATTACATAAAATTTCATTTGCAACATACCTGAAACATAAGTTGGGATTATTTCTTCGAAATCTCGGACAATAAAGGTTCAATTAATTAAACGCAATAGTACATTAAGTTACGTTTCGTTATTTATTGAACTGAAAACTTCCTTGGGCGCGTTGAGCACTTTTTTGTGGGCACTGCGCACTGAACGTGACTGAGCCGTCACGCTCGGCTGTGTAACGCTCGTTCGGGTAAAGTCGGCTCGAGGTTACTAAGGTAAAGTAAATGTAAATGAATATAGAACGAAACCGCTCGCACAATCATCCCTAACCAATCGTTCAGTTTACAAAAGCGTAATCGTCGCCGAAAAGGACGTACTATTGCGGCAACAAAAATCGGGACAAGTCTTATAGGCTATTTTGACGGTTTTTTAGCTGTATAAACCAGTCGTTTGTCATGTTCACGTCAATCATCTTATCTAATGTCAAAAATAGTTTACCCACGAACGCAAGAAAATTCTGTTAAATGCATTTATTTGAAATAAAAATCTTGAAAACAATAAATTAATCTAGTATTTTTAGTTATTTGTTACCACTGTATCAAATGGATTATTTCTTAAAAACTGAATAAGATTTTCTTCTTCCATGGACTAATTTATGACCAGAACCACTTTGCCTTTCTACAGTTCCTTGTTGTAGTCATTTATTTTTAATGTTGTGTGTGCTTTTGGGCAGTCCAAATCTATTATACAGATTTCACTAAAGCCTTTGATTCAATTGACCATTCATTACTTTTGCCTAAATTAGACACCTTTGGATTTTCCCCATCTTTGGTGAAACTTATATTCTCCTACTTGAGTCATCGTTCTTGTTATGTGTGTTTTAATGGCTTTCACTCGTTTCATTTTACTCCTACATCTGGTGTGCCTCAGGGTTCTAACCTAGGGCCTCTGCTATATAATCTCTTCATTAATGATCTCTTAACCTTGTTGGACTGTGACGTTTTGGCCTATGCCGACGATTTAAAGATTTTTGTGGAGATTGGTAGTGATGCAGACTGTATCAAACTGCAGGACAATTTACAGTTGGTGTACGGATGGTGCAGTGATAATAAATTACTTTTAAATGTAAATAAATGTGCTGTGGTCACATATTCTAAGGCTTCCAACCCCATTATTTACAATTACCATGTTGACAGACTAGACATTCCAGGTAAAACACAAGTGAAAGACTTAGGAATCCTATTTGATAGTTCTTTACAATTCACTGACCACATTTACGCTATATGCTCTGCTGCCACGAAATCCTTGGATTTTTTGATTCGCACCTGCCGGCAATTTAATAATCCGTTAACCTTGAAGGCTTTGTTCTGTGCCTTTGTTAGATCGAAACTAGAATTTTGTTCTGTTGTCTGGTATCCTTTTTATATATACCAACAGATGACACTTGAAAGGGTTCAGAAGCGCTTCCTCAAATACTTGAGTTACAGATGTGACGGCTATTATCCGCCTCGTGGCGTCGACTATAACTCTCTTCTTGATAGACATGGTTTTCAGTCATTGACGGCTCGAGGAGAGAAGGCCAGTCTAACTTTCCTGGTTAAACTAATTAACAACTATATCGACTATCCAGCCCTGTTATCTCAAGTCAATTTCGCCGTGCCTACTCATAACACACGATCTCCAGATGCATTTTTTGTACCTAGGGGCAGAACAAATATTTGGAAAAAGGCTCCATTGTGTCATATGATGAGCAATGGTAATAGACTCCATCTTGACCCGTTTGGATAATATTATTGTTATTGTTTTTGTTAATATATAGACATATATATATAGTTATTGTTTCTGTAAAGGACTAATATTTTTGTTTTGATTTCTGTATCGTATATGTATGTAATATTTTTCACATTGTCAACTTTTTTATGTTGAGAGCATATGTAATAATTTTTTTTTCTCTTTATTTTGAATTATCCTATAAATTGGAATTTTTATTCTATTGGATAATAAAGATTATTATTATTATTATTATTATTATTGTTATTATTATTATTATTATTACCTAGTCTTCTTATGGGCCATCTTTCCTCAAGTAATGTAATTATTTCCATTTTCCAGTAGCACTTAAATGCGGCATAATGACATACATATGTCAATAATGATTTCAAAGTGAGATAACTTTTGATAAGGCAAAAGCCAGATTTAAACTACATTATTTTAAATGTCGAGATGAGGTACCTAAGAAGAGTGAAAGGAGTTACAAGGTTACATAAACTGAGAAACGACACAATTAGGGAAAATGTACAAACACAATCATTACAAGATTTTATTGAACAACGACAGTTGAGTTGGTGGGGTCATTTACAACGAAGAGTGATGAAATACCGGTAAAAAGAGTATGGGGAGCGAGAACCACGGGAAAGAGAAGCAGAGGAAGACCAAAAGAAACATGGGATAACGCGGTGGGAAAGATTATCCAAAAGAAAGGAAAAACATGGACGGAGGCAAAATAGCTAGCACAAGACAAGAAGAAATGATCTGCATTTGTTTATAGCAATACGTAATAAAATGTATTACTCACACCCAATTGGGTATTGAAGAATTATCGATTATATATATATATATATATATATATATATATATATATATATATATATTAAATGTCCCATTTTTTGTTGCCGCAATAGTACTTTAGGTATGTGGTACGAATACGTTTTATTTAATACGTTACTGAATATTATACGTGTGTGTACATGTGTAAATGTAACAAAATTTGTTGTGTGTGTATGACACATCAGCTGTTTTCCTTTTGACAAAAAAGAGCTGCTCGGAACAGCACCAACTGTTCTAAAGCATCTGCACCGCTTTCCATTTGACTGGAGTAAGTTGCTCTGAACTGTGCTTAATTAGAAAACTACTTTCACTATTCGCAGACGCGCGTTTCGCGGTCATGCCGCTCATCAGTGCGACTGTGTGAAGTAGTTTTCGTTTCTATAGAAACTCTATATAAGCCCAGGTGTTAGATGTTCGTACAAATGAGAGTTCAATTACTAAATTCGGCCACAATGTACCTTGCTCTGAACCGTTCCAAATTTACCTTCCCCTGCCCGCTGATGCACCCTCCTAAATGTTAGTGCGAATTGCAGCGTTTTATAAAAGTCTGGTTAGGTACTTATTTGACGTTTGTTTTGTACTTATAGTAATACTTGTAGGTTATGTTTGTAAATATTACACGTTGGTAGCTCAATAAGCTGTTCCATTTGGATAGCTGTGCGAAATGCTTAGAACATCAAGCACTAGTGCAAATCACCCTAGCACAATTTTCAAATGGAAAACAGCTAATCTCTCAAATAATGTATACACAATAAAATAAAAAATAATTGTATTTCGTATTATTAACCTCGCCTTGATGAAGTTTTCACTTCTGCCGTGTGGTCCTAAGCACACGAACTTTTTTTTTATTATATAGCATCATCAGGTATGAACTGGTAAAGCTATTGTGACAATTCCTTCATTGTTTTGATGTATAATTTTTAGTCTGATAACGCTATATAATAAGTAGCGAAACGTAACTAAATGTACTATTGCGTTTAATTAATTAAACCTTTACTGTCCGAGACTCCGAAGAAATAATCCCAATTAATTCCACACCGGACAAGGAACAGAATTTAATGATTCAATAAAACATCACAATTACTACTACTACTATTTATTAATATTGTTACAATAAAAAATAATTCATTCTTTATTTTAAATAACCCGAATTATTACTTTTGTTTAATATTTTAGCCAACATCTGTGTTATATTCACTTGAAGCTTGAAGGAAACTAATTTTAAAATTCATTTTTACAATTTCGTTGCTTTCAGGTAGTACGTTTAAAAATATTTCTCTCTGCTACTATTATGACCGCGTACCCTTATCCACCGTTCGTTCCGATAGAGGTAGTTAGGTTATCTTTGGGGTAGAAAAGATCTAAATATTCTGTTTGGTCGCGCTACTTGGAATCTCCTTGTACTTCGTGACGTAGAAAAAATGATTTATGATGTGCAAATGTATGGCAGTGCAGGGAGATTAAAACACTGTTTTTGATAACAAATCTATTGTAAAGTTTTTACATGCTGTTCGTTCTGATTCAATTCTTATAATAATATCGTTGCGCAATAAAATCTTTACAATTCTATTTTGCGCATACGCCTTAGTACAGGTTGTTTTATGGGATTTATAATATTTAAGCATGCGTAAATGTGTTACGAAGTAACATATTCTGTAAACGTGACCATCATGTGACCATTCTCATTTTCTATTCCGTCATGTCCGCTAGTTAACTCTTCATATCCTTCAATTCCATTTAAAAACGAATCGCGCCAATTTCACTCGTTTTACTCAGTGCCTCTAATTGTAAGAATGTGCTCACTCGATTCACACATACAAAGGAAAATTGGCAACTGAGAAATTCTGATATCAATGAAACTGTACAGACTGAAAGGGTACATTGCTATAAGAACAACGCAATTTCTTTTAATGATTGAATCTCCCGATTTTGGGGTACAGCCCCTCTCCAAAAATTTGCACGATTTTTTCATTTTTGTAAATATTTCTGAAACTATCACAGATATTAAAAAATGATATCAGTTTCTTGTTAGGTGTGGAATTAATTGAGATTATTTCCTCTAAGTCTCGGACACTAAAAGTTCAATTAATTGAAAGCAATAGTACATGAAGTGACGTTTCGTTATTTGTTATATAGTTCGAAATTTCTTTTAAGGGGATATTACTCTCTCGAAGCGTATTTTGAAAGTGATTTTTAAAAATTAATTTTGCGAAAACTATCAAACCTACAGTGTCGGGACTTTTCACTCGTTTCAAAACATGTTTGAACTATCAATACCCACATGCAACATTAAACATAACCAATACAACCAGAAATTCAGATCAGCCAACTGCACAGTGGTGTCACCATAAATTTTTTATTTATTTAACAAGCTGCACTTTTGATCTTTGACAGACATAAAACCCATATCAGTTATAGAATCATAAAAACTGCATTGGACAATAACATCCAGCTTTTAAAACTTCCAGCACACTTATCTGATAGACTGCAGCCACTTAATAAATCGGTTTTGAAGCCAGGAAAAGATCATTGGAAAAAGTAGCTAGTAGTTTTTGCAAAAAAAAAAAAACAACTTGAAAAAGGGAATTAGGACGTCTTTCTAAATGTCAGTTTGTGGAATTAGTAGGAGATATCAATCAAGGGCTTTTTATCCACTTGAATTTTTCCTTTTAATCCAGCGAAATTCCCAGAACATTACTTTGATCCTGTAGAGTTAGCCGCGTATAAAAGGGAGAAAAATTGTAAACTTCTGGACAACGAGGGCGGGAGACCTTTAATTCTAAAGAAAATCCAAACAGCTCAGGTTCTAACACCCAAGATATTTCTTCGGCGTCAGGTTCTGATCAACAGACTTCCGTAAGCGCTGATCAAAATGACACCTTCATCTCGAACTATAGTAGATATTTTTCCCAAAAAATTAGTTGTAAGTCTGCCATAGTCTGCGATAGTCCTATTGATGACAATGCATTGTGTCAGGATGAATCCGATGATAACTTCGAAACATGGGAGGAAAGTGTCAGGATGGACTTCGTTCTTGAAGTTATGTATGAAATTCCTGTTTGAAGCAACATTACACCTGGCAAATACATCTTAATGGACTTTTGGAGCGATCCTAGGAAGAAGACGCATTTCAAATTTGTTTGTCGAGTGGAAGAAGTGGATGACGAAGACGGAGAGGTTGTGGTTCAAGGGTTTAACAGCTGTAATAATCTTTCTACTGAATTTCACATAATTGATACGGACTCATCGAGCGTCACACTCGACGATTCAGACCATTTTGCCAGATCCAATGTAGCCAAAAGTGGTAAATCAGCAGACTGTAATGGTATTTCCCGGCCAAGTGAGTGTTATTGAACAATAATATTATTTCTACCCATATTTTGTAACTATTTTTTTTAAAACTTTGAGCAACAATACTAATTATCCAATTAACCATATGAATATACAAAAATCAGAAAGATTGGGGTAATTTTAAACCTGCATTAATATCAGAAATATATGCTTTTTCTAGTTCAAAACTCATTTGTCCACATTTAGCACTTACAGTTATACATTGACGGCATATGGATCAGAAGTAACACGTTTACAATTTCCCCAAAGACATGGGGTATTTGTGAACGTGAGAAGGGTAACATTTTTGTTTTTCTAGAAAAAAGTTTACATTTAGGGTTTGGCAGTGTGTACATCTTACTCGTAGAAAACAGAGCTTTCATCGAATATAAAATTTTATACATAAATGAAATAATAAAATTATTTAGAGCCAAAATATGCAAAAATCGTTTACAATGACCCCATCTGATCTTATAATTATTTACATTAACAATAAAATTATAGCCATGGAGATTTTCAATACGCCCTCGTAATATCCTCTGAGGTGTCCTCTTATTCAATGTGCGTTACTGATTTAAACGCGCACTTTTTGATATTATGCTTTGCCGTTGCATATTCGTCGAGTTTCGTAGTAAACAAAAATCGGTGGTAGTTGCGCGTTTACTACGGTTTTCGCAAGGAAACTACGGCATTTACCGGTTTCTTTTGTGCGGTAATAATAAAAGAACACAACCTAAACCCGATTGATACTATTCGTTCCCGGCCAACCCTATAATTTCCTTTCCCTCGTCTTGTGATAAATTTTCCTCCATTTAACGTTACTTACATCTTACACAATAAATTATTACGTTACATGTACAAATCGCCGCATATTAACGAAAAAGAAAGGCACAATACCTACCTTTATAATAATCGATTATATCTACACACACGTATGTACATATATATATGCATACTACGTATCTTTTTAGAATTATCTGGCGACGCGTTTTAGTCTTGCGTTAAATCGTCGAGGCAAAAACCGATCCGATCTGAACGTTAATTTCTTATTAGTCATTTTATCGACAAATTATACATCTAGCGCTAAACACAGATGCATGATTATACGTAGATTACATAATTGCTATCTACTTCGTTCGATGGACCACTTTCGTCGACGCTTGCAAATATTTATACGTATTCCTTACAGCTATGCGGATCCGATTACTATAATATCGTTCGCGCTGTAGAATTTGAATCTATCCGATGTCGTCTCGTTAAAGTTAAAACTCGTTTTAACCCGGACTGGATGATATTGAAGTTAAACAAACTGAGATCGGCAAAGATCAGATGTAGCTGATATTTGTCATTCTTTTTACATTTATATTTTTTAAAGTTTAATATTTCTGTTTCAAAATAATCATCTCTATGAGCATAATGCCAATCTTCATCGGTATGCTACGAAACATAGATCTAATTACTGCTACTCCAGATGAGTGAGTCTGGAGCCGCCTATGTTGGTCTAAAATTTTATAATAATCTTCCAACAAGAATCAAATCGATAAAAAAATTTATGAGTTTTAAAAGAGACGTTTACTGTTTGGCAAATTATTACAATTAATGACCGCTTCTTGTTATCATTTTATTATTATTATATTGGCATTAATATATTTTTATTTTCCCTTTTTTACTTTTGCATTTATAATTATATACTAGCTGACCCGGCAAACGTTGTTTTGCCTTCAAATTTTATTTATATTTAAATAGCTGACCTGGGAGACTTCGTTCTGGCTAGAAAAGTATTGATTTAGATATTTAATGTTTTATTATTACGGGTATGTTTAAAATACAGGTACATGATAATATTTAAAGGAGATCGGTGCAGGTAATTCATATTTATTTGAAAAAAAAATTAAAAATGTGAATAATAAATGAACTATTAAATGATAAAAAGTATATACATAATTAAGAGAATGTTAGTGTTATTCATTATAGTGGAACCGGCGAACTTCGTATCGCAGGCCCTGCCCTGCGTCATTTCGAATTGCAAAATCTGTGGTCAATTGTCCATTGCAATTGAATCTTTGTTTTGAAATATTGGCTGGATGGGTTGCGGTCAGGTCGATTTTGAATTGTATTTCCCCTCATTGAAGTACTGGAATTATCAATGCATACATGTGCACAGATGTCATGATCTCACAAAAATAAACATGGATGCAAACGTGTGCTCAAATATCATAACCTCCCAAAATAAAGACCTTCGTTGGGTACTTAAACATTTGAAAATAGAATTCCACACCAAAATGATCAATCAGAATGAAATGAACAGCGAATTCGAATTGATGTTTAAGTAATCCACCTAAAAATAAATTGCACAATTGGAAATTAACGTTTGGATTGATTATCGATGCGCACGCAATCACAAAGAACATAATCATTTACAATGTGCACTTCATCAAACTGAACCACGGGGTGGAAACGCTTATGGCCAAGGTCGAACATTCGTAATATATTTTGACTAAGAACACGGTTGGCGCCACTATATTTATTAATCGGTAAAGAAGGTTTCCAACTTCAATTTATGTCAGCATGCTGTCAGTTTCTCAACAGCAGGCAGTCGTGATTGATGATTCCTCTGATACGAGTAAAAGTATTAAGTTCAAAAATGGTTTTTATTGTTGCGTACCACAGTGTCATAACACAAACAAAATATATAAAATGCATGTTTTTCCCAAAGATCCATTTCTAAGTATTGTCAGTATTTGGTTTTAACTTTTAAGTAACGATTCATTATTATAGTTATATTCACAATGGTTAGAAAGGATTAGAAATAATAAATTAAATAGAGAGGATTCTGGTATTGTTAGAAGAAATTACAGAGTTTGTGATATGCATTTTTCTTCTGATGATCGCATACCCAGCGGCCGACGTGGAGCAACTATTAAATATGACAGTGTCCCGTCATTGAGTTTGGCACGCATTGATGAAGGTAAGATATTGTTTTAACCAAACCATAAACTTCCCAAAGTCTTTGCTATATATAGATATATATATATAGAAAGAGAGAGAGAGAGAGAGGGAATATTTATTTCTTTAATGTTACGTTCTTCTAGAAGAAGCAATACCAGGACCATCACATATAAATGTTGAATTGATAACAACATCGCCGCCTGTATATTTGACAACACCCACCAAACGAAAAGGTAATAGCTTGATTTTTTTCTTGTTATGTATATATATGAAGTGTTTGCAAATAACCACCCATCTTTCGTACATACAAAGTTTCCATTTATTTATCAAATAAAGTACATACTGTAATCATTTCCTATACACTCCTTAATTAAATTAAAAAATTTGATTGGTATAAAGTTCACCTTATTAACGAAAATTGGTAGCTTCTCTGTGGGAACTATGGAGAATCTCTAGTTGTAACATTGTTTATATGTTAACTATTTTTATAGGAGAAACTACGACTGCAGAGTGTCTACATCTCCTAAAGCGACCAAGATGTCAGGGTAAGTATTTTGCAAGATTTAAAATACATGTTATATATCTGTTCTGACTTAGCAATGCTATATGAATGTATATTATTTTTATGTGCAGAGAAAAATATGTTAAACATAAAAAAAATTCCATGAGAATAAAGCCTTCTTAAGCACATATGATTTTTATTTTTGGTTCGACACCTTATATAAATATGAAACAAGTTTCTAATATATTAATTACAAGAGCAATTTGAAATGCGCGCGTACTTAGAAGTACGTGACTAGAAACACTGGGGGCGCTAATGTAACTGTTCAATTGTAATGTGCGCGCGTTTCCTATCTATCCTTGTATTATCTATGAACTGAACTCACCTCTATGAAATCACTTTTGAAAAATGCTGATAAATCGCAACACACGCCTGCACAACGCAATAGCATGCGTGGAAAGACTGTGCAAATGAATTAGCTGTCAGAAGTTTATGCACACAGCGCCATCTACTGGCAATACCGGAACCAGCATTTGAAATCATGTTCGTTTTTAATGTGTGACAAAAAAGTTGCTACAAAAACAATTTTGGTGGAAAACAATTGTCAAACAAATTTGGTGGAAAAACAATTGTCGCAAAAAATTGTCCAAAAGAAAAAATTGTCACAACGTAACGTAAACATAAACGTCATCCATCATGAAGATGGCGTTGTAAAATCACTCCATACGAAATGTATGGGAAAATGAATTTTCTTGATATTTTTTTTTTCGGGGATATTTCGGGAATTTTCTTGGGTATTCTTCTTGTTTGGCCGGAGACCAGTCCGAATTGGTGCGAATCATCGAAATCGGTCCAGGCGTTCTTGAGTTATGTATAAGCGTAGTAACTAACGCCACTCTCTTTTATATATATAAATTTTAGTCATCTATATAATTACTTTGTAATAAATATTTACTTTACTTTACCTTAGTTTACTTGACATATACATATATCTAAGGTATGTATGTATATCGTGTTTTTTTCCGAAAAAGAAGAAGATTCAAACAAAATAAAGCAAAAGATTAAATACTTTCCTTGTATCAGGAAACCCGTAATTATTTTTTTCAATACTAAAGTTTCGCATTGAAAATTTTGAGATGTGGTGACCTCGTATGAAGTTAACCTTCCGTGGTCACACTTCAATATAGAATCTAGATCAGGTATGGGCAACCTCCGGCCCGCGGGCCATACGCGGCCCTCGAGTAAGGTTTGTCCGGCCCGCTACTGAATTCTTTCGTTGCATATTAGCACGGCCCGTCTAAACTTAATTCATAATGAATCATAAAGATACTACAAAAATGTATATTTTTCAAGATTACTCACAGCATAAAACTTCTACAAAAAGAGATTGCCCATGCCTGATCTAGATGGTCATACTGAGGTTTACTGGACCCCTGCCATTGCAAGAAAACTATCCGTCCGATGTTGACGTAAAAATTCTGGAAGATACTATAAACATTTTAGATTAAGGACGAATAACTTATTTGCAAGAAAACCAATGGCAAGACGATGAAAAAATTATTAAAGAAATGTCGCAAAAGTTACAATTTCTTATTCAAAAAATCGTAACCATGTGAATTTTTAATATTTTTAATTATAATTTGGAGAAGATACTCGTTACATATTATGGTTTTATGAAATAAATAGCAGTACAGTGAATGTTCCAAAAAAGGTATTTATTTTGACATATGAAATATGCTGCTTTTGGAGCAAAAAATAATGTGGAATTATGCACAAAAATAACGTTTATTGATTTTTTTAAATTTATACAAAAACCAAATATTATTTTCAATCTTCTTATTATTGATATTGTAAATACAATTTTAATACATTTCGCAGCATTGTATGCACATATGTAGTCGGTGGTAATTGCAAATGGCTCGTAGACATGAACTGCAATGTTCTCTTGTTTTTTTTTTTGTCATTTTTTCTGCTGCATAATTGACACATCTCCTTCTTATTTCTGCCTTCTTCCGAAGTTATTTAACACAGAAAAAATAATCAACTTGATCACACGGGGTATTTTGGATCCCAAGTTCAGTTGAAAGCCAGGTCAAAACTAACGATACATTCAACTTGCTAACTATCCATACTTGTAGAGGACACTTCACACTCCAGGTAGATGGAGATAAAAATGGTATTCGCAGTCGAAAAATATGACAAATTTGCTCTCAAAGTGAAAAGTGTGCAGCAGCACAGCAGACCACAAAGAGTTAACTACGATGTTTATTTTTTGGCGTAGAAACGTAAACGCCAGTAAAGTTCGAGCCATATACTTAGCAATCTCAAGTGGGTCTCTTTGTTTTGTTTCTTTCACCTTCTTTCAATCCGATCGGGTGTCGACTCCATGCGCGAAGGGGAGGGGGTGACGTGTGGTTAGACAGTGCAACCGTATGTTACAATTTAAAGAAATAAGTGTTTACGCTGGTAAAATTAGATCCATATAATAATAATAATGTCACTGGCTTCGAAAACTTCGGAAATCTCTTTTTACTCGAACACAGATCCCCAAGTTACTAAAGCTAAATTAATTGAATGATTCTAGAGAATTTTTACCAAAACTCAACGAGACAAAAAATAAAATAAAGGCGGGACATAGCGTGTTTCCGGCTGTCAATTATCGTACGGCGTTGTAATTGTTGTCGAGACGGAAGCTGTCAAAGATGGCGAGCTTCCTCGCACTTGATGTCAATATGTCGGAAATCCAACCGGACACATCAAATTGAAGACTATTCTTAAATGTTCGTAAAGTTCTCAGATATTCTCAAAATTAAATTTTAGCTCTCTGGTAGCATATACTAGGACCCCATAACAACGTGGAAGAGCAAATAACGGCATCGTAATTTTAAAAAAAGGAAAACTCACCTCCAATAGAGGGAAAAGTAGTCGCACAATAGTGGTCGGTAGATCTAACAGTCAAATTGGGAAAGCGCAACTCCAAAATGCACACAGCGATAATATTAAACTTCTCGGAGTCGAATTCGCGTGCATATCCTCGACAAACAAGACTTTAAAACAAGAACGGAATGATCTGTTCAACCAAACGCCACAAGCAGAATGAATCACGCGTGCATCCGGAAAGGCGAATTGTATCAAAAACCTACCTATATTTACAATGTTTACCTGCTCTTTCTAAGAGGAAATACTCCATAAGACTTGCAGCGGAACGCTGAAATTGATGTTTATTTCATGGGGTACGTTTCAAATATTGCTCCAGCCTAATACATGGCGCTGATATTCAATATATATATTCAAATTTTCCGCGATATCCGGAGAACGTGATCATTTGTGTAAAATATATTAATAATCAAACGCTTGTATTATATTGCCCATCCTACACTAGTGTCAAAATTGGCATGTGATGAGTTGTCTGAACACAGTGAATACAAACTGTGTTTTAATCAAGAAAATACGTCAGATGCATGATTGTTGTTAACCACACTCGTTTCCATGACATCATACCAATCAAGAAGAAAAGATTAATAGTCTACGAAAGTGATAGTAGTAATTAATTTTTTGGTTACATTTTTTAATATGCTTCTTGTCTCTATATTTAAAATAAATATATTTAGACCGTTAGTTTTATGTTTTTTAAGATATTTTTAGTTTTATTTTACGTTGGAATAAATGACCAAATTATGCACAGTTTAGTTTGTTTTACACGCTTTTACTTATGAAAATCCAAGATTTCGATTAACACGGTTTTCTAAGGAACCTATCTTCAGTGTAAATCGGCGGATAGGTGCATTTGTAAAAGCTAAAGCTGAGGACGCCGGAATTGACGGTTCTCGTTTCCAATTTCCGCTAAACATAACTTCCAATTATTATAAACTTACATTTCTTACATTTCGCACTTCTTCGAATGCGACCGGTCTATTGCTCACAACCAATATTCCTTTAAAAAAATGAAAAGGAACATTTTTACTTTTTACTCGTCGGCTCTATCACATTCTATTCTAAGCGAATTGCATTTCGCTATATCTAATACATATATTACATATACATATTTATTCTATGATCTTGAGTGAAAGTCCACGCAATCTGCTCCTTACCACATATAAAAACCAGAATAATCGCGCAAAAGAGCATCACTCATTCGGTGACCATTTCGAGCCAAAGATATGAAGTCGTTCGTGGTAAGTAGGTATCGATTAATATCGAAACGAGAAAAAGTCACTTTCTCCGAAAAAATAAATAAAATAATCTCATTCTAGGTTGTCGCGTTTCTATGCGCCGTCATCAGCGCTAGTCGGTGCGAAACGACGAAAGATAAGCGGGGAACCGTTAGCGGTGGTTATGGTGGAGGCAGTATCGGAAGCGGTGGTTTTGGAGGAAGTTATGGAGGAAGCATCGGTGGCGGAAGTTACAGCATTGGAGGACATGGAGGTAATGTCGGTTTGGGATCCGGTATTTCTGGTGGATTAGGCGGAGGATATGGAGGAAGCATCGGCGGTGGGAGTTATAGTCTCGGAGGACATGGAGGAAATGTCGGTTTGGGATCCGGAATTTCTGGTGGATTAGGCGGAGGATATGGAGGAAGCATCGGTGGTGGAAGTTACAGTCTTGGAGGTGGATCAGGTGGAGGATACGGCGGACTTGGAGGTAGTATCGGAGGAGGAATCGGTGGTGGTAGTGGTATCGGCGGTGGAATCGGCGGTGGAATCGGCGGTGGAATTGGAGGAGGCGCCGGATTTGGCGGTGGAATTGGGGGAGGCGCCAGAGTTGGCGGTGGAGCTACCGTAAGTACCATTACTCAAACAGTACCGATACCAGTACCCGTTCCGCAACCGGTGACGGTAACACGCACTGTACCGGTACCGGTTCCACAACCGTTTCCGGTTTCTGTACCACGTCCAGTACACGTATCAGTGCCTCAACCACAACCCTACGTAGTACCACGCCCGGTACCATACACCGTAACCAGAACCGTTCAAGTACCGGTACCACAACCTATTCAAGTTCCGGTTCAGGTACCAGTACAAGTGCCCGTACCGCAACCGTACCCAGTCGAAGTACCACAAGCAGTACCGGTTAGGGTGCCACAGACCGTCGTGGTACCCGTTCCAACTGCAATTAGTGTCGGTGGTGGCGAAAGTGGCGGATTTGGCGGTGGATTCGGAGGCGGATTAGGCGGTGGAATCGGAGGCGGATTCGGAGGCGGATACGGCGGCGGATCAGCTGGAGGAGTTAGCGGAGGATTAGGTGGTGGACACGAAATTGGCGGTGGATTAGGTGGAGGCAACCGAGGTGGTTACGAAGGATATTCTGGCTCTATCGGTGGTGGTTTCAGCGGGGGATCAAGCGGAGGCGCTATTGGGGGCGGTTATGGAGGACACGGTGGTTCCATCGGTAGTGACTTCAGCGGAGGATCAAGCGGCGGTGCCATTGGGAGTGGTTATGGTGAACACAGTGGTTCCTTCGGTGGAAGTTTCAGCGGAGGATCAAGCGGGAGCGGCTATGGTGGACAAGGTGGTTCCGTCGGTGATTATGGAGGATCTAGTCTGTCATTTTCAAAACATTAGTGAATTAGTAAATAGAAATAGTCTCACTATTAATTCGAAGAAGATCACTCCCCACAAAACGACTTTCTTAAGTGCGTAATTGGGTAACTCGCAAGCGCACGTAATTTGCGCTCGCTTAGTAAGCCATTGCACAGCGATTTCTCGAGCCGCCCAAAAACGCATCTATTAAAATCGCTTGGTTGATAAGATTCTTTTTCGAATTAATTAGTGTACTAGGAAAAACGGCTTGTGATAACGTCCGTTGTGATAAGGAATTAATGTTTTGTTACATATTTTTTGTTTGTTTTTGTTTTGATATTTAAATGGAAAAGTAGAAAAAGTATGAGAAAATTATAAACATATGAATCCTATGTAGTGTTTTGTAATAAAGTTTTTGTCGTTATCCTGCGTATTCCTGAAATAATTTTCGTGGAAGAATGTTTTGAAGGAAAACTTAAGCAGATAAAGAACACATACAGCACTGCAAAACAGCAAACATGAATAAAAAATTTAAACTGACGTTGACAGTAAAAGTACATAACGAAATACATATTAAGTGTGTATACAGTGTTTGATAAATTGTAAAAGGGAATTTTGAATTTTGAAATACGCTGTAAGCCAAACGTGAAATTTAGAGGGCTATGGTGTCGCTCTAAATTTCTGGTTAATTCTTCATTTCTTCCTGGATTGTCCATTGAAGACGACAACTTAGTGATCGAAATAAGTATTTAGAGGTATCCAATTGGATGTCGTAAGGATAAGAGCTATCGAATTTAAGTCCATATTAGATATTTTCACTAAATCTATCCCAGAGCAGCCTAGACTCTCTTACCGTGATTTCAAAAATTTCAATTATGACCTATTCCATGACGATCTTGTACGTTTAAATTTAGATTGCATTTTTGATGAGTCTAATATTGATGTCAAAGTTAGCATTCTTACAGCTGGTATTGTGGATGTATTCGACATTCACGCGCCGAATAAAACTGTACGTATTCTCAGGCCAAGATGTCAATGGATTACTGACGTTATACAGCTTCTGATTTCGGAAAACTAAGAGAGCTGCAGACTTGGATTATTATAAAGAGCTTAGAAATTTCACTAAACGATCAATTTGTCTAGAAAAAAGAGATGTGTAAGTGGTGAAGTATTCAGATTGACACGACGAAATTGGTCGGAAACCTCAGAAAATGACCGCACTATCGCCAAAGTTCGGGGCCGAAATCGGTCAAAATCACGACCTCGACGAAACTTTCTGAAAGTTGGTATTCTTATGTAAAATTGTCCGTAAAGAAGCGTGGTGAGGTTAGAATCGGCGGATCGCGCTTATTTTTTCCAATATACACGATGAAAGTTGAGTTTTGACGGAGGTTCCAAGCGCGTAGTTTCGCAGACATCCTGTACATCTGTAGGTACGATTAAAAATAGGAATCCGGTCCAGCAGGAATGATTACTTCAACTGTCTGAAGTCGTAATATGTTACCGCCTCCAGTTCTCTCTAAAAAAATCGCAAAAGAACATCAACTTTTTATGATTTTGAGCTTTAGACCTGATCGGAGGCTAAACGAACCGTCGGAGGTACTATATTGATTAGAATTTTCTTCTTCAGCGCATCGAGATCTGTAAGTGGTGAAGTTTTCAGATCGATACGACGAAGTTGACCGAAACCCTCAGAAAATGACCGCACTATCGCCAAAAGCTCGGGGCCGAAATCGCTGAAAATCTCGACCTCGACGAAACTTTCTGAAAGTTGGTATTCTTATGTAAAATTGTCCGTAAAAAAGCGTGGTCAGGTTAGAATTGGCGGATCGCGCTTATTTTTTCCAATATACACGATGAAAGTTGAGTTTTGACGGAGGTTCCAAGCGCGTAGTTTCGCAGACATCCTGTACATCTGTAGGTACGACTAAAATAGGAATCTGATCCAGCCGGAATGGCTACTTCAACTGTCTCAAGTCGTAATATGTTACCGCCTCCAGTTCTCCCTAAAAAAATCGCAAAAAAACATCAACTTTTTATGATTTTGAGCTTTAGACCTGATCGGAGGCTAAATGAGCCGTCGGAGGTACTATATTGATTAGAATTTTCTTTTTCAGCGCATCGAGATCTGTAAGTGGTGAAGTTTTCAGATCGATACGACGAAGTTGACCGAAACCCTCAGAAAATGACCGCACTATCGCCAAAAGCTCGGGACCGAAATCGCTCAAAATCTCGACCTCGATGAAACTTTCTGAAAGTTGGTATTCTTATGTAAATTTGTCCGTAAAAGACCGTGGTGAGGTTAGAATCGGCGGATCGCGCTTATTTTTTACAATATACACGATGAAAGTTGAGTTTTGACGGAGGTTCCAAGCGCGTAGTTTCGCAGACATCCTGTACATCTGAAGGTACGACTAAAATAGGAATCTGATCCAGCCGGAATGGTTACTCCAACTGTCTCAAGTCGTAATATGTTACCGCCTCCAGTTCTCTCTAAAAAATTGCAAGAAAACATCAACTTTTTATGATTTTGAGCTTTAGACCTGGTCGGAGGCTAAACGAGCCGTTGGAGGTACTATATTGATTAGAATTTTCTTTTTCAGCGCATCGAGATCTGTAAGTGGTGAAGTTTTCAGATCGATACGACGAAGTTGACCGAAACCCTCAGAAAATGACCGCACTATCGCCAAAAGCTCGGGACCGAAATCGCTCAAAATCTCGACCTCGACGAAACTTCCAGCTTAACTTGGTTTGCTTTCTCGCCTTGTACTTGTGTTGTCACCGCTTACAAGATCAGGAAATAAAATTTATTATTATATAAAATTGTTCTTTTTCCAACCTCATGCTGTAAAACGTAGATCCCTATTTAACTTCTAATTGACCTATCTTCCCTTACACAAACATGTCATCGTTTTGTAAGTTCTCTTTGCCATTTTTCTAAAACAACATTAAACTACCACCATTTTAGGACAAACAATAGCTAATACTAAACGGATCGTTACTGTGACTAGCTGCTATTACACTGAAAAGCTCAATTTCCACCTGGAAGTTGCTACCTCTCACGACTGTTGGTGGTTATGCATTCATTTGCATTTTTCTAAACAAAGCTCGTTAAGATAAAAGGAAGAAAATCTCGTCATAATATTACGCATAAGTTCCCACGCTGAAAGACGTGAATATTACGCAAATCCGCTTATTATACGAATTAAGAACCAGCGCAAAATGCCAGCGAGAACTCGAACAAAAAAATCAATTAATCGCTATTTAAGTTACCATCAACGAAATTCCTTGACCAAAATATAGAAGCGCGTAAAAGTACTTTGGTCTTGCTCGTCCTTTTAGTCCATTCGTTTTCGTCCGCTCGCGTCCTTTTTCATTCATTCACCTACATACATACGTCCAGGCGGCCGAAGGAGAGCGACGGATGAATCACGAAAATGTCAAAGATAATAATCGAATCCGATGTGGCAACAATCGCGTTCGTCTCTTCTGTCCGTACGTTTTATTATTATCGCAATGCCGACGGACGCCACGGTTCGCGTGCCGCCGTTCGAAAATAATTAGATGCGGAGCTCGATCGCCTTTTTCCCCGTTCTTAAGTACATTGTGGTAGCTCAAATCATGCGCACGAAACGGCCAAACTCGCCGAAAACAACCGGTAATTACGTCTTTCGAATATGAAGGAATGAATTTTTGCATAATATCGCACCTGTGCACCTCCAACTTGCCTCATAATCCGACCGCATTAACATCAAATATAATGCAATCGCCGCTTAAGTGCTTTAAATGTAATCCCCGACGACCAGCGTTTCCGGAGTCATTAGTTTTACCGGTGGTGGTGGTGTTCTAAAATTTTAATTAAGACCATTGTGAAAGGCCCGCAAAGGTAACTTACCTCTTCGCAAAACGTAACCCTCTCCAAATCGTATATAAATCGCTGGAAGCGCAGGACATCACCATCAGTCGGCAAGTTTCAAAGCTAAGACCAACAACATGAATTCCTTTTTGGTAATTATTACTTAACTTTATAATTTTTGGTTTTTTGGTGTGAAGTGTTTAAAGTGATTTAGGTCTAATTTACGCCCTTAATATGGATTACGAAAGTGAAAGAGTTCTTAATTTTAATGGAACCAACACGATTTGTTTGGTATTCTTTGATCAAGTGATCAAGCTCGTGTGTGGGTTTCACGTAATGAAAGACCAAATTCTTAAAAATGTCCCGTCTTGAGACATTTTTACTTTAACGTAGAATCCTTTGGTAAATAGCAATAGAAGTCGCAACCTAAACGTAAAGAAGTTAAAGTGCTTCTAGGGCTCCTGGGAAACGGTAATATTTGATCGGTTATGTCAGAAAGTGTGATCAAGAAGTCAATAGGAAAAAGGTTAATTATCATCATTCAAATACGCATATTGACAACTGAGCTATGAACAACTATTCTTCCGAGATTTCCCATGATCGCTGCTTCATTTCTCACTTGGCGAATCAATACTTCCCTTGCGACTAAATTGTCCAGCTTATCACCAGATTTTAAACGTGTCTCCGACTGTTTTCGCAGATGTTATAATTCCCATTCTAGGACTCTAATTTTTGCCATTGTAATCCTTATATCTCATCACCACAACTCCATTTTCCTCTCAGAATGAAATCAACTCAAATTCTCGAGGAACTAGTCCTTTTCCGAAGATTTTGGAGTTACGATGGTAAAACCTAATCTCCAGAATTTTTGTAACCATTCTCCTGGTTTTTTGTGCATGAAATCCTTATCCCCGCAAACCGCTTTTCTTCAAACATTTACCATAATCGCTGCTTGTCCCCTTACTTCGTGTCTTATTTGTTGAATCACTACTTCCCTCACGATTAGAAGAATTTTTCAGATTTCAAACGTATCTTCGATGGTCTTTCCGGTCATTATAATCCCATTCTAGCGCTCTAATGTTCGTCATTGTAATCCCAACATCCAATCACCACAACTCCATTTTTCTCTAAGAATGAAATCTGCTCAAATTCTCGAGGAAACAGTCTTTTTCGAAGATTTAAGAGCCACGATGATAAAACCCAATCTCCAGAATCTCTCCAACTATTCTTATGCTTTTTGAGCATGGGATCTTTATCCCAGCAATTTATTTTCCGATTAGAACTTAAACAACTTTTCTTCAAACTTTTACCATAATAGCTGCTTGCCCTCTTGCTTCGTTACTTCGTTTCTTATTTGTTGAATCACTGCTTTCCTCACGATGAGAAGAATTTTCCAGATTTCAAACATATCCTCGATAGTTTCCTCAGTCATTGTAATCCCATTCTAGGGCTCTAATGTTCACTATTGTAATCCCTATATCCCAGCACCACAACTCCATTTTCCTCTTAGAATGAAATCTACTCAAATTCTCGAGAAAACAGTCTTTCTTCGAAGATTTTGGAGTCACGATGATGAAATCCCATCTCCAGAATCTCGCCAGCTCTTCTTATGCTTTTTGAGCATAGAATCTTTATCCCAGCAATTCATTTCCCGATTAGAACGTGAACAACTTTTCTTCAATCTTTTACCAAAATCGCTGCTTGCCCTCTTACTTCGTTTCTTTTTTGTTGAATCACAACATCCTCATGATTAGAATAATTTACCCGATTTCGATGATTCTTCCAATCGTTGTAATCTAATTTTACGGCTCCAATATTCGTCATTGGGATGTAGGGATTATCCCATCACCGCAACTCCGTTCTTCCCTCACAATTAAATATACTCAAATTCTCGGGAATATAGTCTTCTTTTATAGATTTTGTAATCGCGATGATGTAATCCCATCTCCAGAGTCTCTTTAATTATTCTCATTCTTTTTGCGCATAGAATCTTTATCTCAGTTATTGATTTCCTCAGTAGAACGCGAAAAACTTTCCTTCAAAGTTTTGTCATGACCGCTATTTGCCCTCTTATATCGTGTTTTATTTGGATAATCAACAGTTTCCACGTTATTTGAAGAATTTCAAACGTGTTTTCGATCGTTTCCCAAATTGTTATAATCTCATTCTTAAGCTCTAATGTTCGCCATTGTAATCCCATCTCCATAACTTCACTCTGCTCTCGTAATATAAACTATTATTTCCAAAGTTTTCGAATTGGAAGTAAAAAATAGAAAATCGCCAATTAAAATACGAATTGGACCTAACATGACGTATTTTCTGTCAACAAAATTTCCCATTCTATAATTATGTGGTAACAGTTGCATAATCCAAAAGCCATTAGCCTAACAATTGCATATCAGTTACACTCTGTTCATTAAGGGCTCCCAATTTTGATTTTCTGGGCCATCCCTCGAAGCAGTGGTCTTCATCTTTTCGCAGCCTGTGTTTTCTGACATCGGAAGTCAGTTCCTGCATTTTTTATCAAATTTTTATCGCCCTAAGCATTATTCAAACGAATTAAAATTCACAAGTCTCCTATACAATCATAAATTAAAGTTCGATCAATAGTTTTATGTTCTTCTCTCAAATGGGGCAATTCCTTTCTTTATTCTTTATCATCGCCGCCACATGGTTTCGTTGTTCAAGGAGCGAAGAAAGTGCTGCTTTAAGGGTTACAAGACTTTTTCGATAAATCCTACTTCAACTCCTGCATCATTCTATGGAGATTTTTATTAATCTTCTATGTCATTCCTTCATTGTCCTCTTCAGATGCCATCTCATCTCTTATCTAATCTTCGTATATTTTTTAATTAAATATACTCAAATTCTCGAGAATATAGTCTCCTTTTGTAGATTTTGGGATAACGATGATCCCATCTCCAAAATCCCTTATCTATTCTAATGCTTTCTTCGCTTAGAATATATCCCATAACTACAACCCCACTTTTCTCTCCTAATTAAATCGCTTGAAAGTGGCCGGTGTAATTTCTATTTTTAGATTTCCGTCAGTGAGGTCAGTGAGGTCTCATACCCAGTCTGTGTCTGTATATTGGCCTCGAGCAGCGTCCTACCAAATTGCTTTTGTAAGACTCCAATTTCCTCAATATGCTTCCATTTTGCTGAAGACTTCGTCGATAAATTCGTAAAATCTTTATTGCAACTGTATAGCCTTCTGAATGCATTCTGATATCTGCAGTTACATTTTGTCTTTTCTCTGAACTGCAAACATTCTTCATCCATCGTAAAAGCTTTTGCATTCTTTCTTTAAATAACTTGAACCCAACAAAAATATGCCACCTGTATACTCGTCCATCATTTTTCTTCCTGTTACCCCTTTCTCCAAATTTTGGTCCATTTAATTTGCAATTTCTTCTTTGGTAATTATCTTATTTTGTTAACACACCCCCAATTTTTACTTTTCAAAGCATAATCATCGTCGCTTCTATGCACGTGCGCATTCCTCCATTTCTTTCTTCTTATATATGGTTTCCTCAGCCTCGAATTTGAGTGGATTTAATTCGGAGAGAATACACCAATAAATATATCATTTCAACCAAAGAGAAGAAGCGAATAACCACCGGCACAGGAATCTATGAATTCGTTGAAAAATTAACTAAAACTCTAATCTCAAAATTATCTCATAATTACCTTCCATTTCTTTCAAACTATTAAATGTGGAATAAAGCAGTTTAAAAATAGCTCCAGATTCACTATTTTTCGACTAAATTTCTCACCCAAATTTCTTTCTCCAAACAGATCGCTTCTGTAATGCTGCTCGCTCTCGGCAGCGTTAACTGCGAAGAGCTCGAAAGACAGAAACGCGGACTCCTTAGCGGAGGAGGCGGTTATGGTGGAGGCGGCTACAGCGGTGGAGGCGGATACAGCGGCGGAGGCGGATACAGCGGCGGAGGCGGATACAGCGGCGGGGGCGGCTACAGCGGTGGAGGTGGTTACGGTGGAGGCGGCTACGGAGGAATCGGAGGCGGCGGTTTCAGCGGTGGGCACGGAAGTTTCGGCGGTGGCTACAGCGGAATCAGCAGCGGCGGATTCGGAGGTGGTAAACTTGGAGGATTCGGAAGCGGCGGATTAGGCGGTGGATACGGTGGAGGATTAGGCGGTGGTTTCGGCGGAGGTCACGGAGGATTCGGAGGTGGAAGCGGTGGATACGGCGGATACAGTGGAGGCGGAGGATACGGTGGAAGCGGAGGATTCGGAGGTGGCAAACTCGGTGGATTCGGAGGCGGTGGTTATGGAGGTGGATCCGGCGGTGGATATGGAGGAGGATACGGAGGTTACAAAGGATAAGAAGAGAAATATTGACGTGAAAGGCGATCTTTCATGGTTTGAATTTTTCCAGATAGATTAATTTTGTGTACATATTTGTCGTACTTTATTAAATAATTTAAAAATACGTAATTTATGTCGTAATTCCACCCCACCTATTCACGATTATTTTGCTCCGATGTTCTTTATTCGACTGAATCGTATCCCCATGGTCGGTCCGTGTTTCCCAGATCGGGAAACGGATATACCTCAGGCTCTTTAGTCTTCCAATAAGCATCCATTAATATGCTGTCAGAAGGGGATTGTTATCTTGCAAATCCAAAAGCTAGTGTCTTCTGGGATAGACATTATTTTCCAAAATCAACCAAAGTCATTCAAGCCGGTATCCAACTCAGCTAGAAGTCTCACCACTGGATGTTTCGAAGAACTCACCCTCTCAAGCGTCGCTATCCTGAGTAACTTGGTGGAGTCCAAGAAGGATCTGCATCATCTTAAAGTCGTCATCCACTTGTACGTTTTGAACAAACCGGAGGCCTTCAGCTATCATCCTCAGGATCTTGTTTTAAGCCACTCTTAGCTGTTGTAGACCATCTTACAGCTGTTATAATGAAGGTCCTCAACTCCAAGGAGGAATTTTCGCAACACGATCTACTGAACGACTTGCATCTCCTCTAAATTTCTGTTTCTTCTTGGACCGATATCGAAGTTTTGAATAGAAGATGAAAGTAACTTTGTAAATAACAAAATTTTGAATTAAAACTGAAAATCGAAAAGCGCCAGTTAAAAACACGGATTGAAGCTAGCATGACGTATTTAGTGTTCTGGAGTTATGTGAAAGCAGTTGCATAGTCCAGAAGCTATGAACCTAACAATCGCACGTTAGTTACACTTTCTTCATTAAAAGCTCCCAAAATTTTGCTTTCCTAGGCCATCCTTTGAACCAGTGGTCTTTAACCTTTCAAAATCATTTTCTCTGTCAAATTCTTATCACATTGGTCATTAATCGAAAGATTTAAAAACTCACAAGACTGACATACAAACTTTATCAAGAGTTTTATGTTCATATCCCAAATGTCCAACGGTTTTCCATATCCTTTGCCGCTGCTACCACATGGTTTCTGTGCTCCAGGAGCCAAGGAGGTGTTACTTGAATTACAAGAAGATTTCGATCAATGTGTCCATTTCCTTATTATTATATCCTCCTTGAACTTTTGTATCGCTCTATGGAGATTTTTCTTTAATCCTTCATGTCCTTTCTTTATTCTCTTCTTCAGATGCTAATTGGTTGCTAACCAAAAGAATTATTTAGGCACTCCCCAATCTCTTATCTGATTTTCTGGGCATTTTAAACTGAATACTTCAAATTTTCTTTAAGCTCCTTTTTAAACTTAATTCCCTCTATTGGTTTTTGAACGCTTGGACAAGTTCTGGAGGTGTCGAAAATACATGTGTACGAATTTTTGGTTTAACCTTCGGGAACAAAAAGAAATCGTTAAGGGCGATAAATTAGATGAATGCACGGGCAATGAGGTGTTAATTCGATGTTTTCTTTCCCCAAATAATCAATTTCCGGTTCATATGAATCTATTCAAAGTTTCGTCCCCTGTTACGATATTGTATGCAGATTTTCCAGTTTGTTAGTCGAATTTTTTGAGCATTTCCTTATACAAATTAAGACAAGCGTTTTTTTTGTATTCAGGTCAAATTATGTAGAATCCATCGGGAATGTATTGCAGTCTGCGATATATCTCATCTGGCAAGCCGTTCTTCTTCAATCATATTGCGCAAAAAATTTTTGGAATAACAACCGATTTCAGTCGATTTTCACGCAATTCATCATTGACGAACGTACGAAGAAGACATTCTGTAAACTAATTTCTGATGGTGCTTCATTACCAAAAGTGGAACGAACCTATTCTAAGCGTTGTTGTTAAGTTAGGCCTTTAGTCAAATCGTCAAAAACGAAAACCAAGAAGTCAAATTTCCATCCTTCCACAAAACTACTTTATTTAAACGATCACTGTAAACAAACTTCCGTTTTTAAGCTGCAACTGATTTCTCAATATCAAATGTCAAATTTTACGCAAATAATAATGACACATCTCAATACTCAACCCTAGTGGTCGTTTGTAAAAACATATAAGGCGCCCCTCGTATTTCGTCAATTTCTGTAATAAATTCATATTGTGATGAAACATTTCTTTCACCTTTCACTCGTTACCGTCGAAGTCAACAAATAATTTTCCCCATCATCCCCTAGTCATTGGTGTCAACCACCTCAATAACGACCAGGTAGATAGATCATTTCCGTTAATGCATACCTGTACATACTAACTTTTTCTTCGATAATGGTCATCACAAAATCGATGAAAAGTACTTTGTCAACGGCATAGGATACGGACAGAATTTGACCTGATTTAGGAGACCCTTTTACGTACGTACATACATACAGACGTTGTAATTAGGGTTAATGAACGTTGGGCTATTAAATATTTGGAAGATCAATATACATATATGTCTACATACATATGTGCGTATTTTAATTATTTGTGACATGCGTTGACCGGATATGAAAATGAGAATGGTCTGGAAATGGAAATGGAAATTTAAGGGGAAATAGTTGTGAAATGCATGCAACTCAACCGGCATTGGTCCGCGGCAAAAATTTGGTCGGTCCACGCAGATTTTTACCTGCTGGCCTTAAAAAAATCTTATTCTAACAATAATAAATTTTGTACGATATTTATTACGTTAATGCCAAAAAAAAAAAAATTACTTAGATTTGTCAATATCACTCCTTATAGTACGATAGTGAAAGGGTTAAGGGTGTTGGGTACTTTTTTCCAGCTTTTTTTAAACTTTTTTTTGTTAGAAAACTATTTTGAAAATTGTACATCTGACATTTAAAAGTAGTGTTAAATAGTAATGTTAAGAGCTTCTACAGCTTTAATCCTTTTTCAATGATAAGTGAAGAACCAGCAAGTTTACGGGCTCGAAATTTTGCATATCGTGTATTCGTTACGATAGGAATGACTTATCATCGAGTTTTTTGTAAATTCCTTTGTTATCGTTACTTTCTTCAAATCCAAAATGATGATAAACCCATGGTCATTTTCTCTTTTCTTTAATTGAGGTTAAATTCAACAACAAACCAGAAATTTACAAAAAAGCTCGCCGATAAGACGTAGCTATCGTAACGAATACGCGGTATACAAAATTTCGAATCTGTAAACTTACTGGTTCTTTACTTATGACTGAAGAAAAGGGAAGCTGTAGAAGCGCTCGACATTGTAAAAATCAGTAGTATTTTATCGTTACACACACTACTATTAAAGGTCAAATATACAATTTTCAAAATAGTTTTGGAACCAATAAAAAAGTTTAAGTTTAACCGATCTTGCATGGTTTTAAAACTAAGCAATTTTAAGTAGGGAAACGGTTGTAAAAGAAAACTGCCATCGCTTGAAATATTTCGTAGTTTATCAATTTGAGAAATAGTTGAGCCGGAAGTAAATAACTTTTAGGTTTTTCGTATTGCGGATGTGGTTCCTGATGATTTTTTCATATTTATGGGTGTTATTAGAAAAAAATGTCTAATCTAAATGTCACTATTAACAAATCGTTTTTCTCTATATACAAAAAAAAAAAAACTTTATTCGTATCCACAATTAGCGAGAACAGAACTGAGATATCACTGCACTTTCTCCTACTAAAGACTTCATTTCGCTCATTTCCATCGAAAAGAAAAAAGGAGAAATATTTCCTACTCCGTAAAACTTCCATGCCCGTTTAAACTAGCACATAACAAACTTTTTAACAACTTTATTATTAACGTATTTCATTTCATTTGCATACGATATAAAACCGACTTCCGCTATAATAATCGTAACGGTGTATGTAGACACAAAATTTTATTTCGTGACGCGTAACCTACCGCATATATCCTTATATCAGCTAATTATACTTTTATACTTACTTAATTAGAGCAAAAATACACTTAAATACACGAATTTTAAACCTATCGCCATTATGTCATGAGGGTCCCGAAGGCATGTAATCCTTACGTAACGATCCAAATTCGTTATTAGAGTAGCTTTTGAAGTGCAATAACCGGCGCGAATAAATTGAAATGCGTGGATATCAAATGGCGTAAGGAGTGTCTCGAAATAATTTCCTAATGATACACCTAGTACATATATGATCTACAACGCGCAGAAGAAAGTGAACCTACAAAAAGTGATTCGAGCGAATTTAAACATCGTAATATTTCGCCTCCAATTAGATTGTTTAGGTGTAACATTAAGACCATAAACAATAAGGCGATTAAGGAAAAATTAACGTAGATAAACAATAAGGCTATTATAAAAAGAAAGTATGTACATATATGGGATTTAGCCGAGGAAATAATTCAGGTAATAACAGCATAATTTGTCGATTTACACCTGTGCTGGCGTGGATATTTTCATCGGTGATACGTTCGATGTAACGAGGGAACGGTTTCTATTGCCTCGGGTTGTTCTCGTTTTAAATGCATCAACATCTGCTAGAAATGTAAAGTGAATCGATGACGATTTCCAATCGGTATATGTTCGGTAGCAATTATAGATTAGTTGCGGTTAAACCCCTGTTACTGACTCGATTTGAAAGACGTTTTTCGGCATTTAATTTAAAAAAATGGGGACGACATCGGATTTGATAAGATACATATATACAAAAAATGCTAATTGGATATATTTTGAGATAAACTCGCAAGAAGTAATCGGATGGACAGATAACTGTCGTAATCTGTTTACGCGCCCACAACGACATCTTCCAACACTACCTACAGTTATCTGATGTACCGGCACCAACACCGAAACTATTGTCTATGATGTCTATTTACCGACATCAACAACGACACCTTTCGACAATACCTAGAGTTAACTGATTTACCGATAGCAACAGCAAGAAGTTGGTGCGCATTTTGAATTTTCGAGGGGTTTGGCCACCTTCCAACCCGTACACATACACGTACACGTCATCCTTCCCTACTAATAACTAAGTAAAATGTATATATATATATATATTTCGTGACCTTTTATACTTATCTTATATGATAGATCTCTACCACTAATAGGTCAATAAAACAAGGCTGGTTTGAACGACAGTTATATTTTCAGAACGTTATAAATATAATATAATATAACTGTCGTTCAAACCAGCCTTGTTTTATTGACCTATTAGTGGTAAAGATCTATCATATAAGACTAATAACTAAGGTATGATAAAAGATTGTTTGACGTTTTACCATTAGAGTTTGTTAAAAGAGTGGACGACGCGACGTGTTATCATTAGAGTTTGTCACTTTTTGACTTTTTGTGTACTTTGTGTCTCAAGAATCAAATAGGGCAAACACGAGGGCGTCAGATGCAAAAATCAGGTCTTTGAATGATGAAAATGTCAAATCAAGGAACGTCATATCATATAATTCAGCACGAAAAAGGTCAAAATATAATGTAAATGTAATTTTAAGAGCAAGATTAAGTAAAAAATAGCAATCCTACGATAAAATGGGTGGTCTGTCGGTTTTGGGTTCCTCCTTTTCGATATTGTCGGTTCTTTTACCAGCCTTGAGTCCTTTTCGAGTCGATTTCGTTGCTTCCTGAAGAGTTGGTTGTGATTCGCCGCGATTCGTTGCAATGCGCCATGTTTTTTGAGAACTCTCCTTTACGCCTGTTACAGAAATTGACAGTGGATAATATAAGTGAATTATATAAGTGTATTATTTTATTTATTATTTTTATTATTACTCAAAGATTGGTTTACATTTACAAGCATAAAGCTGCATTTAACGGTGAAAAACGACATTAGTTCGAGCGCATCTTGACAAAATGCAACTAATACCTTTGGAGACCTCGTTCTCAAACTCTTTTTGACTTATTTGTGTATTTTACTATCTTAGGAATCACATAACGCAAACCCGAAGCCGTAAGATGCAAAAATTAGCTTTGGAATGACCAAAATGTGAAATCAAGGAACGTTATATCGTATAATTCAGCACGAAAGAGGTCAAAATACAAGTAAGTGTAATTTTAAGAACAAAATTAAGTAACTCTACGAAAAATGGGTAAAAGGCAAAAAAAAAAAACATGAAAGATAAACCATAATTATTATCCTTACGTTCTATTCTCTTTGACTTGTTTGAGTTCTGTCGGCTTGGGGGTCCTCCTTTTCGATATTGTCGGTTTCTTTGACCGGTTTTGAGTCCTTTTCGAGTCGATTTCGGTGGTTCCTGAAGAGTTGGTTATGATTCACCGCGATTCGTTCCAATACGCCATATTTTTTTTTTGGGAACTCTCCTTCACGGCTGTGGATGATATAATTGACTTATTTCGAAAATAAAACAAACGAATTTACAAGTATAAAGCCACATTTAACGGTAAAAACGACATTAGTTTGAGCGCATCTTTGAAGGCTTCGTTCTCAAAATCTCGTTTTCGCACGCTAGGTGGGTTTCCTCGTGGATGGTCAAACAAGCGAAAATGTATACTTTTGAAATCGGAATGGATGTTTGCTGCGTCTTTAATATACCCGGATCCGATTAATTCAAGATACGAGGTCAACATGGAAATGTACCCCAATGGTTACTAAGTATCCGAGTGCTTCAGATGCGTCAAGGAAATGAAGATCTGGAAACAGTTGGCATAATCATGACCTTCAACAACGATGGATGCGTTGTAATTAAATTCGAAGATTTGTTTGCTGCCGCTTCCAGAAATGAGACTTTCTTCAAAACTTTCCTGATACATATTTCACCATATATAAATATACATACAGGTAGTAGAACGAGCATCAAAACAACCGTTCTGCTATTTTACCCACATCTAATTAATACTAATTATATATAAAATTTTATCCATTTTTTCCCGCTGCAATCTCATAAGAAAATCCATTAACATCGACAAAAGCATACGTTGGTAAATTTCACTAATTGGGCTAACGCGATCCAATTAAAGGAATGCAGAACTACACGAATCGCAACGATGTCGGGCTTTTACCGTCAGAAACTGCCGGGTCTCCTACCAAAAAAAAATCCATCTCTACCGACACGTTTAGAAAATCGTTCGCCTTCTTTTTCGGCAAACGAATAATAAGCGGACGCGATGCACACCGAACGATTACATTAACATATGGTAATCTCGATAAAATATTACGGAAGATCGTAAATTAAATAGCGGTGAAATTAGATTTTACAGGGACGGACTTGCTCATAATCTGGTATTCGTTTGATGGATTCAGATCTTTAGAAGTTTTAATTACATATAAGGAAATGTGTTTTAAATAAAAGACTTTGTTATAGATAAATGACCTCGAGGATTCCTTTGGATCCCGTTTCGTTTAAAACTAGAAATTCTCATCAATCCTTATGGCTAAACGATGAAATTCAAGCGGGATGTATTTGCACAAGTTAATTTCACAGAGAAGCACTACGAATAAGAACTATTAAAGGAGCAAGTACGAAAGATCAAATTAGAAAACGCACTGATAAGAGGAAAGCTCAATGTACAAGGTGTAATATGGTTTATCAGATTGGCAAGATGAGATTGCAGGAACCATATAAATCAAATTACTGAAAATCGGTGGATTAAATCGACAACAGGAGTTTGATGGAAAGTTGGATTGATCAGCTGGAAGCTCGAACGAAGAAGTAAAAGACTCGCGCCCAAGTTGTAACAAAGCAAAAGGAAATTTATTATGTGTGATTTAAGATTCAAATAAATTAGCTCTTTCACCACATAATTTCGTGTGGTAATTGATCGTGGTACCTTGAAGTCCTCCGTCCTCCTCCAAAATAGAATCTCCTGCTATTTTAGCAGTATGAAGATGTACGTATGTTAAGACAACAGTGCGTTCTTTACTGGAAACCCAAACAAATTTTTCCGGACTTCTTTTTTTCATATGTGTCTACAACAAAACGAATTCGTACAGAATCTTACAGTTCAATTTCATTAATATTGCTGTGCCCTTTCTAATTTCCCATCAGAAAATTCGATTTCTTAAGTAATCACTGAGTATTTACTTTGGAACTTCTTCCTTAAGTATGCGGCTCCATAGTCACAATCTCCAAGAAATCATCGCACCTTTACACTGCTTGCCATTCTATGATTTTTCCTGCTCTTCAGATAGGATTTCCACTAACGTGGCATCGTAGTAGTATGAAGATTTTCGTTAAAATGACAGTATTTTACCGATGCATTTCCTCATTGGAAATTCAAAGCTCACTAATTTTTCAAACGTTTTCAGCTACATTTTTTATTAAAAATGGAAATAATTTTCTGGAGCAGTCTCTATATAAAGACCTAATGAATTAGGTATGCCAATAGGCAGGTAACAAGTAACCGTAAAGCTCACAAAGTAAGCAAAATTTGCATATGCTAATGATCCGTGAGGAAAATTAAGCTTCGTCAATCTGGAGTTTAATATTTGAAATCCATCTTCTCAAACTTTCGAATCTGCTAAAACTTTAACAGCCTTCAAAATCCTTCAGTTTCAAATGTGCCGAATCTTCCAAATCTTCAGAACGTTTAGACCGCTTTCAGGTCTTCTATTTTTTCAAGCGTCGCGAATAATTTGAGTCTTTTAATCGTCGAATTCCTCATGTCTTTAGAGTTTTTCTAATTCTTCGAATCCTTCAGTTTCAAATGTGCCGAATCTTCCAAATCTTCAGAACGTTTAGACCGCTTTCAGGTCTTCCATTTTTTCAAGCGTCGCGAATAATTTGAGTCTTTTAATCGTCGAATTCCTCATGTCTTTAGAGTTTTTCCAATTCTTCGAATCCTTCTGTTTTCAAATGTGCCGAATGTTCCATATCTTCAGAACGTTTGGACCGCTTTCAGTTCTTCCATTCTTTTCAAGCGTCGTGAATAATTTGAGTTTTTTAATCGTCGAATTCCTCATGTCTTTAGAGTTTTTCTAAATCTTCGAATCCTTCAATTTTCAAATGTGCCGAATCTTCCAAATCTTCAAAACGTTTGGACCGCTTTCAGTTCTTACATTTTTTCTCGAGCGTCGCGAATAATTTGAGCTCTTTAATCGTCGAATTCCTCATGTCTTTACAATTTTTCGGAATCTTCGAATCCTTCAATTTTCAAATATGCCGAATCTTCCAAATCTTCAGAACGTTTGGACCGCTTTCAGTTCTTCCATTTTTTTCAAGCTATCTCGAATAATTCGAGTTTTTTAATCCTTTGAAACTGTCGAATCCCTCATCTCTTTAGAATCTTTCGAATTCTGTAAAAGTTTTGCTTCTTTTTGGTATCTCTGATTTGCGGTTAGGAAGTTTTGAATTTCTTGAAATTTTATAATTATCCGCATTTTTCAAGCCTACGAAGTTCGTCAAATGTTTAGAATCTCCCCAGGTTTTTGGAGTAAGTGCACTCACTTATTCCAATTTTGTTAAACTTTTGGAAGTATTCGTACCTTTCGAAAGTTTACATGTCTTCAGAATCTTCAACATTTGTCAAAGCTTTCTGTTTTCTAAGCTTCTGTTTCCAACTGTTCGAAGCTCTCCCATATTCGAACTTCTAATATCCGAAATTCGCTATATCTGAAAAAGATCGTCATGTATTTCGCAACTGCATTTCTATCTTCTAAATAAGTTCCGGCGCTCACTTTCCTACGGAATAAACGGTGCCGGTGTAAAGTTAAAATTTTTTCAACTTACAATTTTTCAAAACAATGCCAACCTGATATTCGAAGCTTATAGCTTATCGGGAGTGTCCTCGCCTCCCTTTATTTTGGAAGATTGCGTTGTTCGAAACTTTGTTTCGAAACTTTAAATAGATCGAAATCTTTTAAATCTTCCAAGTCTTCCGAATTCTCCAAATAATCTTTGGAGTTTCTTAAATGCCTTGTGTATTTTTGAAACCATTCAATCTTATGAGTTCATACGATACTCGTGTTTGGTATGCTTCTATGTATCTTTCGGATTTCCCGAAACTGTCGGACTTCTGGAACCGCACCCTTTTCAAAATTTTTCCCGAACATTCATTACAGGGACTTAAAACAATATTCTCTATCTAGAAAGGGGTCATACATGTACATAGGTAGATTTTCATATTTCTTTTTAAAAATTCTTTAGGGAGAATTTAAAGGATATTCAAAAGAACGTTCACATCAGGAGGGGAGTGATATTTCAAATATTTTCAGCTAGATTTCTTTACTGGAAATCGAAATAATTTTCTGGATCTTACTCGGCTTTTTAAAAAATTTTCAGTGTATTCATCCTAGGAAATTAAAACAATATTTTAGAGAGAGTTCGTATTTAAAAGAGCTCAATTTTTGCAATTTTGGAAAATATTCTTTACTGAAAATCCAAATCATTTTCTAGAAAAGATTCACGTATGCACCAGGTCAAATTTTCATAGACTTTTCCGAAAACTCTTTTGGAGGGAATTTAAAGAATTTTCTGGAAAGGTGTTCATATCTAGAGCGAGGTAATTTTTCAAATATTTTCTGAAACTCACTCGAATATTTTTCATATTTTTCTAAAAATCTTCTAGGGAAGGCTCATATCGGGAGCGGAGTCGAATTTCAAAACAATTCAGCACATTTTCTCATCGGCAATCCAAATAAATTTTCTGAAGCTGCCGTAACTTCTCTCTTACTTGAACTACATCCGTTACAAGAAGCTCCTATTTACAATATTTTTAGCGCAACGTTCGTATCCAAAGCGGACTAACTTTCCAAAGCGTTTTTTGTACTTTCTAAAGAAAATTCGAAATATTTTTCATGAAAGTAACTTTTCAGTTTTTTTTTTTTCAGCCCAAGACAGGAAATTTTTGATTGATTTAAATCCGTTACTGCTTAGTAGTGGACCAAAATAAATTTAAGCATTTTCTTTCTTCCAAATACGTTCTTACATTTATATTACTACTGCAAATAGATCGTTTTCGTTCACCGTATTTTATTCCAATATTTCAGCTTACCTTCGGTAAGCAAATAAGCGTGACAGCACCTATTTAGGGCACACGAGAACGATAACACACCCTATGTACACTTTCAAGAATCGATACGTATTACGTGACAGTTCGTACGAAAAGACACACAGCTACCGATAAAAGAAGTATTGTCGTTTGAATTTTCCAGACTGATGTTTATGATTGGATCGTTCCCATTTTCCACGAAAAATCGACCTGTATTGCTAGGCTCGTAGCCATTGCGGTTTTAATGTGAAGTTGTGGGCGGTTATTATCGTTAGTAATCATTGATAGATTTGGAAAAGTTTGGCGCAAAATGCAATTTTAATCTTATAAATGGCGGGTGGTTGATTTTTTCAATAAAATTCGCAGAAAGCAATTTTACCAAGAAAATGACGAAATACCAAAAATCGAAACCGGAGAAATCTTTTTATAATAGGAAAATAGGTAAATTCAAAATTTATATTTCTAAATTTACTGTACTCTGATAGAATAATCTCTTTTGTGGAAACTAATAAAACACATAAACCATATACAAATTAGAAAATGGTTAGTCAAGAGGTACATTGCTTAGATTATCGAGCAATTTCAGTAAGTAAACGAGGCAATTTGTTACAAAACAAAAGCTGAATAAATTGGAGAAGGGTCCTCCCTGTTTAAACTTACTATTTAATGCTTTATGAATGTTTAGATTCTTTTAAAACTATATTTTATCATTTCAGGCTTATTGCAACGAAAATAACAGAACGACGGGTATTTATTTATTTAACCAGTTTACAAAACGTTGTGAACGACAGTTTCATAAAAATTTCTTGTAAGATATAATACCTACTTATAATACATAAATACCATTATGAACATAATGCAGTATATATTCCTTAAATCTTTACATTTACCGTTACATGGTATTAACAGGTACTAAAAATTAGTGACATTGTATTTTTATAAGAACATCTTAAATTAATATTTAACTAACTCAAAATCAAGATCAGAATCTAAACCGAATGAAAATTCTGATGATGATCGAGTATTAACATTAAAAATTAAATTGTCTACAACTTCATCAAGAATGTTATCCACATCGTACATTTTGTCCCCTCCCACGTTGGACATTATACTTCCACGCATCACCATCGACAAGATTTATTTCTTCCAACAGTAAATTTCTCACCTCGTCTAACTTAAATTTTCTTTAGTTTGAGCCCAAACAAGTTCTATGGAATTCAGGTTACAATGATAAGGTGGTAAACGTAAAATTGTAACACTACTTTCTCTTACTATTTCATCCACAATATATTGAACTGCATAACTGATGGTATATTGTATAAGTTCCAGTAATTGGACCTTGAGTAGATTATCTTCAACACTTTTGTTCCTTTTGTTAGAAGCCATTCAACTAACGCATTCTTCTTCCAATTTAAAGTAGGAGATTTGTCTGTTTTAGTTGAATGAAGGTGCATTGTCCATGACTATCACACAACCAGGCTCTAGAAGAGGTAATGTATTTTAAATCCTTTCTGTAAATACAGTACTATTCATCTCTTCATGATAGTCTCCAGTTTTCTTGGACTCAAATGATAAGAGCCTACCTTCAACGAATCTAGTTTCACTGACAATGCGAAGCACAATGAGGCCCTTTCCTTTCCCCGATGGATCCTTTAAACCTATCGAGAGACCTTCAACAAAGGCTTGTCTAATTGACTAATTACAGTTGTATCTTTCCATATCTTACTTTTGGTGTGATCTGCTTTCACCCAGTCTTCGTCTAGGTAATATATTTTTTTCCATAAAACAATATCATCTCGTTCAATTAAAATATCGTTTCGTTTTCGCTTTTCCCACCTGAACCCTAATTTCTTGAGGATTCTCCAATAGGTAAACTATCGTCGGCTCGAATCGCCTATAAAAAATAAGTTAGAACAGCGTAAATATCAATAATCCCCCGATGTACCCCGAATATTTTTTACGATATGGTAACTTGTTTCTCAAAAAGAAAGAATGCACATGCCTTCTAATTTCACTCTTTTGTGCTTCGTCTAATTTATCATATTTTGTTTAGAATATCCGGTTTTTCTTGGTGAGGCATGTACATTTACAGTTGACCCCATATCGCTGATGATGTTAAATAGTGTATTTTTACTAATACCAACTTCATTCACTGCTTGGTGACCAGCAGCTGTTTTAGAGTGATTATTTTTATGCCAATCAACCTTTGCCCACTTTTTTACATGGTTGCCCCTAGAGCTTTTGGAGAGACCTGCGACAGCAGCCTCGTCCATAATTATATATTCACATATTGACCTTTATCAAAAACATAAGTTGCATAAACAAGAAAATTCAAGCAAAACAGTTAAATAACACCTTCAATAAATGAATATGATAATATTCAGGGGCTCTAAAGAGAACTATTTTGTACGATATGTTAAGAAGACAACAATCACAATAGAAAACTAACAACACCTACATAAATACAGCCACAATATAACCTTTTTGTCATTTATGCAGTTTTGACAATTTTGTGTGTAAACGTACAATAGATTTTAGCCAATCGCACGCGTTTACTTTTAAACCCTATCTTTAATAACGCTCCTTTCTTATTTGGAATGAGATATAGAGCAAATTATCGCCCAATTAAACGAATTTGTTATGACCGTTACAATTTTTTTCCTCTTGAAATATTACTCCAAATAATAACCTCGTACTAGATGCAACTATGTGTAAATTATTCATAATCCGCGCGAAATCGTACTCCGGTTCTGACCACATATATTCGTAAGTCGGTCCACTTACATCACGTATCTGAACAAAAAAGAACGGTACCCACGCCCAAAGACTGTGACGGATATGCTCTACCACCGGAGCGATGCGCGTTCTACGAACGTCGAGGATATGTAATACGAACGAAAAAGACGCGACCGAACTCGAACGATCGTGGTGGTGGTAACGGTTAAGACGTCGACGGTGGTGATGATGATGATGATGATGATGATGTACCGGGCGTACCATACCAGTGAAAGTAAACTTTACCACGATCCCTCGCCGGCCACCGACAAATTTCGGATATAAAAGCCCGCCGAGACAGGGGTAAGTCGTCACTTGGGCTTTGAACATCTATCCAAACAAGACATGAAGCCTTTCCTGGTGAGTGCTCTTTATTTGGATTAGTTAGTGTGTAATTGGTGCGCAGTACCGACGAAGTGAAAATGAAACCAGTTTCAACGACGATCTTCTCTCAAATTGCAGGTCACCGTTTTGGTTCTATCTGTTGTCACCGCCGGTCGTTGCGGCGATGCCGAGAAGAAAAATGAAAAACGAGGCATCATCAGTAGCGGCTACGGAGGTGGTGATATCGGTGGAGGACACGGAGGCCTTGGTGGAGGCCTAGGGGCGGATTAGGTGGTGGATTAGGCGGTGGATTAGGAGGACACGGAGGCAAGTTTCTTTAAATTTTAGGAAAATCGTGAATCTTACCGCGCCAATTTCATTGGTGAATTTCAAAGACGTCGTCGCCATCTTCAGTGGAAAAACGTCTGCTTTATAGATCATCTGTTATGATTTTGAGGCGTAACGCTTCGTTCCCCTTCTTCAGGATCATAATAGAGTTATCGAAATACGTATTTAGAGTAAACGCAATTGGAACTCATTACCTCCAGCGCTTTCCAAGTCTTTATTTGACCTAGAAAGTGGTGGAGGTAACTCGAGATCATTTCACATGTTTCCACGCTCATAAAATTTTTGTTCTTTGCCTGGCAAGAACTGATCAAGGTGATTTTTGGCCTCCTCATTTGAAGTAGAGAATTTACCGTCTAAAAAAATTTATATAGATCGGAACAAGTAATAATCAGAAGGTGCCAGATCTGGAGAATATGGTGGATGTCGCAGTACATCCCATCCAAGTTGTAAAAGCTTTTGGCGAGTTACCAAACTTGTATGACGTCTCGGCATTATCTTCGTAAAACACTGCACATTTTCTATTGATCAATTCTGGCCTATCCTGTTTAAGTACATCATTCAATTTGTCCACTTGATTGACAGTACAAAATTGATCATTGTGTTGTCCGGTAGAAGCTCAAAAGAAAAACTATTCCCTTGAGATCTACGCCAAACGCACAGCATCACCTTCTTTTTGATGAATATCGACTTTCGAAGTGTTTTGAGCCGGTTCATCATTTTCACTGCATGATCTCTTGCGGTTAACATTGTTGTAGTCTAACCGATTTCTCGTCCCCGGTGATGATGCGCTTCAAAATTGGATCGTTTTCGTGACGTTTGAGAAGCGAATTGCAGACGTCAACGTGACGACACAAAATTCTATCCGTAAGAACATGAGGAACCCATATTTCGAGCTTTGAGATTCGACCTAGGCATTTCAAATGATCATGAACGGTCGAATTCGATATATTTAATCTCTCAGCGATCCTACAAGTTGTTAATCGCCGGTTCGCATCAATTAATGTCTTTATCGGCTTCAATTGCATCAACATCAAGCATCAAAATTGTCGGATCGAAATTTTGCACATCAGTATTGGCACTAGAGTTCTGTCAATACATCTTCTTCATACACATCGGATAATTTTTATTTTTGCTTGAACATCATCTTTACCTTTTCGATAGTAAAAAAGTAAAATACACCGAAAACACTGCTTTTAACTAGGAATACATCTTCAATAATAAGAAACTTATACATGCAATCCCACTCGATCTGGAACCAACCAAAAACTGCTGCATAGAATCAATCGAACTTTTTCACAAACTGTCAAAATATATAATGCCATGCGGCTTAAGTGTGAAGTTGGCTATAAAAAATACAATTAGGCCCTCTGTTGGAAAAAGACGAAATTACTTTCCGCATAACCAAATACATTATTCTTACAGATTTTGGAGGTAGTTTGGGAGGTGGTTACGGAGGCGGAAGCGGAGGAGGTTACGGCGGTGGAATCGGAGGAGGTTACGGCGGTGGAATCGGAGGCGGTTACGGAGGTGGAATCGGCGAAGGTTATGGCGGTGGAATCGGAGGAGGCATCGGTGGAGGCATCGGAGGCGGAATCGGAGGCGGAATCGGAGGCGGAATCGGCGGTGGAATCGGAGGCGGTTTCGGTGGTGGATTCGGTGGAGGAGCTGGCGGCGGTGCCGGAGGTGGCGGTGGAGCTACCGTAAGCACCGTTACTCAAACAGTCGCTGTACCAGTACCCGTTCCGCAACCTGTCACAGTCACACGTACTGTACCAGTTCCGGTTCCGCAACCGATTCCGGTTTCCGTACCACGTGCGGTACCCGTTCCAGTACCTCAACCGCAACCTTACGTAGTACCACGCCCAGTACCTTATACCGTAACCAGAACCGTCCAAATACCAGTACCACGACCGGTTCAAGTTCCAGTTCAAGTACCAGTACAAGTATCAGTACCGCAACCGTACCCAGTCGAAGTACCCCAACCCGTACCAGTTAGAGTACCACAAACGGTCGTTGTACCAGTTCCAATTGCCGTTGGAGGCGGTGGTGCAGGAGCCGGCGGTGGATTCGGAGGTGGAGCAGGAGGCGGATTAGGCGGTGGACTCGGTGGCGGATTAGGCGGTGGATTCGGCGGTGGATACGGAGGTGGTTACGGAGGTGGATTCGGCGGTGGATTAGGTGGAGGAATCGGCGGAGGATTGGGCGGTGGTCACGGAATCGGCGGCGGATTAGGTGGAAGCTACGGAGGCGGATTGGGCGGCGGTTATGGAGGTGGATTGAGCGGCGGTTACGGAGGCGGATTAAGCGGTGGTTTCAGCGGCGGACACGGTTTGGGCGGTGGAATTGGAGGCGGATCAGGCGGAGGATACGGAGGCGGTTCAAGCGGAGGATACGGAGGCAGTTCCAGCGGAGGATACGGAGGCAGTTTAGGCGGAGGATACGGAGGCGGTTCCATCGGTCACGGAAGCGGCGCCACCAGCTACTCTAGCATATCCCTAGGTTCAAAGCATTAAGTGCGACCTCGTCTTCTGTTATTAGACCGTTTTGAAATTATCTTGTTCTCTTCATCTGTAATACTATACTGTGATATACTTATCCTCTGTGTGTTATGTATGTACGATGAGTAAACCATCCACTGTAAATATCCTTCATCGTATACGTTTAATAAAGAAAGACATACTTATGTAAATTCCTTCGTTTTCTCTCTCGCAAAGACCACGGTGTTTGGGATACGTGTAAATCGAGCGATGATTCATCCTCGACTAAATAATTATCGAAAAATTAAGCAATACAAGTTTACACTGTGTCCAATTTACGTATAGAATTTAGATTATATGATAGATATCCATTAAAAAGTATAGTCATAGGGCTCACAGATAGAGCTATTAAACTAACTAATGCTAAATATAGAAAAGAAATCATAAATAGGGTTAAAACATTATTAAGTAACAATCACTGCCCATCTCATTTCACTGAAAAAATTAGAGTACACAAATTATAAAACACCAATCATTATCCAAAGCATAAAGCATCAAATACATCGCAATCAGAAACAAAAAAAAAATATTTATCCATATGTACCAGAATTTGTTACGTTCTTTTTCCTTTTCTCTTCGCGTAATGTCGATCGTTACAATTATCGTTTTATTTAGTCTTTGTTCGTGGCCTTGGGGGTCATCTTGTGATCAATATCCTTATCGATAGCTTCTCGATTTTCACGGTAGAGGGAATCCTCATACAGAACTAATTTTCGTTTCCGATTTGATTATTTCGGGGTTAGGTCAGAAGATCGTTGACCTTGGCAGAGTAAACACATTGTTTTCGTGAAGTGAATCTTCCTCCAAGATTGGGTTCATTCATATGGCGACCATTTAATTTAAGGAAGTTGATACGAGTAATTCAAAAGCAGTCATCTTGAATTTTTGGTCGACATGAATTTTAAATCGGTCTTATCGAAAACTGATTTCCGTATAAAACTTTTTTTCAGATCTCTTAGGCCTCATTTTCACGATGATAGTACTCTCACGAAAGTACTTTCATGATACTAGCCTCGATAGTCAGGTCATAAAAGTGTGGTGTCGACGCGGTTATGAAGTATTGTGTCAATGGTGATAGTAGTAATATGAATGACACTGAACTAATTGCAGTGGTTAAAAATTTAATATGTTCTGAGTTAGATGAGGCATTGTGTACATACGTTTTCTAAGGCGTAGAGTACGATTCCGGCGTCAAAAACGATGAGATTTGTTTCGTTTGAATGTTAGAGCGTACAAAACGTTTCGTCAAGAACCACCAGTCGCTTTCTCATTGAATATTTCTCTAATAACGCGTCTCTCTTGTCGGAAATTATTTTAACCGCAATCTACATGAGAAGAGCTTTAATTTGATGTGTAGTATGTCCTATTTTCGAATATCTCGATTTTCTTCGAAATGTCAAAGGGCTTTGAAAATTCGGGAAAAATTTAATATGTTGTGAGTTAGATGAGACATTGTGCACGTACGTTTTCGAAGGCGTAGAATACGATTCCGGCGTCAAAAACGATGAGATTTGTTTCGTTTGAATGTTGGAGCGTACAAAACGCTTCGTCAAAAACCACCAGTCGCTTTCTCATTGAATATTTCTCTAATAACGCGTCTCTCTTGTCGGAAATTATTTTAACCGCAATCTACATGAGAAGAGCTTTAATTTGATGTGTAATATGTCCTATTTTCGAATATCTCGATTTTCTTCGAAATGTCAAAGGGGTACCCCTTTGAAAATTCGGGAAAAATTTAATATGTTGTGAGTTAGATGAGACATTGTGCACGTACGTTTTCGAAGGCGTAGAATACGATTCCGGCGTCAAAAACGATGAGATTTGTTTCGTTTGAATGTTGGAGCGTACAAAACGCTTCGTCAAAAACCACCAGTCGCTTTCTCATTGAATATTTCTCTAATAACGCGTCTCTCTTGTCGCAAATTATTTTAATCGCAATCTACATGAGAAGAGCTTTAATTTGATGTGTAATATGTCCTATTTTCGAATATCTCGATTTTCTTCGAAATGTCAAAGGGGTATCCCTTTGAAAATTCGGGAAAAATTTAATATGTTGTGAGTTAGATGAGACATTGTGCACGTACGTTTTCGAAGGCGTAGAATACGATTCCGGCGTCAAAAACGATGAGATTTGTTTCGTTTGAATGTTGGAGCGTACAAAACGCTTCGTCAAAAACCACCAGTCGCTTTCTCATTGAATATTTCTCTAATAACGCGTCTCTCTTGTCGGAAATTATTTTAACCGCAATCTACATGAGAAGAGCTTTAATTTGATGTGTAATATGTCCTATTTTCGAATATCTCGATTTTCTTCGAAATGTCAAAGGGGTACCCCTTTGAAAATTCGGGAAAAATTTAATATGTTGTGAGTTAGATGAGACATTGTGCACGTACGTTTTCGAAGGCGTAGAATACGATTCCGGCGTCAAAAACGATGAGATTTGTTTCGTTTGAATGTTGGAGCGTACAAAACGCTTCGTCAAAAACCACCAGTCGCTTTCTCATTGAATATTTCTCTAATAACGCGTCTCTCTTGTCGGAAATTATTTTAACCGCAATCTACATGAGAAGAGCTTTAATTTGATGTGTAATATGTCCTATTTTCGAATATCTCGATTTTCTTCGAAATGTCAAAGGGGTATCCCTTTGAAAATTCGGGAAAAATTTAATATGTTGTGAGTTAGATGAGACATTGTGCACGTACGTTTTCGAAGGCGTAGAATACGATTCCGGCGTCAAAAACGATGAGATTTGTTTCGTTTGAATGTTGGAGCGTACAAAACGCTTCGTCAAGAACCACCAGTCGCTTTCTCATTGAATATTTCTCTAATAACGCGTCTCTCTTGTCGGAAATTATTTTAACCGCAATCTACATGAGAAGAGCTTTAATTTGATGTGTAATATGTCCTATTTTCGAATATCTCGATTTTCTTCGAAATGTCAAAGGGGTACCCCTTTGAAAATTCGGGAAAAATTTAATATGTTGTGAGTTAGATGAGACATTGTGCACGTACGTTTTCGAAGGCGTAGAATACGATTCCGGCGTCAAAAACGATGAGATTTGTTTCGTTTGAATGTTGGAGCGTACAAAACGCTTCGTCAAAAACCACCAGTCGCTTTCTCATTGAATATTTCTCTAATAACGCGTCTCTCTTGTCGCAAATTATTTTAATCGCAATCTACATGAGAAGAGCTTTAATTTGATGTGTAATATGTCCTATTTCCGAATATCTCGATTTTCTTCGAAATGTCAAAGGGGTATCCCTTTGAAAATTCGGGAAAAATTTAATATGTTGTGAGTTAGATGAGACATTGTGCACGTACGTTTTCGAAGGCGTAGAATACGATTCCGGCGTCAAAAACGATGAGATTTGTTTCGTTTGAATGTTAGAGCGTACAAAACGTTTCGTCAAGAACTACCAGTCGCTTTCTCATTGAATATTTCTCTAATAACGCGTCTCTCTTGTCGGAAATTATTTTAACCGCAATCTACATGAGAAGAGCTTTAATTTGATGTGTAATATGTCCTATTTTCGAATATCTCGATTTTCTTCGAAATGTCAAAGGGGTACCCCTTTGAAAATTCGGGAAAAATTTAATATGTTGTGAGTTAGATGAGATATTGTGCACGTACGTTTTCGAAGGCGTAGAATACGATTCCGGCGTCAAAAACGATGAGATTTGCTTCGTTTGAATGTTAGAGCGTTCAAAACGTTTCGTCAAGAACAGTGGTTCAATGAGAAAGCGACTAGTGAGTCGCAGTCTAATTGAATATTTTTTCCATAAATATGGAAATCTTTCGGGCCCTTCTAAAAACTTCAGTATGTCAAACCGTTCCGTCATTTTTAAAAGCGCACAACAAGAACGTAACAAAGAGAAGGGCGAACTATCCATTAGATATTTGCAGTATTCATGGTGAAAGTAGGCCTGATGGTTCCTTTACTGTTGCCTCAATACTCTCAACTATCTAGTCAGACGAGATAGTGTGAGAGCGCTGTCGCGAGTGTACAATAGCGACTTACAAGTTGTCTACACGGCGACAGTTGCTTTGATAGTTACTGTCATGACAGCAACTATCACCGTGAAAATGAGCCTTTATACTTACGAAGACATTTGATATACAAGAAAATGACATTTTTCAGCTTTCTTTGTTAATAACTCCTGAGGGGTTTGTCATTTTGAACTTTTTCAAACAGACTTTAAAATCAGCATATCAAGCTGCAAAACATATCCCATTTAACTAGGAATACATCTTCAATAATAAGAAACTTACACATGCAATCCCACTCGATCTGGAAACATACGGTATATGTATAGAATTTAGTTAACAGTTGCGATATTCAATTTACCAACATTCGGTGTTAAATCCGCAACGAAAGCAGATGTGGAAAGCGTCCTTTCCTCGATTAAACGTAGTCTTAATTATCCAGCACTTCCGTATACGAAACACGCCTTCGTTCAAGGTTCTTAATCGCGGCAATCTTACACTTTCTCTTTTACAAATGAAGACATCAACTCGGTTTTTCTTTAATAATTTTTAATAAAATCTCCTCTTACAGTAACAAACGTGGCTTACATAATATTTTTACGTATATATCACACGAATAGTGGTCGGTAACACAACAATCAAATCGTTAAAGTTGCCTGTAAGACATGTCCGTTTGGCGGAAATCTCTTACCACGGCGTATTATCATTAAGGTTTGATAAAAGATAAGATGACGTGTTATCGTTAAGTAGAGTAAACCTTACTTCTCCGAATTTTGTGTGGAGGCAAATGCCGATTTACACCACTTAACGATAACACGTCATCCACTCCTTTATCAAACCGTAATTATTATATATAAAATTTACATATATCTACTAAAGGCACGAATTCACTAGAAAAATCACACTTTGGACGATTTCTGGAACTAGGCGTTACCAAATCCTACACTTTTTCTTCGGATTCATACGACTACCGACAGGACAGTCGAAGGCTCGAGCGAAATCTTCGGAATTCTGCAACGTGCCCAAGACTCTGAACGAATTCGGGCAATGCTCGTCGTATTTTAATTGGGATTTTAGGGATTCGTCGCTTCTGGTTTCGCACCAAATCTGCAAGTGAGAAAGAAACGAAAAATTCATTTCGGTGGTAAAAACGAAAGCAACCGGTATGCATTGTGGTTTAGAATCCGGAAAAAACGTGATATTTGAAGTAAATATTTGTCAATACGGGAGGGTTTGACATACTATAGAATACGTCGGTTGTGATAGTTTTTGTTGTAGTTGTCGTTTTTAACTCCCTAGAAGAGGGGAAAGAGATTAATGACATCGCGAAGCAAAGACATAATATTGATGTATGAATGCAATTTATTAGCTTCCCATTCCCCCATTTTTTCCTGTCGCTGATCGCCGCTTCCATCTCCCTAATTTTGAAGAAACAACAGTTCGAAAAGCTCAAACTTAAAAGCTAATAACGCTAATAATCTTCAAGAAATTCAAACAGATTGAAAGGGTAAAATTTGGTGATCTATTTTTGCAATTATTTTGGGATGGAATTTTGAACGTGCGACTTTTATTTCTGTGAGAAACAAAACGCCCTAAAAAGCCAAAATATTTTCCTTGGAAGAAATGCGATGGCATTTGCACAATCGTTACACGATTCCGGGGCGAATTTGGACCAACCCGTTTGAAGTTATTGAAGTTGTACAGAAAAAGGAAAAAACGCTTGAAAAATATCCAACAAGGTTTTGAGGGATTTCAACGCAATTTTGACCGAATTTTGACCTTTAGAATAGAACAATGAAGAAAGTAGAAAGAAGAATAAAAAAGAAGACAGAAGAACGAAGCAGTAACAAGACAGAAAATACAATCGAGAGGAGATGATGGTGATTCTCTTTGTTTCAGTTAGTTGAAGGAAAAAAAGAAGAAAAAACAAGAAGGAAGTTCAAAGAAGTTCCAAGAAATAAGAAGAACGGAGAAGTAAGAAGAAACTTAAAAATATTCTGCGTTACAACAAAAACTTCTCAGCTAATAATGCTAACAATCTTCAAGAAATTCGACAGATTGAAAGGGTAAAATTTGGTGATCTATTTTTGCAACTATTTTGGGGTGGAATTTTGAACGTGCGACTTTTATTTTCGTGAGAAACAAAACGCCCTAAAAGCCAAAATATTTTCCTTGGAAGAAATGCGATGGCATTTGCACAATCGTTACACGATTCCGGGGCAAATTTGGACCAACCCGTTTGAAGTTATTGAAGTTGTACAGAAAAGGGAAAAACGCTCGGAAAATATCCAACAAGATTTTGAGGGATTTCAACGCCATTTTGACCGAATTTTGACCTTTAGAATAGAACAATGAAGAAAGTAGAAAGAAGAATAAAAAAGAAGACAGAAGAACGAAGCAGTAACAAGACAGAAAATACAATCGAGAGGAGATGATGGTGATTCTCTTTGTTTCAGTTAGTTGAAGGAAAAAGAAGAAACGACAAGAAGGAAGTTCAAAGAAGTTCCAAGAAATAAGAAGAACGGAGAAGTAGGAAGAAACTTAAAAAATATTCTGCGTTATACCAAAAACTTCTCAGCTAATAATGCTAATAATCTTCAAGAAATTCGACAGATTGAAAGGGTAAAATTTGGTGATCTATTTTTGCAACTATTTTGGGGTGGAATTTTGAACGTGCGACTTTTATTTTCGTGAGAAACAAAACGCCCTAAAAAGCCAAAATATTTTCCTTGGAAGAAATGCGATGGCATTTGCACAATCGTTACACGATTCCGGGGCGAATTTGGACCAACCCGTTTGAAGTTATTGAAGTTGTACAGAAAAAGGAAAAAAACACTCGAAAGATTTTGCGGGATTTTCACGCAATTTTGGCCGAATTTTGACCTTTAGAATAGAACAATGAAGAAAGTAGAAAGAAGAATAAAAAGGAAGACAGAAGAACGAAGCAGTAACAAGACAGAAAATACAATCGAGAGGAGATGATGGTGATTCTCTTTGTTTCAGTTAGTTGAAGGAAAAAAGGAAGAAAAAACAAGAAGGAAGTTCAAAGAAGTTCCAAGAAATAAGAAGAACGGAAAAGTAAGAAGAAACTTCAAAAATATTCTGCGTTACAAGAAAAACTTCTCAGCTAATAGTGCTAATAATCTTCAAGAAATTCAAGAGATTTAAGGGGTACTTCGCCAATTGCAAAAAGAAATCCCTTTTTGTCCGTGTCTACAAGCAACCATTAAGAACTGATGATATTTTCGAGAAGCAAAAGACCCAATAGCTAAACTTGCAAAATGTCATATTTTCGTCTAAAGCAAATTTTCAGCTTTTCAGTTCCTAGTAAGTTTCGAAAAGTTCAAGAAGCGTAAAGCTGCTTTAGATCTTCATTTGTATACGCCTAGTGATAAAGAATATGATGTAATTTCGGACAAAAAGAAACAGTTCAAAGAACTCAAATTTAAAAAATATTCTGCGTTACATCAAAAAATGCTCAGTTTTTAGGCATTCCGTTTTTTGACTGCTAATGATCTTCAAGAAATTCAAGATTTAAGGGTACTTTATTCAATTGCAAAAAAGATCCCTTTTTGTTGATGTGTACAAGCAACAATTGAAAACTGGTGGTATTTTCGAGAAGCACAAGTCCAAAAAGCTATACTTGACAAATGTCCTATTTTTTATCTAAAACAAATTTTCAGCTTTTCGGTTCGTAGTAAGTTTCGAAAAGTACAAGAAGCTTAAAGCTGCTTTAGATCTTCATTTGTATACGCCTAGCGATAATGGGTATGAAGTAATTTTGAAGAAAGAGCAGTTCAAGAAGTTCAAACAAAATAATAGTCTGCGTTACATCAAATTACAAATTTTGAGAAGTTCAAGAAGCTTAAAGCTATTCTATATCTTAATTTGTATTCGCCTACCGACTAAGCGTAAGAACTAATTCTGAAGAAAAACCAGTTCCAGGAATTCAAACTTAAAAAATGTTCTGCGTTACATCAAAAACATCTCAGCATACAGCTTTTTCGACTGCAAATAATCTTCAAGAAATTCAACAGATTTAAAGAATACTTTTCCAATTGCAAAAAAGAAAATCCCTTTCTGTTGGTGTGCACATGCAACAATTGAAAAATTGTGATATTTTTGAGAAACACAAGTCCAAAAAGCTTAACTTGAAAAATGTCGTATTTTCATCTAAAACAAATTTTCATCTTTTCGGTTCCTAGAAAATTTAGAAAACTTCAAGGAGCTTAAAGCGCTTTTAGATCTTTGACTTGTATACGCCTAGCGATAAAGGGTATGAAGTAATTTTGGAGAAAAAACAATTCAAGAAACTCAAACAAAAAAATATTCTGCGTTCTATAAACAATTCTCAGTTTTTCGACTGTTAATAATATTCAAGAAATTCAGATTTAAAGCGTACTTTTTCCAATTGCAAAAAAAGATCCCTTGTTGTTCGTGTCTACCAGCAACAATTGAAAACTGGCGATATTTTCGAGAAGCAAAAGATCAAAAAGCTAAAAGATTTAGAGGGGGCTGCTGGACAGGGAGCGGGGTGGTTTCGTACTCAATAACCAGAAAGAGATACGGCATCTCTGATACTCTGCATTAATGCCTCACCCATTCCCAAAGTGTTGTCCAAAGATTGATCAGAAGATGTTGAAAACGGGGGCTTAATCACTAATGAAAGTTTTTGCAAATGCGTTAAATCGCAACAATTTAGGGTAAAAATTAGGAGAAAAACAGTTTCCACTCACGCTTCCGTAAGCAATAAAAAACATCTGATCGTCCGTAAACTCCTCGAAACCGGGTAATTCCGGCTCCAACCCGTGCACGCGTTGGTAATTCTTGTAGGCCAAGAACGCGTGATGTAATCCTCCATTATCGGCCAAATTCTCGCCCAAAGTCATCTTCCCATTCACCTGCAAGAACTCAAACTTACGATCTATACTTTTCCGCGCGCCCAAATTCAATCTTACCGTGCCATTTACGTTGGGGAGCGAGAAATTCTCGTATTGCTCGACGAAACATTCCGTCTTCCCTTCGAACGTTTCGATGGTCTCGTTGCTCCACCATTGTATGTAATTACCGTACTTATCGAATTTCCTACCTAAAATGCGTATGATCGCCCTGAAAGATCGTAGGATAAAAGTAGGAATAAGATTCACCTGTGTTATCGAAACCGTGTGTTAGTTCGTGTCCTAAGACGCTACCGATAGCACCGTAGTTCAGTACCCTAAAGTTCGGATAAGATGGGCGTTAATTGAAGAGAGTTTTAAAGCCTTCTAAATCTACTTACTCCAAACCTAGATGGTAAATTGGGAAAGATAAGATGGCCATAGGAACATCTACGAGCAATCAGATCTGCGAATTAGTTCGTTACAAAGCAACTTTCTCAAGTAAAAAAGTCGGGAAGTTTGTGGTTTTGGAATAAAAGTTAAATAAAATGGTCGTTACTGTCGTCACGTCCATCTGGATGTATCGAAGTACTCATTTCGGCGAACTAACTTATCATCTCCATTGGAAAAAACGCCCAAAAAAAAAAGGATGACACTTTCGAAGTGTTCGTGTCAATGTTCATGAATGCTTTTCTAACTAGGTTGTTGGAATAAGTACTTCGACGCACCCAAATCGATGTGGTTGAGATCAAAGAAATCGTTTTGTTCAAGAAGGAAGCATACTTATAGAATTATCTCCGAAGTAATTATAGGCGTTTACTGTTGTCGGATCCGTCCTCCACGTCCTGGGATTTACCTCCCTCAAACTGGCAAGTCTATACGGCGTGTACAATTGAATTATCGACAGCATATTTTCGAGGAAGGTGTCGTTCTTTATCGCGATCTACATCGGACCAAAAAAAAAACGCCTGTACAGGGACTAAAATCGACGGTAACACTTACATCGGAATAATAATATTCGATGGCGCTTTTATTCAATAACCATTCGGGAAAACCGATGAAACTGACCATTTCTTCGCTTTTCTCCAAAGTCGCGTTCTTAGTGCTGTTATCCATCCACGACAAAGTCTTCACTCTCTGGACGAAAGCGTCTTTGATGTTGACCAACATCTCGTCCACCTATCGGAAATGCGGGGGTCTATAATCGGAATGATACCGTGGAAAATATCGGATATTTACCTTCGGTTTGGTGGCGTTTAGGAATGATTTATCTGCAATACCGTAACTCACGGCGATTCCCATGAAATCTATGACTAAATCGGCGCAATCCATAGATCTAGATCAATACGAGACAAAACGTGCTAATATGATATAAATGTGATAATGTAGGTCTTCACTAAACTAAACGGACTCCAGAATTGGAATGTGTGCTGATAGGATGGTTTGTGAGATGGCGCGAGCCTACTCTGAAGAACAGATAACACCTAAACAATGCAGGTGTAGATTACAAACCTGCAGGCTGGCATCATAACCTATATGATCAGCACATAAGTCAAAAATACTGCAAGAAAATGAACAAATAAAATGTAGAACTTGACGTTTCCTTACTTCCGTAAGTGAATTCTTCAAGAATGCTTTTTTATTATCGTCACCAAATTTTGACCATTGTTTTGATCGGAAAAAATGTTTGTACGAGAGATTTTTAATTTGTACAACATAATAATGGTAACTGAACTACCAAAAAATAATCTTTGTGCAATGTAAAAAGACGCTAAAAAAATCTTTGTACGGTGTCTCGTACAAAAAGAGAAACCGTGATATTGACTTAAGACTGGTAGCCTTATCAGTAGTACAATTACGCAATAAGTTACGACAATATCGCCGACTGCCTATTCTGGTCACTACCAAATCGATGTTGTATGCGAGTAGTTCTGTGCAGATGTAAGCCGTCGTAACTTATTTCGTAATTATCGCTGTTTGGCCAGACTACGTATCAGGATGAAGATCAAAGTGAATGACGAATGTTCGCTCTTCGCCCTGATCATGAACGAAAATTTGGTGATACACTCTTTTTGGAACTATTTTGCGGTGAAATTTTGAACGAGCAACTTTTGTTTTTTGTGAAAAACGAAGCACCCTAAAAAGTCAAAATACTTTCCATGGAAGAAATGTCATGGAATTTGCACAAAGATTACACGATTCCGGGGCGAATTTGGACCAACTCGTTTGTAGTTATTGACTACCAAATCGATGTTGTATGCGTGTAGTTCTGTGCATATGTAAGCCGTCGTACCTTATTTCGTAATTATCGCTGTTTGGCCAGACTACGTATCAGGATGAAGATCAAAGTGAATGACGAATGTTCGCTCTTCGCCCTGATCATGAACGAAAATTTGGTGATACACTCTTTTTGGAACTATTTTGCGGTGAAATTTTGAACGAGCAACTTTTGTTTTTTGTGAAAAACGAAGCACCCTAAAAAAGTCAAAATACTTTCCATTGAAGAAATGTCATGGAATTTGCACAAAGGTTACACGATTCCGAGGCGAATTTGGACCAACTCGTTTGTAGTTATTGAAGTTTTACAGAAAAGGGGAAAAACGTTGGAAAAGTAATCGACAAAAATTTGCTCGATTTTCATGCAATTTTGATCCAATGTTGACGTTTGGAAAAGAACAATGAAGAAAGTGAACAAAAGAAAAAAGGAAGATAGAAGAACGAAGAAGTAAGAAGAAAGAAAATACAAACGACAGAAGATTACCAACGTTTCAGCCAGTTGAACGAAAAAGGAGGAAAAAGAAGAAAAACGAAAAAAGGAAGCAGGGAGAAGTACAAAAGAAATAAGAAGAACGAAGATGCAAGAAGAAAGAAGGGACAAAAACAAGAGACGGCATAATTTCTTCTTTCCTTGGCTTTCACTGCTGAAGTTGTTGTTATCGTTTATTTTCCTTATTGTTATGTTTATAACGAAAGTTTCAGTTAAACGAAAAAAGAGGAAAACGAAAGAAAAACAAGAAAGACGAAAGGAGGAAGAAAACTAGAAGAAATAAAAAAGAGGGTGGAAAGAAAAACGAAGGAATAAAAATCAAGAAGAAAAAACAAGAGAGAAGAAAGGAGGACAACAAGAACGAAGAGGAAAGAAGAAATTACATGGAAGCAACACGAGAGACGGGTGAATTTCTTCTTTCCTTGGCTTTCACTGCTAAAGTTGTTTTTTTTTCTTTTATCGATTGTCGATTGTTCTCTATTCATTGTTATCATTTATTTCCCTTATTGTCATGTTTATTTCGAAAGTTTCAGTTAAACGAAAAAAGAGGAAGACGAAAGAAAAAACAAGAAAGACGAAAGGAGGAAGAAAACTAGAAGAAATAAAAAGAGAAGGTGGAAAGGAAAACGAAGAAATTAGAATCAAGAAGAAGAAAGAACAAGAGAGAAGGAGGGAGCACAAACGAGAACGAAGAGGAAGGAAGAAAATGCAAGGAAGCAAGACGAGAGACGGATGAATTTCTTGTTTTCACGGCTTTTACTGCTAAAGTTGTTTTTTTTTCTTTTATCGATTGTCCATTGTTGTCTATTCACTGATATCATTTATTTCCCTTATTGTTATGTTTATGTCGAAAGTTTCAATTGAACGAAAAAGCGGAAAAGGGAAGAAAAAACAAGAAGAATGAAAGGAGGAAGAAAAGTAGAAGAAATAAAAATGGAGTTGGAAAGAAAAACGAAGAAATAAGAATCAAGAAGAAGAAAGAACAAGAGAGAAGGAGGGAGCACAAACGAGAACGAAGAGGAAGGAAGAAAATGCAAGGAAGCAAGACGAGAGACGGATGAATTTCTTGTTTTCACGGCTTTTACTGCTAAAGTTGTTTTTTTCTTTATCGATTGTCCATTGTTCTCTATTCACTGATATCATTTATTTCCCTTATTGCCATGTTTATCTCGAAAGTTTCAGTTGAACGAAAAGAAATAACGAAGAAAGAAAAACCAAGAAAGACAAAAGGAGGAAGAACGCTAGAAGAAATAAATAAAGAAGGTGGAAAGAAAAACAAAGAAATAAAAATCAAGAAGAAAAAACAAGAGAGAAGGAAAAAAGAAAATGCAAGGAAGCAAGACGAGAGGCGCATGAATTTCTTCTTTTCACGGCTTCCACTGCCAAAGCGTTTGCAGAAAGCTATTATATGTTTTCATTCCATCGATTCTTGATTGTTTTATAATAATAGTCATTTGTTTCCCTCATGTTAATTTCAACCATCAGTTGAAGGAGAAAGAAGAAAGAAGAAAGAAGAAAAATAACTATGAAGAAAATAGAAAAAAGATGAGAGAACGAAGAAGTAACAAGGGAAAAGCTACAAACAACAAGAAACGGGATAATTTATTAGGCAATTAGTTATCTCTGTTCTATCGATTGTCGATTGTTCTGTATTAATAGTCATTTATGTTCCTTCTTTGTCATACTTATTTCAACTGTCAGTTGAAGCAGAATGGAAAAAGACGAAAGAACAAAGAAAGAACAAAGTAAGAAGAGAGCAGAAAGGGAAATGAGAGGGACCATATCGGTACCTCTAACTTGGTTCATTTGAAAACTACTGCACGTTCAAGATTATTTGCAAGTCACGTGACTCCTGTGCAATTGGTTGCATAACTTAGAAATTGGTAGCATATCATAACTTACTAGTAAATGTCACATTTCAAAGTTATAAACAAAATTAACATAAACAATTGGTACTTTTATTAAAATAATACCGGCAACAGTGTATTCTTGTTTTTGCATATATTATTTGGTCACGTGTCTTACGAACATATTTGAAGACCTGATAGAATAGTGTATGATAAATTACCAATTTTAACCTTACCTGGACCTCAAAGTTGAATGTTTCTTGAACGGACTGGTTTCCTTCGCGATATACTCAGTCACTTCCGAAGTCGTGCTCATTATCATCGAATAAACCATTTGATACCAGGCGTACAATTCGACGTCGACTCCCGGTTGTCGGGCCAGATACGCGGGGATCGAAACGATGTATTCCAAATCGTTCGGCAGATAATGTATTAGGTCCTTTCGTTCCAAATCCAACGTTACGTTTTCGATGTCTGCGAACAGCAAATCGAAATAGATTTTCCACACCACCCCGGGGAACCAAATCGACTTCCTTCATGAAGTAATCGGTTAAATTTTGGAGCTCGCTCGCTTTGATGGTCCTGATATCCAGATCGTCGATTTCGTCATCGTATTCGTCGTCTTCTCCGGCCATCTTCAAAAGGTTTCGGATTAGCCAAAGAGATTTCCATTTTAGGTCATGATGGGAGCAAAAATTTTTGAAAATTGGGGTCATTACCGCGATAGCGAATGATATTATTGAAAATAAAGCATACGTTAACGATTTTTGCCTTTATTACACTCAAATCTCCTGCTTTTTTTTTTTTTAGAAGATGGCGAGAAACTAGGTGGGTACCATTTGATGTGAACGTTTCACTATCTAAACTACGGTTTTAGTATCCCTGAAGAAGCAGGCAGTACGGACAGCGAGACGCCTATATCACAGTGAAGATCGCGAAAAAGAGCCTCTACAGATAAGACATTTTTTTGCCGTAACGCGTGTATCGAAGCAGCATTCTTTTTGCTTGACTTTTATTTCCCGCTCCTCCACTCCTTGTCCCGTGATTTATCAATTGCTTACCAACAGCAATAGGAAATGGCTATTTCGACGCTGATATTCGATGGAATGCAAACAGTGGTACCTGAATTAACATACAGGAAGCAAAAAGGAGGAAACTATTTGCGTTCTTCGTAACGCACTTTGTGTTTTTCGATGATGTTTAGAGTAAATTTTGCGAAGTGTGTGGTGCCGTTCGACTTATGTGAAAGTCGGAATCATAAAGCTAGGTTTCCGTAAAATAGTAGTGGAAGTTTCGATTTTTCCCGCTCGTTGAGGATCTTTGCTGAAAGCCTGGTCGTATCCCGATGTAAAAGGAAGCATGCAACATTACGTGGTATTTTCAACACAACAGTAGATAGCTATTTCGACCCTGATGTATGGTGAAGTTCAAAAAGTGTTACCTGAATTAGCACAGAGGAAGCCAAAAAAAAAAAGGAAAGAAAAACGGTTTGCGTTCTTCGTAAAGCAGTTTGTGTTTTTCGATGGCTAGACTTATGTGAAAGTCGAAGGCTTAAAGCTAAATTTTCCGTATCTACTAAAGTTTCCATAGAATCGTAGTTGATGTTTGTACAGAAGTTGTTCACTTCTGTAGAAAAATAACTGTAAACAATGCGTAATACGTGCATTGTGAGAGAATTCATATCGAATCCCTCTCACATGTACAAACATCAATGTTCAGACCATATATACATAAAATTTGTATACGAAATTACAGCTCTTGCAAAGCCGTACTGACGAGCGGTATAACCGCGAAACGTACGTCTACGGATGGCAAGAGAAGATCAAAATTTTGTAATTTATAGAATCGTAGTGGAAATTTCGATATCTCCCGCTCGTTGAGGATATCTGCTGGAGACCTGGTCGTACCCCGGTATAAAAGGAAATACGTAGCATTACATGGTACTTTCAATGCAAAAACAATAAGAGAAGGAATTGTAATAAACAGAGGAAAAACGAAAAGAAAAAGGACGCAGTAAGTCTCCGTTACGTCAAATCGTTCATTTCTTGCAGGTTTAGTATTCCTGAAGAAACTGGCAGTATAGGCAGCGAAACGCCTATGTCATAGTGGAAATCGCAAAAAGTTTCTACGGATAAGAAGAATTCTTATTTGAGGACTACTGTTAGTGTCCCAAAATTGATTTCGACCTCCTTTTAGATTTTAAGTTCCAAATTCTAAATTATATTTCACATAACATTCACCGTATATTTCCTTTGTTCTTGCGGCCCCGCGTGTTTCGAACCAATACACTTTTTGCTCCACTCCTTGTCCCGGGATTTATCAATTGCTTACCAACGCACCAATAGAAAATAGCTCTTTGGACCCTGATTTTCGGTGGAGTACAAAAAGTGGTACCTAAATTAGCACACCGGAAGCAAACGTTGTTCGAAGCGAGCAAGAAGGAAGAAAAGGAAAAACTGTTTGCGTTGTTCATAACGTGGTTTGTGCTTTTCGATAGTTTAAAGTAAACTTTACGAAGTATCTAGTGCCGTTCAACTTGTGTGAAAGTCGGAAGCATAAGGCTAAATTATCTGTAAAGTATAGTATAAGTTTCGTTTTCTTCTGCTCGGTGAGGATCTCTGCTGGAAGCCTGCTCGTACCCCGGTATAAAAGGAAACATGTAGCATTACATGGTACTTTCAATTCAAAAACAATAGGAGAAGAAATTGCAATCATCAAACGAAGGAAAAGGCGAAAAGAGGCGCTGTTGGGCATCCCCCTGATCACCGTTACGTCAAATCGCTTATTTCTAGCAGGTTTGATATGACTGAAGAAACCGGCATTATGAACGGCAAAACGCGTATATCACAGAGCAAACCCGTTATGGAAGTTTCGCTTTCTTTCCGCTCGTTGAGGATCTCTGCTGGAGGCCTGGTCGCACCCCGCTATAAAAGAAAACGCCTAAGATTATATGGTACTTTTAATGCAAGAACAAGAAGAGAAGAAATTGCAATAATCAAACGAAAACCGAAAAGAATGTCAAAAGAGTGCGACTTAGCATGAAGGTTCCCTCTATCTGTGAAAATCGATAAGCTATCGACAACGTATATTGGCTTGTCGGCCGCATAAAATGCGCCCCGAACAAAGATTAAATAAAAGCAACAAGAAGAAGAGAAAAACGTAACAAGAAAAAAAGGCGCAAGTTGATCACCTTCTGGGTCACTGTTACGTCGAATCGTTTATTTCTTGCAGGTATGACTGAAGAAAATGGCACTATGAACAGCGAAATATCTTTATCGCAGTGGAAATCGCGCTATGGAAGTTTCGCTTTCTTCCGCTCGTTGAGGATCTGTGCTGAACGCCTGGTCGTACCCCGGTATAAGAGGAAGCGTCTAGAATTATATGGTAATTTCAATGCAAAAAGAATAAGAGAAGAAATTGCAACAATCAAATGAAAAACGAACAGAAAAATAGCGCAATTGATCACACCCTTGATACCCGTTACGTCACATCGTTTATTTCGTGCAGGTTTTGTATGACTGAAGAAAGTGGTATTAAAACTGGCGTTAAAATCGCGTTATGGAAATTTCGCTTTCTTCCGCCCGTTGGGGATCTCTGCTGGAAGCCTGGCCGTACCCCGTCACAAAAGATGCGCCTAGCATTACATGGTACTTTCAATGCAAAAAGAATAAGAGAAGGAATTGCAATAATCAAACGAAAACCGAAAAGAATGTCAAAAGAGTGCGACTTAGCATGAAGGTTCCCTCTATCTGTGAAAATCGATAAGCTATCGACAACGTATATTGGCTTGTCGGCCGCATAAAATGCGCCCCGAACAAAGATTAAATAAAAGCAACAAGAAGAAGAGAAAAAAACGTAACAAGAAAAAAAAAAAGGCGCAAGTTGATCACCTTCTGGGTCACTGTTACGTCGAATCGTTTATTTCTTGCAGGTATGACTGAAGAAAATGGCACTATGAACAGCGAAATATCTTTATCGCAGTGGAAATCGCGCTATGGAAGTTTCGCTTTCTTCCGCTCGTTGAGGATCTGTGCTGAACGCCTGGTCGTACCCCGGTATAAGAGGAAGCGTCTAGAATTATATGGTAATTTCAATGTAAAGACAAGAAGAGAAGAAATTGCAACAATCAAATGAAAAACGAACAGAGAAATAGCGCAATTGATCACACCCTTGATACCCGTTACGTCACATCGTTTATTTCGTGCAGGTTTTGTATGACTGAAGAAAGTGGTATTAAAACTGGCGTTAAAATCGCGTTATGGAAATTTCGCTTTCTTCCGCCAGTTGAGGATCTCTGCTGGAAGCCTGGTCGTACCCCGTCACAAAAAGAAGCGTCTAGCATTACATGGTACTTTCAATGCAAAAAGAATAAGAGAAGAAATTGCAACAATCAAATGAAAAACGAACAGAAAAATAGCGCAATTGATCACACCCTTGATACCCGTTACGTCACATCGTTTATTTCGTGCAGGTTTTGTATGACTGAAGAAAGTGGTATTAAAACCGGCGTTAAAATCGCGTTATGGAAATTTCGCTTTCTTCCGCCCGTTGGGGATCTCTGCTGGAAACCTGGCCGTACCCCGTCACAAAAAGATGCGCCTAGCATTACATGGTACTTTCAATGCAAAAAGAATAAGAGAAGGAATTGCAATAATCAAACGAAAACCGAAAAGAATGTCAAAAGAGTGCGACTTAGCATGAAGGTTCCCTCTATCTGTGAAAATCGATAAGCTATCGACAACGTATATTGGCTTGTCGACCGCATAAAATGCGCCCCGAACAAAGATTAAATAAAAGCAACAAGTGTAAAGACAGAAATCGCGGTACGCGCGAAGAAAAAGAAAAACGTAACAAGAAAGGAAAGGTGTAGTTGATCACCTTCTGGGTCACCGTTACGTCAAATCGTTTATTTTTTGCAGGTTTAGTATGACTGAAGAAATGAGCACTATGAACAGAAAAATGGAAATCGCGTTATGGTAGTTTCGCTTTCTCCCGCTCGTTGAGGATCTTTGCTGGAGGCCTGGTCGTACCCCGGTATAAATGGAAACGCCTAGCATTGCATGGTACTTTTAATGCAGAAACAAGAAGAGAGTAATTGCAGTAATCAAACGAAAAACTAAAAGAAAATCTGGCACTTCGTTACCTCAAATCATTTATTCTATGCAGTTTTGTCATCCTGATCATCATTCCCATTCCTTCACGTACATCCTAAGCCTCGCAAAAATCCCGAAACGACAAGTTTTCCAGATTCATACGATCCCACCCATCGATATTTTTTTAAAGAAATAAGCAACTAACCTCTGAAATTTCCTGCGTTATATTCCAAACGATATTAGCAGCTTTGATCAGTTCTTCGTCCGAAGGAGGATCGGTGACGTTTGATATAATCACTTTCATTACCGTCGCAGCAACTCGTTTATAAGCAGCTTCGTACAGCTCTTCCTCCATCGATTCGATCCTCACCGATTTTCTCCTGGGCCCCGATTTGTCCGCGTACGTATTCGTACCCGTAAAAGGACTTTAAAAATCACATCCCCTAAATGAAAGCGACTAAAGTTACAAACTGGGGGAAATTACCTCGGTAACGGCGATAAATCCCTAGATGCACCTAAATACATCACGTTGAGGCTCCGATTGAAGACATCCGAATCGACAGTGAATTCCACAAAAAGATCCTTAGCGAACAACTTCTTGACTAACACCTCGGTTTTTATCCAATCGAATTCGAACTTTTCCTTATCCGCCGCGCCGAGCGTGAAATATCTCGGGACTATAGGTAAGTTCACCAATTTCAAATATTTGAGGATGATGCTGTAACCCAACTTGTTGATGGAATCTGAAATTCATCGATTCGACAATTTCGAAAGAATCTCAAAACGGAGAGAAAGGAACGAACCCCAATCCATGCAAGATTTGTACAAATCTCTGCTTTGCCTTACTGGTAAAGGTTCGTTTTTGGTCCCGTTTGACGTTAGGAAATCCATCGTGGAGACGGCGACGCGTTCGTTGATCGTTTCGAAGCTGGAAAATCTAGAATACCATCCGTGATTTATATGTTCCTGTCTCCATTTTCCGCAAACGTAACGGTAGAAATCTTCGCACGGATTCACGTCGAAATCGATGGAGAGTTTCAGATTCGCCGCCGATCTCAAACATTCCTCCGAGGTGCACGGAGGTCTAACGTCCTTCTTCTTTACAGGGCGTTTCTGCCCTTTCTCGACCGAATCTGAAGGTAATAGGAAAGTGCTATAAGATGTTTGACAAAAAGGAAGAAAATTTTTAGGAAAGGTTGATGAGCGTTAATGTTTCTTGAAGTATACAATTTGAGGAAATCCAAATATGTATTTCGACAACTCAGTCGCCATCTTCAATGGGAGAATCAAAGTCGGAAGTTTGCGCAGGGATTTTGATTGAATTCAGCATTAAGGATTATATCTTGAACCCGGTATAAACATCATAACTATTTGGGATTAGTGAAGAAACGTTACTGGTTGATGCTCGGAGACAATACCACTGCGCTAAGCGGCCTTACTTCAACGATTTACTACACAAATTTATTATTTTCAATTTTTCAAATTCGATTTTCTCAAAAACCCTGAGTACCGCATTGTTTACGTTTACCCAAAAGCACTCGACATAATCGCCAGTCACTGCAACGAGTTTCGTTGAAATCGATTGGTATCACCTCGCCATGTCTCCTTGCTAGGAGCAGAAATTGCAACCTGTGATTCCCATAGAGTTTTCACTGAAGATGACAGCTTACTTCTCGAAATATACATCTCGCACTTTCCATATTGAGTGTAGGTAGATAACCAAAGCGCGGGCTTCTAACAGTGAGTTTCGTTCTGGCGGCGTTAAGTCACTTATCGATTGTTTTAAACGCGACTTATCGTTATCAATGGTTTTAGGCATTGCTTCGAAGTAAAAGCGGCAATGTTGCTTTATCAAACATGTCACGTCTACAAATTGGTTCCGTTTCTCGATTATGCTGCCATCTGTTGATTACAAAATTTCCTGCTTAAACGAAATTCAATATGTCAATCGAAGTCTGACAATTGGATATTTGACACTGACTTTTAATGTCAAATTGACAATTGACATTTTAGACTGACATTTTGACAGTATTTAACATTTTCTTAGCTACAGTATCGGATTGAATATGGGTTTTGCGTCTCTTACTATCTCACTAATTTATCTATAACGCTAGCTCTATGTCCGGTTGCGATTTTGCATGTTGCATCGAACACTTAGTATTGTTGATATACGAACCAGAAACGTGAAGAGATGACTTGGCAACGCTGCAATCAGTTCCTATAAGACCTGTATTGCATTTCAAGGTTAAGACGGACTATAGCTAACAATTATCGCTAAAATCAACATTTCAGTTCTAAATTTGATAATTTGTCGTTTGACATTAGTATCGAAATTTGACAAAATTTAGAATTTACGTCCGAGTTTTGAATGTAGTATCGAAATCTGATCAGTAGCATTCTTTATGCGGCTTTCTTTTACGTTTTAGATATTGACATGTAAAACGGCACATATCAATCTCTGATCAGTAATGAACATTAAAGCCCATGCTAATGACATTTCATGTCAAAATTTGACATTTCCATGTTTAATGTCAAGTAATCACTATATGTCATTTCCGCTATATTTGACATTTATTCGTAAGTTTGATGTTTAACTTGTCCCGACATAACATGTTAACTCAGTTTGATCAAATTTCGTAATAGGTAAATAATTCAATTAGAATTGAGGCGTCAAATAAATGTTATCAACTTCATGTCTGAAATGTCGCAATTTCATAATTTTCATATGAAACATCAATATTGAACATAGTATCAAAGTTTGGTATGTGATAAGCGGCAAACTTCACAATGATGACGTGTCGAACTGAAATTTAACAATTCGATGTTCGATACTGATGCTTCATTCAATTCACTAGTATTTCCGCTATATTTGACATTTACTTGTAATTTAGATATTCTATTTGTAGTGACACACATGAATCCTTGTTAGTTTTATCTAATTTCATTACAGGAAATTGAATGAGAATTAAAGTGTTCAACAGATTGTATCGATTTCAAGTCTGAAACGGCGTACTGTCATCATTTGAATATGAAATGTTAGTATTAAACGGACAGCGGACACCGAAAGATACAAGATTGATGGTATAGGGTTTGTTAAAAAGGTGGTATCGGGCAAAGGCGCATGTCGGTGAACGCAGCGTACTGTAGTCAGTTGATTGGAGAATAGATAGGAGGGTGGCTATGCAGGTTAGCAAATTCGCGCTTGACTGTGCGTTCATCGACATACGTTCTTGTCCAGTACCAACTTTTTAACAGACTTTAATAATAATATCAAGTTATGATACGTGATAAATGTTAAACTTCGCAATGATGACGTTTCTAGCTGAAATTTGACAATTTGATGTTTGACACTGACGTTTGATCTGAAATACTCACTAATATTTTCGATATATTTGACATTAATTCGTGATTTGTATTGATTCTCATGAAAACTGAGTTTGATCGAATTTTATTATAGGAAATTCAATCAGAATGAAAGTAGCAAACAACAAAGTGTATCAACTTCAATTCTGAAACGTCATACTGTCATAATTTCAATATGAACTGTCAATATTAAGCGTTATATGTCAAATTCTAATACGTGATAAACGTCAAACTTCACAATGATGAAGTTTACAGCTGTAATTTGAGAATTTCATTTTGGACACGGACTCTTCACCAACTGCTCACTAATATTCTCGATATATTTGGCATTTACTCCTAATTTTTATATTTAATTTGGGATTATATGCATGAAAATATAATTTAAACCAATTTCATTATAGGAAATTTAATGAGAATGAAAATGTTAGAGAGATTCTATTCATTCCAAGAAACGGCATAGTGTCATAGTTTCAATATAAAATGTCAATATTTTACATAATATATTAAGTTTTGATACATTATAAACATCAAACTTCACAATGATGACGTTTCAAGCCGAAATTTGACAATTTGATGTCCGATACTGACATTTGATGTCAAATACTAATATTTCCGATGTATTTGACATTGACTCGTAATTTTGATATTTGGTTTGTTGTGACACATAAAAATATGATTTAAACCAATTTTATTATAGAGAATTCAATCGGAATTGAAATGTTAAACAGATTGTATCTACTTCAAGTCTAAACTGGTATAATTTAAAATGTCAATATTAAACGTAATATGTCAAATTCTGATACGCGACAAACGTCAAACTTCACAATGATGACGTTTCAAGCCGAAATTTGACAATTTGATGTCCGATACTGACATTTGATGTCAAATATATACTAATATTTCCGATGTATTTGACATTGACTTGTAATTTTGGTATTTGATTTATAGTGACACAGAAAAATATAATTTAAACCAATTTCATTATAGAATATTCAATCAAAATTGAAATATTAAGCAGATTATATCGACTTTAAGTCTGAAATGATATCTGTCATAATTTCAACATGGAATGTCAATAGTAAACGTAATATGTCAAATTCTGATGGGCGATAAACGTCAAAATTCACAATGATGACGTTTCGGGCTGAAATTTGACAATTTCATGCTTGACACAGACGTTATTTGTCAAATACTCACCAGTATTTCTTGCGATATTTGCTATTTTCTCTTAATTCTGACATACATATGTAAATAAGAATGTGATGATACATCGATTGAATGTGTATTCAATCAGTCAAACATAATATTGTGAAGGATTCAATTTAAAACGACAAACTGGCGATGCTGTTACTGTCCGTGGAGGGTCACATGGACTGCCATAGGACCTATAATAACCTATGTTACTTGGGACCAGCATCGGGCCAAATATCAACTTCTATTTTAATTCGAAAATCCACCCGCTTTGGTTATCTATTGGGGTAATAACACATCAAGTACGACTAGTAATACTAACATACTAATACATGGCTGGTATTGGGGAGTTTGTTTGGGGGAGTTGGTAGGTATGAAGAAGTTTTGGGGAGTTTATGCCTATTGGGAAGTTTGGGGGGTTTACGCGTATTGTTCAATTTGGCAAGATTGGCGGATATTTCAAGAACTTGCAGAAGTCGCAGGATATTGGAGGGAGTTTGAACATAGTTGGCGGCTATTGGGAAGTTTAAAGCGGATTGATTATACTTACAACGCCACGACAACACTATCAGCCCGATTATTAGAATAATTATGATTGCGATAAGAATAATGGCCACAACTTGGTAGAAGCGTTTTTTCTTGAATCTGAAACAGAATACATAATTGGAGAAATCGACTGTGTATTCGAAAACATTATCCAATTAAAGCAGACTAACTTGGAAGCACAAAACTGCAACAAAATTTTTATAATCACTTAGTTTTACGTATATACAGTGTTTATCACAACTAATGCGCCAAATTTATTACACTATTTTTTAAAGAGTCATTTAGTAAATGGTAGTTTTAACTCGCCAAAATATATTACTAAACAAATAAAAACGCATTTAGGTAAAAGCTAGTATCTTTACCACGCTTTCAAGCTTAGAATCACCATTTTTTTGTGTTAGTAAGCGTGTGGAAAGTTAGGTTATGGTTTTGCAATTTTTGTCGTTTTGCCTACTACTTTGACCATTCGTCGACGCGTTTCGCGGTTATACATCTCATCAGTGCGACTTGAGGCGACAAATGCTCTCCATTTCTGTAGAATTAAAATAGCTGATGAAATACACATTAGGACATACTGAAGAATTTCTTCATTGATATTCTCATACGCACAATCATTGTATAATATATATATATATATATATATAATTTCATTATCCGTATACACGCTTCAAAATATTTCTGATTACAATTTTCCCACGGAATGTTTGCCAAAGGGGGCGACCGCAACTACCGCAGTAATCTACAGTAACGTAAGTTGTCCACTTCTGTAGAAGCAGATAGGTATAAAAACACGTAATTAGGTACATAATGAAAGAATTCTTAATTGTATTCTCTCATAGGTACAAACACCAATCGTCAATTATGGGTTACCTCATATTTTTGATGGGAAACAACTTAATACGCAGGCGTTAATTTAAATGCTTCTTCAAGTGGTTAGTTTCTCGCATTTAACTAAAAGCGGGTTTTTAGCGCTAAACCTTATTTTAAAGCGTTGGTAATACGCTTTGTTGTGGTTAATAGGGCCCTTAGGAATAAAACTGCTTTCAAATTCGTTGATGAGATCGGACGTATATGATGTAAAAATAAGTCAATAAGTGCAAAAAGAATGAAAATTGATTTAAAAGGAAAAAAATTACTAATGTATAGAAGCATAATTAAGTGCTAAGTATCATCGAATCGTATTTAAAAAACGCGGTGTATATCGAACTTAATTTATTAGATAGAGGCATATTAGTTGATCGTGAAGGAAAACAAGATACGTCCTATCAAAATATTCACCGCACCTTGCTTAATATATGACCCGAAATTTACTAGCGTTCACATTTCTTTTCCAAAATCGTAAACATGGGCCTTTATTTTTCAATCATATGCATGAAGTTCTTCAACGTATATGGTTTATATCCCGCTAGATAAAACCAACGCTACCTATCATAATATTCACTTGACCTTGCTCCAGATATGTCCCGAATTTTACTAGCGTTTACATTTCTACGTCTAAAAATTAAACATCCTCTGTGACCGCAACCAAGGTCAGACGTTGTCAAAATTTTCTTTACGCAACTATAACATTAAGTAAAATTTATTATCGTTTTCCTGTGACAGTAGGCACATGTTTTATGTTATAAATTTTGTTTTATTTTGTTTGATTTTTCTTTTGTTTAAATTTTATGCTTAAGTTATGAAAGAACGTGTATGTATTTTTCAAGACCTATTTAGATACTTATTGTTAGATATTTTTCGGATTACCTCCACCACTTTCTAGGTAGAATAAAAGACAAATTTCAACTTTACCATTATAAAATATAATCTGTAAATTTTAAATATGTTTTTCAGTTGACCTAAAAAGTGAAGGACAACTCGATAGATAAAAACATAAACAATAAGATGAGGGGAGAAAACTCAATAACTCATCGCAAAGTAACATTTATTACAACATTATTTTGCCTCCTGGTTAATTAAGAAATAATAACGTTAAAGTTATTTGGCGTGTTGTTCATTTACTTAATTAGCAAATCGCAAAAGGTCAAACCATAAAATCATATTCGCCTAATTAATTCGAAAAAAACACATAAATCACCTCGTACGGCTATAAATAAAGTCATTCAGTAAATGAAAATGTGGAAATTGTCGACGTAATTTCCCTAAAATATTTATCTACTCATTAGTTTAACCGGATATCGGGGACGCACCGCACCTAGTCCTCGTCGTACACGTGTTGGTAGGTTCGAACCGGGCTGTGCCCTTAGTACATGACCTTGAGACGATGACGCGCGATAAATTTTAGGAAAATTAAATCGAGTTGGATTTTCACGTAAATATGACGTAAATTGAAGGATTTCGTTCGAAATTAGGGAATTTGAAAGTGTCTTCCTTTTCGTTCCTAAATATAAATACGTGCTGTTAAGCCTGTCCCTGCCAGGCAGGAAGAAAAAGAAAATCTGCTTGGCAGAAAAAAAGCTAAAAAATTATTTACAAAATCGAGTTCTTTAAACAGTAAAAATAGCATTATTGATGATGAATTCAAGCGTACTATGCAAGTATGTTCCACATTAGCTTTTGAAAGTCGTTTGATTACGAGAATGTTTTCTAAAATTTTACAAAAATCTTAGATCCGACTACTTCAGGCTATGCTCCATTATTAGGACTATATGTATGCCAATTTTCAGCTTTCTAGCCCATCAGTGGGCTGCAAAAAGCTCTGGATAGACAAAAAAGAGGAACACACAAATAACGATTGTTAGGACTATATACTAGACACTTTTCAGCTTCCTATGTCATTAGGGGGCTTTAATATAAGCTAAAATGTTAAAAAATTGAATTTTGCCATGCCCCTTTTTCGTCTTAATTCTCCGCCCACAGGCCAAAAATCAAAAATCCGACTACGTTAGGATTTGGCGCAGGCGTTTTATTATATCCATGCCAATTTTCAGCTTTCTAGCGCATCAGTGGGCTGCAAAAAGCTCTGGATAGACAAAAAAGGAGGAACACACAAATAAGGATTATTAGGACTATATGCGAAGGAATTTTCAGCTTCCTATGTCATTAGGGGGCTTTAATATAAGCGAAAATGTTAAAAAATTGAATTTTGCCACGCCCCTTTTTCGTCTTAATTCTCCGCCCACAGGCCAAAAATCAAAAATCCGGCTACGTTAGGATTTGGCCTAGGCGTTTTATTATATCCATGCCAATTTTCAGCTTTCTAGCGCATCAGTGGGCTGCAAAAAGCTCTGGATAGACAAAAAGGAGGAACACACAAATAAGGATTATTAGGACTATATGCGAAGGAATTTTCAGCTTCCCATGTCATTAGGGGGCTTTAATATAAGCGAAAATGTTAAAAAATTGAATTTTGCCACGCCCCTTTTTCGTCTTAATTCTCCGCCCACAGGCCAAAAATCAAAAATCCAGCTACGTTAGGATTTGGCCTAGGCGTTTTACTGTATGCATGCCAATTTTCAGCTTTCTAGCGCATCAGTGGGCTGCAAAAAGCTCTGGATAGACAAGAAAGAGGAACACATAAATAAGGAAATTATATACATAGATTCATTTCCTATAGATAATAATTTAATTAGTAACGTCAGGAAAATATTTTTAAAATCTCCTCCAAGGATTCAGTGTTACAGAAAAAAATCACCTAATACTCCTTTGGCACCAGAACCAATAATCACAAGATGGGAAACACGGTTGAAGGCTGCCAGTTTTTATGCTGAAAATTTTATCCCTATCAAAGAACTTATTTTAGGTTTTGAAGAGGAAAATATTGGTGTAATTTCAAAGTGGAAATTTTAGAAAATAATTCACTGCACCGTGAACTTCGCTTCATTAAATCAAATTATGATTTTATTGATAAATCTATTGTTATTCTTGAAACTGCATCACTCCCGTTACAAGAGTCTCTTCATTTGATTGACGAATTTAAGGGAAAACTTCAGAAAGTTCCTGGAAAAATGGGACAATTAATAAATAAAAAATTTCATGATATTTTATCAAAGAAATCGCGATTTAAATTTGTTGCAACAAGCAAACCAAATTCTCCGTGGCGAGTTTGATGTTGAAACCGATTTAAATCCGGAAATTGCTAATGTTTTAAAATATGCACCAATGACATCAGTTGACGTCGAACGAAGTTTTTCAACGTACAAGTCGCTATTAACGAATAGGAGACATAACTAAATTGAAAATATTGAAAAACATTCGATTGTGAATTGTTTTTACAGTAAGGAATGTAATGTTTAACGTAGAAATGGAAGTAATATCCGTTTAATAAAATCTGTTTAAATTTTTTTAGTGCTTTGTTACTTCGAAATATATTCGACATTCTGAAAATATTTTTGGAACGTATTTGACATATTCTAGACATTTTAGGAATATTTTGCTCATATTTAAGACATATTACGTACATATTTTAGTCAAATCTCGAACATAGAATCCGGTCTCTAATGATGATAGAAGGCCCTCCAGTTACCTCACTCTGGTTGGTATATTTCTATTTTTGTAACAAAATTAAGATCCATCCCAAATGTATCCAGGTAAGATCCATATTTTTAGTAAGAAAACCTTCCACATCATCGTTTCATCGAATATTTATTACCAACAATTATCATCGACAATTACCTCGAAGACGAGCTATTATTACTCGGTCAAGGGCAAATTTCACGCCAATTGATACGTGAGATCCATTCATAAAAGCTACCTTCCACGCCAATAAGTGGATTTAACCATAATCATCTTTAAATATGTAAGTCACGATACTATTTTAGAGGAATTCTGATTTTTCCGAGGGTAACCGCTTATCGACGCATACATAATAGACGTAAGGGTTTGAATTATGCATGCCCATGTTCGATTCGTCGGACTCGTACATCATCACATAGGAAATTAGTGGTAAACTTTCTGCAAGGTTAGAGAGCATTCGCAATTTTGCAGTTCTACGCTTAAGGTTAAGATGTTTGAAATGCTTAACAAGTATAAAATATTCATTGTTGGCGTTCGTTAAAACGAATTTGATAATAAACGCATAAAAACGCATCATTAAAGGAACTTAATTGCTCATTCGGGACATGCAAGTCGTAAAGAAAAAAACAGAATGTAGCAAATCGTTTGAAAATTATTCTTTTTCTTTTTAAAAAGGTTTAACGTACAGATTATATGCATTACCTCGACGCACGTTTTTTGCGAATATCGTCAATATAGGAGCACGTTCCTTAACTACTAAAGATACTATATAGTTACAGCAGTACACAGATCGAAAACAAAATTATGAATAATTCTAGAAATTAGTGTTTTCACGCTTATATTCTGGATGTAATAACGAACAGTAGATCTATACGGCGTGGACGTATAGTTTGAAACAAAATCAATCAAATCTGTAAATAGTGAAAGAAAAGCGATCGGGCACCCCAGCCTTGATTTCTAAATGCGCAAATTTTTACAAAATTCCTTGCTTTGTGACGTCATCATTGTCGCAAATATATTTCTTTTAAATGGTAACCCCAATTTCCGACAGCGCCATTTGGAGGATTACGTTTTTCTGCATGCAGAGCGATGATTTCTGAAATCGTAGATTACATAACAAGATTTTTGAGGAAAAAATATTTGGAGTATTCTTCTAACATTCTTATTTGCGTTCAGTTGTGATTTGTTTGTTTTAAAACCTACAATTTAGGAAAAGAAAGTTTGTTTAAAATGTCCTGCACGATGGCGCACCGCCACATTATTCTCTAACTATTCGTAATTATCTTAGTACAATTTTTCCAAACAATTGAGTTGATAGACGAGAAGCAATTGAACGAATTGATTTTTATCTTGTGGGGTGATCTCAAATCTAAAATGTATCTAAACCGACCTAACAATCTTGAAAATTTGAAGATTAGGGTAACCGAGGGAAGCAGGTTAAAAATTCCCAAAGTATTAGATAATGTCATAAACGAATTTGAACATGCCCTTGCTCATTATCTATACCACTGTGATACGCAATTTGAACATTTACTTGGAATAATTTTACATTGTCCCCCAATTTCTAAAAGCGCCATTTGGAGGAGAGCGTTTTTATGCATGCAAAACGATGATTTATGAGATCCTAGGTTACATAACAAGATTTTTGAAAAAAAAAAATAGTTTGAGTATTTTCGACATATTTATTTGCGTTCAGTTGTAATTTGTTTGTTTTAAAACCTACAATTTAGGAAAAAGGAGTTTGTTTCAAATGTTTTGCGCGATGGTGCACCGCCACATTATTCTCCAACTATTCGTAATTATCTTAGTACAATTTTCCCGAACAATTGAGTTGATAGACGACGAGCAATTGAACGGATTGATTTTTATCTTGTGGGGTGATCTCAAATCTAAAATGTATCTAAACCGACCTAATAATCTTGAAAATTTGAAGATTAGGGTGACTTAGGGAAACAGGTTAAAAACTCCCAAAATATTAAATAATGTCATAAACGAATTTGAACATGCCCTTGCTCATTGTCAACACAATTGTGATACGCAAGTTGAACATTTAATTCGAATAATTTTACATTGTCCCCCAATTTCTAAAAGCGCCATTTGGAGGAGAGCGTTTTTATGCATGCAAAACGATGATTTATGAGATCCTAGGTTACATAACAAGATTTTTGAAAAAAAAATAGTTTGAGTATTTTCGACATATTTATTTGCGTTCAGTTGTAATTTGTTTGTTTTAAAACCTACAATTTAGGAAAAAGGAGTTTGTTTCAAATGTTTTGCGCGATGGTGCACCGCCACATTATTCTCCAACTATTCGTAATTATCTTAGTACAATTTTCCCGAACAATTGAGTTGATAGACGACGAGCAATTGAACGGATTGATTTTTATCTTGTGGGGTGATCTCAAATCTAAAATGTATCTAAACCGACCTAATAATCTTGAAAATTTGAAGATTAGGGTAACCGAGCGAAACAGGTTAAAAGCTCCCAAAGTATTAAATAATGTCATAAACGAATTTGAACATGCCCTTGCTCATTATCAATACAACTGTGATACGCAATTTGAACATTTACTTCGAATAATTTTACATTGTCCCCCAATTTCTAAAAGCGCCATTTGGAGGAGAGCGTTTTTATGCATGCAAAACGATGATTTATGAGATCCTAGGTTACATAACAAGATTTTTGAAAAAAAATAGTTTGAGTATTTTCGACATATTTATTTGCGTTCAGTTGTAATTTGTTTGTTTTAAAAACCTACAATTTAGGAAAAAGGAGTTTGTTTCAAATGTTTTGCGCGATGGTGCACCGCCACATTATTCTCCAACTATTCGTAATTATCTTAGTACAATTTTCCCGAACAATTGAGTTGATAGACGACGAGCAATTGAACGGATTGATTTTTATCTTGTGGGGTGATCTCAAATCTAAAATGTATCTAAACCGACCTAATAATCTTGAAAATTTGAAGATTAGGGTAACCGAGGGAAACAGGTTAAAAGCTCCCAAAGTATTAAATAATGTCATAAACGAATTTGAACATGCCCTTGCTCATTATCAATACAACTGTGATACGCAATTTGAACATTTACTTGGAATAATTTTACATTGTCCCCCAATTTCTAAAAGCGCCATTTGGAGGAGAGCGTTTTTATGCATGCAAAACGATGATTTATGAGATCCTAGGTTACATAACAAGATTTTTGAAAAAAATAGTTTGAGTATTTTCGACATATTTATTTGCGTTCAGTTGTAATTTGTTTGTTTTAAAACCTACAATTTAGGAAAAAGGAGTTTGTTTCAAATGTTTTGCGCGATGGTGCACCGCCACATTATTCTCCAACTATTCGTAATTATCTTAGTACAATTTTCCCGAACAATTGAGTTGATAGACGACGAGCAATTGAACGGATTGATTTTTATCTTGTGGGGTGATCTCAAATCTAAAATGTATCTAAACCGACCTAATAATCTTGAAAATTTGAAGATTAGGGTGACTTAGGGAAACAGGTTAAAAACTCCCAAAATATTAAATAATGTCATAAACGAATTTGAACATGCCCTTGCTCATTGTCAACACAATTGTGATACGCAAGTTGAACATTTAATTCGAATAATTTTACATTGTCCCCCAATTTCTAAGAACGTCATTTGCAGGAGAGCGTTTTTCTGCATGCAGAACGATGATTTCTGAGATCGTAGGTTACAAAACAAGATTTTTGAGAAAAAATATTTTGAGTATTCTTCTAACATTTTTATTTGCGTTCAGTTGTGATTTGTTTGTTTTAAAAATTTACAATTTAGAAAAAAAAGTTTGTTTCAAATGTTTTGCGCGATGGTCCACCGCCACATTATTCTCTAACTATTCGTAATTATCTTCGTACAATTTTCCCAAACAATTGAGTTGATAGACGAGGAGCAATTGAACGGATTGATTTTCATCTTGTGAGGTGATCTCAAATCTAAAATGTATCTAAATCGACCTAATAATCTTGAAAATTTGAAGATTAGGGTAACCGAGGGAAACAGATTAAAAACTCCCAAAATATTAAATAATGTCATAAACGAATTTGAACATGCCCTTGCTCATTGTCAACACAATTGTGATACGCAATTTGAACATTTACTTCGAATAATTTTACATTGTCCCCAAATTTCTAAGAACGTCATTTGCAGGAGAGCGTTTTTCTGCATGCAGAACGATGATTTCTGAGATCGTAGGTTACAAAACAAGATTTTTGAGAAAAAATATTTTGAGTATTCTTCTAACATTTTTATTTGCGTTCAGTTGTGATTTGTTTGTTTTAAAAATTTACAATTTAGAAAAAGAAAGTTTGTTTAAAATGTCCTGCACGATGGCGCACCGCCACATTATTCTCTAACTATTCGTAATTATCTTCGTACAATTTTCCCAAACAATTGAGTTGATAGACGAGGAGCAATTGAACGGATTGATTTTCATCTTGTGAGGTGATCTCAAATCTAAAATGTATCTAAATCGACCTAATAATCTTGAAAATTTGAAGATTAGGGTAACCGAGGGAAACAGATTAAAAACTCCCAAAATATTAAATAATGTCATAAACGAATTTGAACATGCCCTTGCTCATTGTCAACACAATTGTGATACGCAATTTGAACATTTACTTCGAATAATTTTACATTGTCCCCAAATTTCTAAGAACGTCATTTGCAGGAGAGCGTTTTTCTGCATGCAGAACGATGATTTCTGAGATCGTAGGTTACAAAACAAGATTTTTGAGAAAAAATATTTTGAGTATTCTTCTAACATTTTTATTTGCGTTCAGTTGTGATTTGTTTGTTTTAAAAATTTACAATTTAGAAAAAGAAAGTTTGTTTAAAATGTCCTGCACGATGGCGCACCGCCACATTATTCTCTAACTATTCGTAATTATCTTCGTACAATTTTCCCAAACAATTGAGTTGATAGACGAGGAGCAATTGAACGGATTGATTTTCATCTTGTGAGGTGATCTCAAATCTAAAATGTATCTAAATCGACCTAATAATCTTGAAAATTTGAAGATTAGGGTAACCGAGGGAAACAGATTAAAAACTCCCAAAATATTAAATAATGTCATAAACGAATTTGAACATGCCCTTGCTCATTGTCAACACAATTGTGATACGCAAGTTGAACATTTAATTCGAATAATTTTACATTGTCCCCCAATTTCTAAGAACGTCATTTGCAGGAGAGCGTTTTTCTGCATGCAGAACGATGATTTCTGAGATCGTAGGTTACAAAACAAGATTTTTGAGAAAAAAATATTTTGAGTATTCTTCTAACATTTTTATTTGCGTTCAGTTGTGATTTGTTTGTTTTAAAAATTTACAATTTAGAAAAAGAAAGTTTGTTTAAAATGTCCTGCACGATGGCGCACCGCCACATTATTCTCTAACTATTCGTAATTATCTTCGTACAATTTTCCCAAACAATTGAGTTGATAGACGAGGAGCAATTGAACGGATTGATTTTCATCTTGTGAGGTGATCTCAAATCTAAAATGTATCTAAATCGACCTAATAATCTTGAAAATTTGAAGATTAGGGTAACCGAGGGAAACAGATTAAAAACTCCCAAAATATTAAATAATGTCATAAACGAATTTGAACATGCCCTTGCTCATTGTCAACACAATTGTGATACGCAAGTTGAACATTTAATTCGAATAATTTTACATTGTCCCCCAATTTCTAAGAACGTCATTTGCAGGAGAGCGTTTTTCTGCATGCAGAACGATGATTTCTGAGATCGTAGGTTACAAAACAAGATTTTTGAGAAAAAATATTTTGAGTATTCTTCTAACATTTTTATTTATGTTCAGTTGTAATTTGTTTGTTTTAAAAATCTTCAATTTAGAAAAAAAGTTTGTTTCAAATGTCCTACACGATGGTGCACCACCACATTACTCTCTACCTATTCATAATTATCTTCGAACAATTTTCCCAAACAATTGAATCGGTGGGCGAGGAAGCAATTGAACGGCCAGCGAGATCTTCCGATCTAACTCCATCCGATTTGTTTCTTGTGGGGTTATCACAAAATCAAATGTGTATCTAAACCGAACTTATTAGAATAACCGAGGAAATCGCTCTTTACATATTTTATTGATTTGTTCCATCCTATACGTCCACACTGTATAGTTACAGCAGTAGGTACATAGATCGAAAACAAAATTATAAATAATGCTAGAAATTAGTGTTTTTCACGTTTATATTCACGATATAATTAAGGGCAGCTGATCTATATTATCGCGTGTACCTCACTTCCTTCTTTTAACTTGCAGTTATCCGTTTCGATTCCATGTCTAAGCAGGTATAAATTATTCCGTGCATGTTATCAAAATACAAAGGTACATATAAATACGAATTTACGCGTCTATTATCATTCCTGCTTCGTCACGAATAACACGATCATTAAAACGTATGCGGGCTTCTCGTTTTTATAGTGCGCCATTTTTAATCTGTTCGATCTAAGCGAGGAGGACAGCCACTTTTCAGGTTACTGAACCTGAAAGAGCGTAACTACGCCAAATTGACAATTCGAAGGGGGTATAGTTTTGTTATCAATTTAGTCCTTTCCCTTTGTAGGAGGGTGACCGAGAAAGTTTCCCCAAACGGTTAAAGAAACTACTGTTAAAACTCAGTAAATGGGTTTTGTATTGCTTTTCCAAAATTCCGGCGCATTTCTGCGTGCTTTTAAGCCAAATCTTCGAAGCACTTTTTCCAATCCGGTACCTCAGAAACGTGCTTAAATGTCTCGACGACTGGTTTGGGCGAGGGAAAGCACTCACCGCACGCATTTTATTTATTTTTAATTGTCGAAACGGAAATCGCTTGGTGCTAAATCGGTTGTTGATATTGATTGCGATACCATCTACGAGGAGCGCCTTTTACGTTTTTACAAACGACCACTACGTGGCGTTATTAACCTTGTGTCCTTGCTATTTTCGTAAAAAATTTTGACATTTGGTTATTGTGAAAATCGCGGGTCAGCTTAGAAATTGATCGAACTGCGTTTACGTTGGAAATAGTCTCGAAATCCATTTCTGACGTGAAGCACATTAAAACCGTCTCGAGAGGTTGAGAAAATTGTGGAATTTCCTAAAATTGACCTAAAAATTAAACTTCTACCGAAAATGTCTTTTACGTTGGAGATAGTCTAGAAAAACATTTGTGATACCAAGTGCATCAAAACCCTTTCAAACATATTTAAACATGGTGGAATTTTATAAAGTCCACTGCAAAATTTAACATCTACCGAGACCGCTTTTACACTGAGCAGAGCCTGAAAACGCATATCAATGCACCAAAACTGCTGTTTCAGGTCAACGTTTACGTCAACTAATTTTCTGACAGAACGAAAATTGGACGTGAAACTTTCTTCTGGATGATTTTTACGATTTTCGTAAAGACCTCAACTCAACGCCAATGCATAGAATCGCTTCGTTCAGCTTTTGCTAACGAAGCACCATCAGGAGAGACTGTTTACGATTGGTTTGCAAAATTTCGTCGTCTTGGTCGTGCGTCCGTTCTTGATGAATTGCGTGAACATCGGCCAAAATCGATTGTTTCTCCCCAAGAAAAAGGAAAAATGATGCCAAGCGCAACATGGTTGAAAAAGATCGGCATGTGACTTACAATGCGATAAAATCATTCTTCGGCATATCGAGGAAAATATCTGCTCGCAACGAATTCCGTATAATTTGAGCGAAATTCAAGAAAAGGCTGGTGGAAGTTAATTGCTGGAAGTACATGCTCAAAAGATCGTGACCGAGAAACTGCAAAGTCCGTATACAATATCGTAACGAAGGTTAGGAAACTCGTGTCTAACAGATAAGATGCGGTTGTGATGCCAGACAAAGAACTGTACAATTACCTTCTTTCTTTGTCAATTCTTCAATTATCCTGATGAAACATCACTAGCCGATGAAAGACAATAACCGAGAGGTTATGGCCATAAAAGCCATACAAAATGTATAAATCGGAAGTTGTAATGCCAGCAATTTTTTTGCCACGTGTTTGTTATCCAATTGATTCTTGGCCAAACAAAATTTATTGTTGAAATTACTGGTCCGATATACGCTTTTGGGGTCCCTAATTGCAACATCACCAAATGGAATTTACAGCAGTTTCTGAATTGTGGAAGCATGTTGTAAACATACAAAATCGTAGCCTCTGCTATCACTTTTAATTTTAATTTCGAATTGATTCTCCTTATACATATTAGTACACATTTAAATATAATTTATTTGAAAGTCCAATGGGCAACAGAGGTTTCGAGGTTAAATTCGCCCCTTTTTCAATGTCAAAATCCCATGATGTAGGGGAAAAAATCCCATTAGTGCTCCATGCTGTCACCCAATCTCCCCTTGAAAATTCATTAATAATAAAATTCTTATTAAAAACCAGCACATTAAGAGACCCAATTAATTAAATTTAGTCTTGTTTCAAGAACTCTCAAATCTGCAGCAGACACGTTCTCTGTGACTGGGACTGATTTCCTTTTCCTATATTTGGCCTCCATACCGTTTATCTCATCCTCCTTCCACTTTCCTTTGAGATCCATGTACAAGTTCTTCACTTTCTTTAGTTGTTTATCCGCTTTAATCATTTCAGCTGAGATTCCGTCTGCTCCTAGGCTTTTGTTATTTTTCATTTCCTTGATTATCTTCACCACCACCTCTTCCGTTGGTTCTTGTATTTCTATTTCCTCTTCATTTAGCAGCTGCTCCTCAGTTCCTGTCCTCTGTCATTACCTTCTGTGGTTCTCTTATCAGTCTTCCTCCCATTTGTTTTGATATACGTGCTTCTTCCTTTATAACCTCCTCCATGAAAGGATCTAATTTCCTTGTGTCTGAATTTCTCTTCTATTTCTCTTTTTTTCTTCGCACATTTCTTTCAATTCCCTTCTTTTTCTTTCGTACTCTTGTGCGTTGGTTTCGTTGCACATTGATAACATTCTTTGTCGTGCTGCATTTTTACTCCTAGTAGCTCATTACATTCTTCATTAAACCACCTGTTTTTGCCTTTGTTTGTTCCCTATTTCTCTGAATAATTTTTTCGCTACTTCTTTTATGGTTTCCTCTATTTGCCCCCGTCCCCCACATCGGCGCATTGTTCATAACCTTGCAATCCGATGTTTAGTTCACTTTCGTACTTTTCTCTGGTTCCTTTTTCAGTGTCTTGATATAGTGCCGTCTTCCTGCTCTTCTGTATTCCGTCTCCAAAATTAAGGACGTTTTGGCGTAGTGCTTTTAAAACTAAATTTTGTACAAATCGATTTTTATCTTAATTTTCGTAACGAACAAAACTGAGTATTATCTAAATGACAAAAAGAGCGTCAAACATGATTTACGATGGGGTTTGACGAAGCTCATTAACTGATAAGGTTTTCAGCAAACAATACCTAGTATTTTACAACGTTCAGCAATTAAAATCGTCCTATCTCTATCCCTCTAACATTCGCGCGGTATTAGATAAATAAAAATGGCGGAATCCGATTCGGGTATTGGTCGGATAAATCCTGGAATTAACGTTGTTGATAGGATAATTAACTATCAAAATTGTGGTGTTGTAGAATTAAAGCTGTAAGGGATTATTTTGGGGAAATGGTGGGAGTTTTGGAAAGCTAGGATTAAAAAGGGGCCCTCTGTGGAAGGTTGGTTAATTTGGAAATTTTCCTGAAAATATAACTGTTGACTTCCAATTTATTGATTGAGCTAAAAGTTGTAGAAAACATTTGAAAGATATGTAACTAAAATGCGCTGTAAGTCTAAACCCTATAAGTTGGTGATACATGGTGTGTTTGTTTTAATGTCAAAATGTCTCCTCCTCCCTCATTATTAGCGGTTGACATCGAAATTCTAAGATCAGATCTAGATTCTATAGACCCAAATGCTTAAGACACAGGCACAAATATTCCACAGAGGGAAAAACAGGTTTCATATTTTGGAGAATGTAATAGGCCGATGGAATCGAGACCATGGATAATTTACTAAATTTACGAAGCACAAGGGAAGATAAAAAGGTATAATAAATGAAGAAAAGTGTTTTTTAACTGCAACTGTAAAGATTTGTTCAAGAAAGAAAAAACTTTCCAAAAACAATCAAATCGGAATATAAGACAGCAATAAAGCAATTACCTAACATATTTTTTGTTAGAAAATAAACCCAATTACTTGATTAATGATCGAAAAAGCTGTAATATAATATACATATTTAATGTAACCCTAATGACCGATCAATTATGTTGTGATGAAGGGTACGTCGATACGTTCTGATGTAGAGTAAATGACACGATTTTATTCAACCATGAACGGTGGGGAAATTCCAAATGAAATTCTTATTAGTGATGGAAAAAAACGTTGTAGAATCAATAATATAATGATAATAAAATTGCATCATCGTCCGTCGCCGTAATCCTTAACCTCAATCGGTTTAAATACGCGGGAAGCTTGCCAATTTTGTAATTACAATATTATGGTTGAGAATCTACTTTAAAAAGAATAGAAGCGTTGATAAACTGTGGAGCTTTGCAATGGTGAAAATCGACTCCAAAATCCGATCAAAATGTTCCAAAGGGAAGCCACTCAGTTCCAAATTGGGGCGTTGATACTTTTCAAGATGGTTAATACGATCCTGTATCTTCTAAAACGTAGAAGCTCTTACTACAGCGATGTAAGTTTTAAGGAAGGTGGAATTATCCTGAAAATTTGCGAGTTTTCCTTATTTTTCGTGTTTTATATCCTCCAAATTAGGAATCGTTCAGATTTCGTGTGTGCAAATGTTCTTGTCGATTCGTACTCGCCAAGAACTTTAATTTGGTGTGAAACAGAACTAAATTCCCCCACTTCGATTTTCCGCAGAAATCTTAAGGGGTACCCCTTTGAAAATGTGAAAGAAGTTCAACCAACACCGATTTCGATGCAAGTTGGTGAATTTATGTTTTCGGGGACGTAGAATGCGATTTTTTTGCTTCAAATTGATGAAATGTGAAGCGTTGATAAACTGCGGAGTTTGCAATGGTGAAAATCGACTCCAAAATCCGATCAAAATGTTCCAAAGGGAAGCCACTCAGTTCCAAATTGGGGGCATTGATACTTTTCAAGATGGTTAATACGATCCTGTATCTTCTAAAACGTAGAAGCTCTTACTACAGCGATGTAAGTTTTAAGGAAGGTGGAATTATCCTGAAAATTTGCGAGTTTTCCTCATTTTTCGTGTTTTATATCCTCCAAATTAGGAATCGTTCAGATTTCGTGCGTGCAAATGTTCTTGTCGATTCGTACTCGCCAAGAACTTTAATTTGGTGTGAAACAGAACTAAATCACCCCCACTTCGATTTTCCGCAGAAATCTTAAGGGGTACCCCTTTGAAAATGTGAAAGAAATTCAACCAACACCGATTTCGATGCAAGTTGGTGAATTTATGTTTTCGGGGGACGTAGAATGCGATTTTTGCTTTAAATTGACGAAATGTGAAGCGTTGATAAACTGCGGAGTTTGCAATGGTGAAAATCGACTCCGAAATCCGATGAAGATGTTCCAAAGGGAAGCCACTCAGTTCCAAATTGGCGGCGTTGATACTTTCCAAGATGGTAAATACGATCTTGTATCTTCTAAAATGTAAAAGCTCTTACTACAGCGATGTAAGTTGTAAGGAAGGTGGAATTATCCTGAAAATTTGCGAGTTTTCCTTATTTTTCGTGTTTTATATCCTCCAAATTAGGAATCGTTCAGATTTCGTGCGTGCAAATGTTCTTGTCGATCCGTACTCGCCAAGAACTTTAATTTGGTGTGAAACAGAACTAAATTCCCACCACTTCGATTTTCCGCAGAAATCTTAAGGGGTACCCCTTTGAAAATGTGAAAGAAATTCAACCAACACCGATTTCGATGCAAGTTGGTGATTTTATGTTTTCGGGGGCGTAGAATGCGATTCTTTTTGCTTTAAATTGACGAAATGTGAAGCGTTGATAAACTGCGGAGCTTGCAATGGAAAGAATCGACTCCAAAATCCGATGAAAATGTTCCAAATGGGAAGCCACTAAGTTCCAAATTGGCGGCGTTGATACTTTTCAAGATGGTTAATACGATCCTGTATCTTCTAAAACGTAAAAGCTCTTACTACAGCGATGTAAGTTTTAAGGAAGGTGGAATTATCCTGAAAATTTGCGAGTTTTCCTTATTTTTCGCGTTTTATATCCTCCAAATTAGGAATCGTTCAGATTTCGTGCGTGCAAATGTTCTTGTCGGTTCGTACTCGCCAAGAACTTTAATTTGGTGTGAAACAGAACTAAATTCCCACCACTTTGATTTTCCGCAGAAATCTTAAGGGGTACCTCATTGAAAATGTGAAAGAAGTTCAACCAACACCGATTTCGATGCAAGTTGGTGAATTTATATGTTTTCGGGGACGTAGAATGCGATTTTTTGCTTGAAATTGACGAAATGTGAAGCGTTGATAAACTGCGGAGCTTGCAATGGTGAAAATCGACTCCGAAATCCGATGAAAATGTTCCAAAGGGAAGCCACTCAGTTCCAAATTGGGGCGTTGATACTTTCCAAGATGGTAAATACGATCTTGTATCTTCTAAAATGTAAAAGCTCTTACTACAGCGATGTAAGTTGTAAGGAAGGTGGAATTATCCTGAAAATTTGCGAGTTTTCCTTATTTTTCGTGTTTTATATCCTCCAAATTAGGAATCGTTCAGATTTCGTGCGTGCAAGTGTTCTTGTCGATCCGTACTCGCCAAGAACTTTAATTTGGTGTGAAACACAACTAAATTCCCACCACTTCGATTTTCCGCAGAAATGTTAAGGGGTACCCCTTTGAAAATGTGAAAGAAGTTCAACCAACACCGATTTCGATGCAAGTTGGTGATTTTATGTTTTCGGGGGCGTAGAATGCGATTTTTGCTTGAAATTGACGAAATGTGAAGCGTTGATAAACTGCGGAGCTTGCAATGGTGAAAATCGACTCCGAAATCCGATGAAAATGTTCCAAAGGGAAGCCACTCAGTTCCAAATTGGGGCGTTGATACTTTCCAAGATGGTAAATACGATCTTGTATCTTCTAAAATGTAAAAGCTCTTACTACAGCGATGTAAGTTGTAAGGAAGGTGGAATTATCCTGAAAATTTGCGAGTTTTCCTTATTTTTCGTGTTTTATATCCTCCAAATTAGGAATCGTTCAGATTTCGTGCGTGCAAGTGTTCTTGTCGATCCGTACTCGCCAAGAACTTTAATTTGGTGTGAAACACAACTAAATTCCCACCACTTCGATTTTCCGCAGAAATGTTAAGGGGTACCCCTTTGAAAATGTGAAAGAAGTTCAACCAACACCGATTTCGATGCAAGTTGGTGATTTTATGTTTTCGGGGGCGTAGAATGCGATTTTTTTGCTTGAAATTGACGAAATGTGAAGCGTTGATAAACTGCGGAGCTTGCAATGGTGAAAATCGACTCCGAAATCCGATGAAAATGTTCCAAAGGGAAGCCACTCAGTTCCAAATTGGGGCGTTGATACTTTCCAAGATGGTAAATACGATCTTGTATCTTCTAAAATGTAAAAGCTCTTACTACAGCGATGTAAGTTGTAAGGAAGGTGGAATTATCGTGAAAATTTGCGAGTTTTCCTTATTTTTCGCGTTTTATATCCTCCAAATTAGGAATCGTTCAGATTTCGTGCGTGCAAATGTTCTTGTCGGTTCGTACTCGCCAAGAACTTTAATTTGGTGTGAAACAGAACTAAATTCCCACCACTTCGATTTTCCGCAGAGATCTTAAGGGGTACCTCATTGAAAATGTGACAGCTGTTCAACCAACGCCGAATGAACCGCGATTTCTCAAATTCTATTCGTGTAAACTAAACTTAACTTAAATGATTGTTATGATCTAAGATACTATCAGTAGTGCTACACCATAGTTCTTGCGATCACTATCAAGTCCCATATAACGTATTCATGAATTCCATTTTTTTAAAATTAAATACTTTTAATTAAAAATTGTCACTTCTAACAAAAATGTACAGACAAAGCGTGCAATTCCAAATAACTGGCTTGAAGGATGTGTGTAAAAGCATCAACTCAATCTATACTCATTCAAAACTCTATTTCCATTCGTTCAAATTCTCACGCTTGCAAACAACTTTAACTCAACACAAAAGTTAGTGATAACATCCAATGATAACAGTTTTCGTTTTTTGCTGAAGAAATTCCAACTTACAGAGATGCTCTGGTGTTAACTTCGACCAAATTCTGTTTACTTTCCGTAACGCCGTTCGCGCCGGGGTAAAATTTCCTGCAAAAACATCCACTCCATCAGATCTCAAAATCGCACACACGTACACGCGCGTTCCGCGTCCATAACGGAAGACGCGAAAAACAATTAATCGTTCAACACTTACTCGTTAAGGCGAACACTTTTCCGTTAGCGGCTTCGTCCGGATTCGGATAATCGTCCACCCTATCCTCCATACCTGTCGCGAGCTAGTGAGGCGAACGCAAAAACTATTTCTTCAGCGCATCGCCTTCGGTGGTAGTCGAAGACCGCGCTGCCGTTCGTTTTGAGTTTCAGCACGTGAAAAGCTGAAGCGTCGTCGCTGAAAGAACCATCGCCGCCGGTAGGAGCACGCGCGCACCCGCAAGTAAGCAAGCGTATGTATGCTAGTATGCGTGTGTGTCACCTCAACGAAATCGTCGCGTATCAACGAATGACGAACGACTACCTACAAATAACTAACAATAAGCGGTCGTCGCATCGACATATTATGTATGTATGTAGTTTGTTGATATATACGAGCAAATGTATACTGACGCATCGAGTAAGGTACGGAATACCTAGTGGTACGGTATAGCCGATCGATGCCGCTTGCATATCGATTAATTCTGAGGCGAGGAAATCGAGGAAATTTGTTACAGCGATTTTATTGCAACGAGATGAGTTTAAAAAAGTTGCCGGGCTGATAGAAGCACCTCATCATCCTGATGGTGAATGTTTTCATCTTTGTTTCAGGACCGTAGATAAGAGGGTAGCGAAGGGGTAGAGCCCCCTGCTAACTTCTTTTGGCTCCCCTGGTCAACGCAATAATTCGAGATTGGATTATATGTTCGAGATTTGACTAAAATATGTATGTCTTAAATATGAGCGAAATATGTTGAAAATATTCCTAAAATATCTAGTGTATATAAAATATGTTTCAGAAATATTTTCAGAACGCCGAATATATTTCGAAGTAACAACGAAAAGGAACAAACACTAAGAAAATTTGAAACAGGTTTTATTAAGCAGATGCCTATCATTTAGATTTCTGCATTAAACATTACATGCCTTACTGTAAAAACGATTCACAATCAAATGTTTCTCAATATTTTCAATTTAGTTAAATTATGTCTCTTATCCGTTAGTAGCGATTTGTACGTTAAAACACTTCGTTAGACGTTAACTGATGTGATCGTCAACGCGATTTTCAAACGGAAAAATATGTCGAATAATTTTGGAAATATATAGTTATAATATATTCCAGGAGATTTCGAAATAACTTTTGTTTTTGTTTCATTGATTATTAGATCAATTGTATCAATCCTTAAGGACGAAATCGTTGATAATCGTCGAAACTTAATAATCATGGAGACTTGTCATAGTTTATTTCTTATCGCTCGATTAAGTTGACCATCATAGATTTCGAATCACATGAACGATGGTACGAGTATACCAATTGTACTGTAAGTTCCTCATCGATTACGGACTGTGATGGTATCGGAATTCCTGGACACAACTTGTAAAATTCCCGAATCTATCTACGAGATTTCGGAAACATCTTTTTTGTTTCATTTCCCCGTTTGTGATGACACGTTACCCGCTTGCGTTTGAGTTTACTTTTTCCCATGGAGCAAGCTAACTACGGCGCCTTCTACAGTGATTTATCTATATATATATAAAAGAGAGTGACGTTAGTTACTACGCTTATAACTCAAGAACGCCTGGACCGATTTCGATGATTCGCACCAATTCGGACTGGTCTCCGGTCAAACAAGAAGAATACCCAAGAAAATTCCCGAAATATCCCCGAAAAAAAAAAATTATCAAGAAAATTCATTTTCCCATACATTTTGTATGGAGTATTCTTACGACGCCATCTTCATGATAGATGGCGTTTATGTTTACGTTACGTTGTGACAATTTTTTCTTTTGGACAATTTTTTGCGAAAATTGTTTCTCCACCAAATTTGTTTGACAATTGTTTTTCCACCAAATTTGTTTGACAATTGTTTTTCCACCAAAATTGTTTGACAATTATCTTTGTAGCAATTTTTTTGTCACACATTAAAAACGAACATGATTTCAAATGCTGGTTCCGGTATTGCCAGTAGATGGCGTTGTATGCATAAACTTTTGACAGCTGATTCATTTGCACAGTTTTTGTTAATACGAGAGTAACCTTTATTTTTGGTAATCATAAGTCACTAATTACCACTTCCCTTTGGACTATACAGATACAAGGACAAATTCACCATAGAATTGGATCATTACAGCCGGTTGAAGACGTACAGCATAAAATTGTTATAAATTTACTTCATGGCCAATATGGAGGACCAACTAGATCGGCGTCAAACAATCGATAACGCAAAGAAAAGAGAAACTCTGCAAGATTTGCAGCAAATACTTCATGAATATCATGCATTGATTCGGTTGTTCAAAACTGCGTTGTATCGCATGCCAAGTGATGACTATAAAGTCGTGATTAGAGCAAATAAACGCCCCATTGGAACATTGGAACGACAATTCGGCGCACCGACAATAGATAAAGTCGCAAAATATAGTATATCATAAGGTACTGCAATGAAGATAATCTACAAGAGTGCAACGCATACAGCAAATAGTTTAGCGGAAAGTTGTGCTACAACGATACGAGAATCATTTGGTTTAAATTCAATAAAGTAAACGCTTTGCTTCCACGTGAATTTGCTTCTTTTTGAACTTTTATTCAACTTAATGGATTTTATCGTAATATAAACAAATTAGTAAACTCCGGTAATAACTTCAGACAACATTTATTAATGCTAAGTCGGTACGAAGTTCGCCAGGTCAGCTAGTTTTTTATGAATGAATGTACAGTGAAACGCGCACGATACTTTTGTTCGCTTGGATGGATAGTAATTGCAAATGAATTTCTTCGAGTCTACATTTCCATTCTATGTTGGGAACACTGAAGGGGTTAGTAGCAGATTATAACCATTTCATGAACACGGGTTATAATCTTGTTTATTAATGTGTAACAAAAGCACTAAGTTGATGATAATTTCGATCGCGAGAAACATGAAAATTAAGACAAATTAAACAGAGCTGAATATTACTTCGGTGACAGTTCAGACTAGGGACATTTTACTACCAACCTTGTATGCATATTATATGTGTACTTGAAACAATTTTTTTTTTTTTGTAAAATATCATAAAAGTGTATGTGCGATGCAAACTGAGTACTGATAATACCGATCGTTAAGTCGGCCACTGAAGAATTTCGTTCTGTTAACATATATAATAAAATAACGATATTTCGTTTACGTTAAGAATGCAGTATAGGAATAGATAGGACTACGAAACTCCCTGAATCTGATTGGGTAATAACTACACCCAAATTACAGAAAGCGCAACGCGTATCTGATATTGGCACTTGATAATTGTCACATTGTCCAACATAACCTTACTTATCCGGGGAGTTTCTCCTATTTTGATTTTGCCTCGGTTGAGAGCGCCGTCTACTGCATTCCTCACGTGAACTCAAAATAGTAAATAATCAACTTCATTTTAAAAATAGCTATAGTAACTCGTACTTGAGACCTTCATCGTTGCCATATTAAAATAATATTGTATATAGATTGTATATTCGAAATAGTGTGGAAAGAAGCCAAAATATTCTAAATACGTAAAATTAAATTAACGCTCAACGCTTTTATTTACCCTAATTCGTGTAGATCTTAAGGCGTTCAATGGTACCATTGATAGTTATGGTTATGCAAAAACATGTAATTCGGTCTCTGGTAATAACTTTATTTCCAATGTAGGTGAGGTGCAATAAATACAAACAAAAGGACATAGTGCACACCTGCACATGATGGAAAACCGCCAAATACAAAAGAGAAGAAGAATTATTGTTTAATATTAAAATAATTCTTTGCTGTACAAAAATTATATTAACAATTATACTATCAATACACTTAATTCTGTTTTTACACGGTTTTGATTTAACACGGTTTGAAAATAAAAAAATTTAAATTTTTTACACGATTTTATTCCATTTAGCACGATTCAAAATATTCGTTTTTTTTTTTGTATACATACATACAAGCAAATTTACTGGTCAGAGCAATTATAAATAGTACAAATTTAGGGAATTCCCTTTTGTGCATACAAGCAAATTTACTTGTCAGAGCAATTGTAAATAGCACAAATTTAGGGGAATGCCCTTTTTGTGCATACAAGCAAATTTACTTGTCAGAGCAATTGTAAATAGTACAAATTTAGGGAATTCCCTTTTTGTGCATACATACATACTTTTAAGCTTAGAGTGCATATCTTTTTTTTCTTTAATAACTATGGTTGCGTAAATACACATTATATACAATGTGATTTAATAAAATAAACATGAATACTTGTTCTTAAAAAATCCTTGTTTTTTCACTAATTTTAATAGGTTTTAGAGATAAGGAACCAATCACCTATTTTTGCATACGATCAATGTCTTTTTACACGTTTTTTTCTGGAACCAATCTACCATGTAAAAACAGAATTAGGTGTACATCTTATTTCTAGTGGTAGTTTACTATAAACAATACACAGCCTCTACATACCAAACCCTTCTAAAAACAACTCATTGTAAGTTTTGGTGGTCTCATAAAAATAACTCCAGTGACTCATCTTCAAAAATATATAGATTTGTTTAATCAGTTTCAGCCGTTGCGACCTTCCAAGATACTCAAGAAATTTCTTGATAAGTATTTACCGGATTAGAATTAAGCTGAAGCTCATACAACTATGGATAAGTTGTATAAAGTTGTAAAAGAAAGCTTAGTAACAAAAATCGAAGTGTACTGCAAAAGAAAGTGTATTTAAAAACATTGAAACAATAACTTCTTGTGCGATTCCTCTACGTTGGTTCCCGGAATTCTTGGGGAGGAATATCGTATTGTACAGTGAACTCAAGATTGCTAGTCACGTGACTTTTATCAAATTGATTGCGTGACTTATAAATTGGTGGCACTTCTAAGTTTACTACAAATTGTCATTGAAATTAAAATAATGGATCCCATCAGAAAAGAAGAAGAGGAGCAGACCGAGACGGTCCATAATCAAAAGGATTAGGTAGGATATGGGAAGAAGAGTATAAGATCGAGAAACTGGAAGAAAGGAATTGGAGATGCAACATATTGTTGTTTATTTATACATACTTTGTACTATATTAATACCCAAAATTGAAGCCGTGTAGAGCCACTAGATTCGGTTTAGTACGAATTATCGATTATACAGTCTATCATAACAAAATACGAACCTTCAACGCCTTATCTACACCATCAAATTAAGTCCTGACGTTTCCCATAACGACTGGACCGGAAACAATAATCGAGCATATTTCGAAATTCGAAGTTAATAAACAGATAATAATTGATTGCAAATTTATTAATAACTAATATAAAACATATGTACATGATTTTCGTACAAAAAAATACGTAACAGACTCGTTTAGGGACTAGTGAAATCCATGGCCAAGGGTTATAGGTGCTGGTATGGCTAACGTCTTGAATACGGGTTGAGGAGCCAAAACGGTCTAAAAATGCGTAAAATAGATATAATAATCATAATAAAAACCTCTATTTTGAACTATTCTTCATTTCTAAAATAAATTACTTTGATTCTATTAATCGCTTTTATGCTACACTAAAAAAATTCAATGACGTCATTTGTTTATGGAAATCGTGTCAAAAAGTGACGTCATCGGTTGCAATCATTGATCCAAGATTTAATAAATATCCGTGGTTGTTAACCTCTTCGTGTTTTAAAAATTTAAGTCTAAAAGGGGGACTGATAATTTGACACTTTCAATTTATTAGACTTTGTTTTGTTTCTCCCAAACAATAAAATAAATATCGTTGCATAACTTTTAAAATAAAATACCGACGAAATTTTCTTACACGACGAAATATGTTTGTATTGACTTGTGGGACACATGTACAGTTAAAGTTTTTCTAAATAGAATAGATATATCTAATGCCATTAAGATTAACTTTCATTCATTTCCATTGTGCCTCTTGTAAATTTGAAAATATCAAGTTTTCGATGAAACGGTACAACGGCATAATATGTACAAGAAAAAGAATTAGAACACGTATCTGCAGTTATTTCTCTTTTTCTAACTCCGGAAAATAACATTTCAGCCCACTGTGCGGTCGTGGTCTCGAACGTACCGGATTAACGAGGGCCTACTGTATATCAAATAGAGAAGTAATAAAATACAGCACAGCACAAAAATTACATGGAGAAAAATATTTGAATAGACTAGTGATGGGTCGTTATTGAACTATCTGTTATTTTAGAATCGTTCTCGATCCAGAACGGTTGCAACTGTTATCTCGCTGAGCAAAGAACGGTTCCTTTCGGACGGTCTCCTGCGTCCGCGGTTGAAGAAGAAATTCCACATCATCGACTTCTTTCCTATTAAATATTTCTCCATGATGATTATTTTGCCTGGGAAACTTCCGGATGAATGAATTGTGACTACTTGATGATTGTTCCTGTTTCCTAACTATAAAGCTGTTGTTCGATGGATCAGCTACGGATTGTAGCAAACGGATGTGTCCACAATGAAAACGGACTTAATTGTTTTTGTTATATTTATTTTACACCATGTGTGTAAACTAGCGTTGAATCGTGAGAAAAGAAAACTGTATAGGAACTTCTAACGAAAAACTTAATGTACGTAGGATATAGTTACATCATCAATACACAATCATATAACTCGGGGAATCACCAAGATGTTAGAACTAGTGATGGGAAAGTATAACGTCGGGGAAAAACAAACTATATATCAAATCAAGCAAAGGCCGCCAAAGGCGATGTACGCATGACATATTTTATTGATTTTATGATGGGTTATCAAATAGAATTGTCGAGTACGAAACAACGATGACCTGTTATATTGGAACCGTTATTTCAAAATAACGAGAACGGTTGGAACTGTTCTTTTAAAAGAACGGGTTTTTCCATCACTAGAATAGACCACATCAACTACAATCACTATTTACGTATCCATGTAATATTGCATAACACAAAGATTTATTTGATGTCTTGTTCTACCAATCTAAATCCTTTTAAAGCTCGTCCAAGTCCACCATTAGGACGATAATTTGTACCGTACCGGCAGTTGATAATACGCGCGATATCTCCGTGCATTAACATCTAAATCCCATTAAGAAACCATTCGCGCAAATACAGTATGAGCAACGTTTCCTATTTCGGACTTGGGACTCGAAATGAAAATAGTTTTAACACAACCGTGTACTTTAAACTGCTTCATCGATTTTCGGAAAAAGAACCGTTTCCTCGCAATAAAAATATCCCTTTCGGGAAATTTACGTTTAAATGAATAATGAGCTGAGTTGATTTGCAAAAAAGAAACTGTACGTACTGGAAAAAGAACTAAAAATAGATCTGCAGTGAGCACAAGAAAAAAAATTATTTAGGAACACCGAAAATTACATGATCATCAAAAGAGAAATATTTCAAATTGGACTCTTAAGAACAGTTATTGAGACGTCAACATGTATTACAGGAAAATATAGAAGTAGTAAATACTTGAACCACTCCCATAGATAATGTTCGCAACAATGTAGAAATTAATTTTAACTCCAAAACGAAGAAAGGTCAGCTTTTATTAATCTTACAACTTACCTTAACCACCGGATGGGTGACATGAAATTGAGTTACTGTAGCATAACTGGTGGCCGGAGCAACGGCTTTGATGATCGGAGCCGGTGCGATAGTTTTGATGATCGGGGCTGGAGCAAGAATGGGTGCAGGTGCAAAAACGGGGGCTTTAATAATGGTCGGAGCCGGTAATGCTGGTAATATTGGAGCTGGTAAAATCGGTGCGTGTGCAGATGCTAATAGAGACGTATCGAAGCTTGGATAATCGAATATTCCCGGCGCAGCGTGTGCAACGCTTATTATTAAAAGTGGGCAAATCTGAAAGAGACATATATCGTAAAATTAGCGTTTAACACATTGATTGCCCAACCAATTTTGCTAATATTCACCAGGGAGCCATCATAATTTTTTCAACGTGTAATTTGGTAAAGAATAAAGGATCTTTTTGTTTAATCTGACAAAATTTTAAATGGTAGCAATGGATTTTTGCCGGGATATATAAAAAATGATAGGCATGGCTCCTCGTAAAACTTAAATACAAGTTTTTCAACGCGAGCCATCACCATATTTGAGCACATCGCACATCGGGGGCCAGCATTCCAACTTTTACCAAATTTGCATCCAAAAAGCTCATTCGATCGAGCCACGCTCCACTCTTGAGAACAAACGCAACGGTCCAGGTATATCAATTAATTTTTTCAAAAACGGTTGAGTATTGGCACCATGTTTGAAGGTCTGTGTTAATTACTGTGAAGTACTTTCTTATCCCAGAAGGGTGTCGAAATCCGTGACCCCAACGTCGCGCCCTCCCCTTGTAAGTCATTTCGTTTTTGATAGTCATGACCAGACATATGAATTAATACATCGTGGCTCAACGAAAACATCACTGGTTATTCAATATGATAGCCATGGAAATCAGCGCTTCTAAACCGCAGAGGTTTCTACTTCTTTTACTTAAAATAAAAGAAAGATATGAAGACCATAATAGAAGAAATATTTTTAAAAAGACATAAGAACAAAGAGAAATTTGATTTGAACTACTTCGGTGGATGGACGAGTTCCTCTGTAACTGAAAGATACTACTTAAAGGTGATGGGCAAATTATAATTCGTGAAATTAATGTTAGCGTGGGAATAGGCGATACGATATAAGATTTTACACGAATATTTGGGCATGAACGAGATTTCAATCCAATAGCATTGATATCAGAATAGAAACTCAACAGGTCCGATTCATGCCGTCAACTTCAAGGGCTTTTAGGACGTTACGGCCTGGAAAGTTGCATAAAGGTCCGTTATCGGAAGAGGACAATGCAAAAGACCTCGTACCGCACGAAGAACCAAAGATGGTTTTAAACGAATTGCGCCGGAAATTCCATATCCACCCTATTCGCAAGATCGCGGATTCCAAATTCGAAAGAACCACTACGAGGTGTTCGATTCAAAACGCTGAATGAGGTAAAACTTGCAATAAATAAAGGGATTGCAGAGATTCCGAAAACGTTCTTTGAGGACGATCTAAAGAAATTTATCTCCACGTTTGGATAAGTGTATTCAATTAAATGGAGATTATGTTTAAAAGAAAACTATATCGTAATCCCGTAACTTCGCTAATAATTGACGAAATAAAGAAATAATAGCCGAATTCGTAGAACTTTTAAAGTATCCCTCGTATATTATCCCGTCCTCAGTTGCAAATGTGCAAAGAAGTAAAACGTCAAACAAGAAATTTGGCTTGTGCAACGCCTGTACCAAATCTCTTGTTTTCACTCCTTCATGTTGTTACACTGAAGATGACTGGAGAGTTGTTGAGTCTATCCGATCTTCAGCATTTTCGCGTTGTATGTACAAGTCTGCATGAGAATAGTCAGTGGAAGGCATCGGTACTACATCAACTCGATATATTAATTTGGGCGTGAGCAAAGTTGAATTAATTTTTTGCAGATTATAGCCTTATTATTGCTACCAGTAAGCACAATAGCAATCAAAATAGAAACTAACGCCTTAAACACACAACAACAAAACATATTGGAATGGCTATAGCCAAATAATACGTGATAATATAAATTTAACCCAGCAGACTTAAGGAACCAGACGACATTAAAGCAGTATGCAATAATCTAATCTTTACACTTCAAGCGAAGCAAAACCGATAAGTAATCAGAAACATAGAATGAATAATATTCGTTATGAGATAAAAGCGCTGATTGAGGAGATGAACCAGATCGACATGGCAACGTACCCAACGTACTCGAGGCCTAAGCAGAACATAAAACACCATTAGCAACAAATTGAAAACAAAACTACAAGAAGCGAGAAATGCCTTGGTAAAAATATATGTTTCATACCTTTCAATGCAAGATAATTCCGTCTAGAAGCCAATAAAATCTGACAATGAAAGGAAACCCGAAACAACTTCTCTCTATATTCGCAACAATGGCCAAAAAGCGATAAAAGAAAGTGGACCTGTTTGCACAACACCTTGCACAAATGTTCTCAGCCAACGGTGGAGATAGGGCACAAAAAGTAGAAGATGACTTATCCCAATCACTACAAATCCAAGAAAATCTAACACTATTCACTTCGAAGGAAATCCAAGAAATAATTAAGATCTTAAACCCAAAAGGAACTCCTAGATTCTCATAGATTCGATTACTGGAAGAATGTTACAAGAACTTTCAAGAAAAGGTCGGATGATTACTGGCCCGAGACTCTTAAAACAGCGTAAATAATAATTTGGACCAGCAAGTGTGGATGGAAATAACACAAACAGATGAGATACATGTAAAGGAAGTAAGAGAAGTGATAGGCGGATTAAAGTTGGGAGAAACACCTGGACATGATAGGGTCACAGCAGATATGATGAAGATGAAGATATGATGATGATGATCAGAGATGGCTATACAAGAACTTAAGAAAATTATGAACAAGATAATGGTAGACATTTCACCAAGGGATTCGGACAACAGGCATAACAGCACCAATTTACAAAAAAGGGACACAAAAGACTGTAACAACTACACACTAACTGGCACAATATCAAAGGTGTACACTACAATATTAGCAAAACGTATGAGAGATAAACTAGAACAAGCTTTAAAGGAAACATAATTTGGATTTTGGCCAAGTAGAGGGATAAATGATGCAATATTTATAATGAGACAATTAGGAGAAAAAAACAATAAAAGAAGATAAAAAAGCACATTTATGCTTTACACACTTACAGCAAGCTTTACACAACGTTGATGGAGAAGACATATGGACGATACTAAGAAGTAGGAAAATACCGGAAATATTAGTAAGAGGAATACAAGGTTTATATAAGGAAACAACGAATTATGTGAGAACAAAGCAAAACATATCCGATATGTTTGAAACAACTATATAGAGGTCTCAGGCAGGGATGGATTCTGAGCCCGATGCTTTTTACACTAGTGTTAGATGAGGCAATGAATAGAGTAAAGAAAAAAAGGGACAAGAGCATATGAAATTGGCACAACTTCTCGACTGGTAGATGGCACTAAAAGTGAAATGGAAATCTCTAATTTACAAACAAAAGATTCCGTGGAATCACAAAAGATTGTTCTATCGAATAGTATGATTAACAATTCAAACGAGAGTCACATTTGAAAGCATCAGGAACGAATGTTATCGTTATGCAACCTCTCTACTGCTAGAGCACCCCAAAATTTCCAATTTACGAGCAAAAAACTGTCTAAGATAGCAGAAAGCGAATTGCACGCAAACAATTCAAATAGACCGTCCAATTTTGAAGCTTTCGAAACAAACAAAGTTCATTTACAACCTGTAGATCGCCAAACAGCACCAGAAGCTATCAATTTTTTCTTATTTGCCAGCAAAAAGCTGTCTATACTCTGTTCATCCAACAGAAATAGTTAAGCCACTCCCCGTAAATGTTGACCAATGAGCGCAACAGACAGTTTAACATGATACTACAAATTTGAAATTAAGATATGAAATTTGAATTTATGAATTTTTCCTTATTTATTAATTAGACGTTGCAGTAATTCCAATAAGCATTAAAAAGAATATAAAAATAGTACTTACTTATAACAACCAAAATTACTATAAATAATATACAAATTGTCATAGTGAAAATTATTTTCTAAAAAGTATATATTTGATTCCTTAGGCATCACTGGACCTGTTTTGATTGGGAAAGTAAAATAATTATACAGATATGTTTAGTCATCAAAGACTGTTTTTGATAAGGGAATTAGAATAACAGCAGAACGAATCAATGGTGAAATCCTGTCAAAACCTCGAAACGAAATGGTATTTGACCTTGGCCAGTTCGTCGTCGCAGAAGTGTACACGTTGGTCTAATACGGGTTTTTAGACATACGACCAATAGAAACATTTTATTCAAATACTGCGCGCTTCTGTAGGGCGTGGCTTAACTATTTCTGTTGAATGGACAGAGTATAGAACGACAGAAGGTTGTTCCAACAAATCGTACATGCCGACAACAAAAGTGAAATTCATTTGGCGTTGAGTTCAAGGAGGAAAATTAAAGAAGCGAAGCCCAAACGACAACTTTCTTGTTTCCATCGAAACGTTTAGGTATATAATCGATGGCACAAAGTTGATTTTTGAGATTGCCAAAACACATTGCATAAGTTAATGGGCCGATCTTGTTCCGAAGATCGGGGAAACCCGCGACCGATCAAATCCAAACTTTCTTGGTCATTCTTCGGAATTTGCGAAAAAAAGTTATCACCACGTCTACATTAACAATCTTTAAAAATCGCTAAATACGTACCAACTTCAACATCTTCCTCGAATTCGCGTCTACCTTATGGCGAAAGGACGACCACAAAACTGACAACGGCGAAGTAAAAGATCCCTTTTATAAGAAGTCACGACGACTTTTCCTCCTTCGAAAAGATAAAGACAGATCCAATTACATCGAGCGTTTCTTCTTCTTCTATTTCGATCTATAACGACCCATTCTACCGCCTTCGTTTTGACCGCATGTTCGAAGCAGCGTGGTCTTGCTAAAGAAACGTGGTCGTATCGCACGTTACGCTCGTATGCAATCCCGCGTACATGGTGGAAAAGCATAAATCGCAAAAACGTACCGAGAGAGACCGGTAGGTATGCACGTCCTAGTTCGCGCGCTCGCCATCAAGAACCAGGCGTTGTTTATGGGCATAGCTTCGAATTTCGAGGACTATGGACGCGAGAAAACGTACGATCGGGAACGAAAGAAAAAACGCCCAAGTGATAAAATAGCGAGCAAATTGTCGGAATCGCATCTGAGATTGTACTTATAGTCTGACCAAGGAGACCGCTATGATTTGTTATTGCTCCGTTACGCAATAATAGGCCATTAGGCACGAACGAGATAGACATGGTTAATGAAAACGACGCCTTTTTCCTATTCCTATCGAAACGCGTATATCTCTCGAGACGACAAGGCTGCGCGCTGACATGTATATTTGCTAAATGCGTTTGCACGAAATATTGCGACAAGCTGGTAGATACAAGTCGCATTGGTATTCTCGGATTCTAATTAACTGAGTTTATTGCTTGGGTACAGAAAAAATTATAAACTTGAGGCAATCATTACTATCTTAATTAAATTATTTTACAAGGGTTGCAGTAGAAATTTCAGGGGAAAAGTATTTTTAAAAATGGAAACGTTGTAGAAATGCATTTACAAATTTTCAAAGTATTCTCTATATTCCTAATTCCAACCCTTATACCCTTTCGGGTGTCGGGTATGTTAGAGTTGAGTTTCTAAGTAGTGCTTCCCTCCTTGCCTTTCTATCCTGTACCTGCTTCCTAATATCCTTCCAGCTTATTTTTGTTCTTTCGACCGCTTCACGCTCTTCCTCCGTCCTCTGTTTTCTTTTGATCGGTTTGGCATGAAGCACTCTGCTCCCCATCCTATCTCTTCCCATTCTCATTACGTGCCCCAACCACCTCAGCTGACCTTCTTCTATTCTATCTTTTATGGGCTCTATTTCCAAGTTTTCTCTTATTGTACTATTTCTGACGTTACCCATTTTCATTTCGTTATCTATGCTTCTTAGAAACATAACTTCCGTAGTTTGTATTTTTTGTTTCGGTTTCTTTATTGTTCACCGAACTTCCGAACCATAGGTGAGTAAGATCTCAGTTTCCGTTCCTTTGGGTAACTCTTTTTTATTTAGGAAAGTGTTCCTGGTGCTATAAGATATTCTTCCTGCAGTTTCATTCCTTCTTTTTACCTCGTCATCGAACCTTCCATCCTCAATCAGAATTGTCCTCAAGTATTTGAAGCTCTAGCCACCTCCTTCCAATTTTCTTGCGTTTAGATATATTTCATGTTTTTCGTTTTCCCTACTTATAATCATGGTCTTAGTCTTTTCTCCATTTATTTTCAAATTAGCTTTTTCCAGGTATTCGTTGTAAGAACTAGTAACTGCAATATCGATGGAAAGATCAAAAGATTAGAACCATTCTAGAGGAGGTCAGTTCCCAAGAAGTCGCCAATAACAGTCAGGCAAGAGATGAATCTTATAGATATTTTGACGCTGAAGACGAAGTCGACTGCAGAAATTATGTAGCACGTCAGGTTTTGGTGTAACTTTCGGTTAAATAATGAAAATAATGTCAAAACTACGAATTCAATTATTGGGGCTACTGTATAATAATTGTCCCAATTATTTTTTTAAAAATGGTTAAATTTTAGCGTCGTTCCGGTTTTGTTTTTTTTTTTTTTTAGTATTCTACCTTAGAACTTTAACTAAAATCTGCTGCATAGTTTACTTTTAAAATTCCAAAGGTCTCCTTCGTTCAGGACACGCTTAAATCAGTTTTGACAAGTAGAAACAAATATTACAGATTCCTATACTTTTCACTGTTTACTTTTTACTTAATAGTGTATGTGATTTTTTAACATTCTTTCCTCGAATTTAAATTTCAATTTTATCAAAAACCATCTGCTATCTAGGTAGCTTATTTTTAAAAGTTAAAAGATATCCTTCGTTCAATATCCGTACAAATTAGATTTAACAGATAAGAAAGGAATATAACAGATTCCTGTACTTTCTACTAGATACTATAATCGCAATCTTTTTTAAATTTTCAACTGAACTATTGATATAGAACTGTTTTTATTCTATTAGAATTGTATAATTTCTATGCCATTGTATAATGTATATTTAAAGTTTAAAGTATTTTCTCCGTTCAATATCCATATAAATTAAATTTGACAGGTAAGAAACAAATATTTCAGATTACTGTACTTTTTACTAAATACGTAATCTCATACTTTTTAAATTTTCAACTGACATATTGATGTAAACGTTTTTATTCTGAAAATTGTATAATTTGTATACATGTAATTATAATTAAAGTTTAAAGGATATCCTTCGATCGATATCCGCACAAATTGAATTTGACAATTAAGAAACGAATATTGCAAATTCCTGTACTTTCTACTAAATAACATTATTTATTCTAAGATTGTATAATTTGTATATAATTGTATAATATATATTTAAAGTTTAGAAGATGTTCTGCGTTCAATATCCGTATAAATTACATTTGACAGATAAGAAACGAATATAACAGATTCCTGTACTTTCCACTAAATACTATAATTAAAATGGCACGCGTTTTTAAATTTTCAACTGAACTATTAACTTAGAACTATTTTTATTCTAGAATTGTATAATTTCTATATCGTTGTATAATATATATTTAAAGTTTAAAAGATATCCTTCGTTCAAAATTCGTACAAATTAGATTGGACAGATAAGAAACAAATATTGCAGATTGCTGTACTTTATAATCCCACCTTTTTTCAGATTTTCAACTGAACTATTGATTTAAAAGTGTTTTTATTTTAAAACTGTATATTTTGTATATAGTTATATAATGTATATTTAAAGTTAAAAACATATCCTTCTTTCAATATCCGTACAAATTAGGTTTGACAGATAAGAAACAAACATTGCAGATTCCTGTACTTTTTACTAAATAGATATATAATCCCACATTTTTAAATTCGTAACTGAATTATTTATTTAGGAATGTTCTTATTCTAAAATTGTATCCTTCAACAGACATATGTATTTAATACAAATAACCTTGCTGTGTATCAAATTACGCGTCGTATCCAGTCGTATCTGCATAGGCGAGTTTGAATAACGTATCGATTCTTGGCTAAAAAGAATTGTGTTTAAGGATTAATTATTCATCGACGTTCACAAAATGTTCCACAATTACGAAGAAAAGACAATAGCACTAAATATGCATCGAATGCGCGTTTAAAAGTATCTTTAATTAGACGCCTTTCAAATATCCCTCCGAATCGCAGAAGAGAGAACGTCAAAATGTTTTAATTTCGTTAATTTTACTTTTATTTACATCGATTAAGGCATTTTACAAAAGAAAAACACCGATAAAATGACCGATATAGGCGTAGAAGTCGGACAGAAAATGAGAGTAAGTTAAACAACAGACTTGAAAAGCCTATAAATAAATAGTACAAAATGTTAGGTTATGTTTATCCCTTTTTAATATCTTTATATTTAAAAGTTATTTTTACAACGTAAAGCAAGCCTGAATAAATAAGCAATAATGTAGCTAACGATGCACGTATACTATTTCAGTCTGCGATAAAAGCTAAGCTTATGGAATTGGAATGTTACGTTGGTAAGTTTATGCCACTCGATATGTGATATCAACTAATTATTTCTATTTTACTATAAGACGATGAATTACCCGACTATATAATGGTAATGGTGGCGAATAAACGTACAAAATCCCAGATGAACGAGGACCTACAATTGTTTCTGGCATCCCAAACATCAACCTTCGTCGATTGGTTGCACATTGTTCTTAAAAAATTGAAAGAGGTTCATGTCACCAATCCTAGTAAGAATTGAAATACGCACGTAGGAGTAAAATGCCGTAACACCTCCGTGTATGTGTTTATTTGCAGATGTTTTCAAGAAGACAGCGAAAAGAAAAAGTGAAGAGCAAATCGATTTAAAAAACATCAAAAAGGAAAAAAGGACGTGAAGACCAAAAGGCAAAGAAAAAGAACAAACGCCCGAGCCAGTAAAGTCGCTGACAGACAACCTCCCTTTGAATATCAGTAAATTGTCAGAGCCACGAAAGGTTGTTCTTATGCAGGAAAATATTAATAGTACCAGTAATACCCCGAACGATTTGGGGTTTGATATACCATCACTCGCAGAAGTCAATTCGTCATCAGAGAAGGAGTTAAGGTTGATAGAGAAACAGTTGAAGAATGTTAAAAGCCGATTGGGAATGGTGATACAGAGTGATTCCGAGGAGGAGTTTTTAAATATAAAAGCGGAACCAGGTTTGAAATTGTTCAGATTTTGTGAGGTACTTTAAAGTATTAACTTTTCGTTACACACGTATGTTCTTAGAAATACAAGGCGACGTTGATTTTACACGCACCTTGAACGAAAGGTTAAGCAGGATGCAATAAAAATTTCTTTTCCAACTTAAGGGGGCATGCTCAGTCAGGGGAGCGCGAAAAGGCGAGTTTCTGGAAATAGTTTTGGAAAGTTTTAAACTTATAAATTACCATTATGAAATATAAGTTGTAAATTTCAAATTTATTTTTGATTGATTTAGAAAGTGACTGAAACTGCATCCACCCGTTCCTTTCTTGTATTAAAAGAAATTTCAATTCATTTTAAACCACAGATTTTGTTTGTAATTATATTAATACAGCTAATAGATCACATCAGCAAACTCACCACACATCCAGTGTCCGTTTGAGTGAAGAGTTTACTGATCTAATCTACTTAATATCGCAAACATTCTCTAATCTGCACGTATTCCAGATGAATTATTCCCCAATGAACAATCACTACAGCGCAAAGACAAAGGTGAAAATAAAATCGATTCTACGAGAAAAGTTAGCGTATTAGATGCGGATTCGACTACGTCGTTGGCTGTTAGCAGCTCAGAGGAAAAGAGTAGACAGTCGGCGAGTCCGAAGCCTAAAGAACATACTCGCATCATATTCGACTTAAATGACAGATCGAAGAAAAGATCCGTATTAGAACGGTTGGGTAAAAGGCAAGCGGATAATGGGGATGACGGTACCGATTTTAGAGCCAGTGAAAAGAAATTAAAGGTCAATTCTGGGGATAATAAGAAAAGCGAACATCTATCGAGCAGCTCACGAAGAAAAATATTTGCAGACAAACAGAATACGACACACAATAGAAGTGGTGATAAGAAAAAGTGCGATTGGAATAAGAATGAGAAAGCAGATGCGATTGAACTGGAAAAACGTGAGGTTAGTTTGTTAGAGACTTTAAGTTTGGGGAGTGTATACTTTGTTTATGTTAAGAATGAAGTGTGAGGATAGGTCACCGTCATCACCTTCTACCGTTTTTATCTTTTGGTGAAAGGGTTCGTCAAGATAGATAATGCTATAAAATTCTAGAATTTGGTTGGCTAATGACGACGCACAAACTACATAATGGGTACTAATCTGGGATACCACTTGATAGTTGTTACTTTGTATAACAAAACCTAACTTATCCGAGAAGTTTGCCCTATTTTGATTGTGCCTCGCTTCAGAGCATTACCTACTGCATTCTTGTTGTGAACTAATATGTGTAATATTAGTGAAACTCAACTAATAATGCAGTATTGTGGGTCATTCCTAATTAGAGTTGCCCATTCAGGGTAATATCGATGCCTAGGTATTGATGTTATTCCCTTACAGATAGTAGTAATATAATTTGTCTACTCTTGCCTATTTGTTACCAGGTGCTTTAATTACACCCATGACCTTCTGGGTTCACTTCCTCTCTCATCCAACTACTAAATTATAATGAATTGCTTTATAACGGAATTGGGTCCGAGCAATAGTTTTTCATTTTTAACGTTAAAACTAATGGATTTCTGAATTCGTTTTTTAGAGTATCTTAAGCCGTTTGGGTGTGATGTCGAAAGTAGCCATTGTGCCTCCTAAGAAAGCGCAAGCCGAATCGGAAGAAGAGGATGTTCCCCAAAGAAGTTCCTAGCGCCGTGAAAGTAAAGCCTCGAATAATACCTGCTAACACTCCCCAGGCCAATAAAAACTTGTTACTAAAAGCAGTGGCGGAAGCCCAAAGAAGCGTAGCACAAACACCGGCTGTAGGGACAAACGCAAAGGTGAGTAAATATTCGAACCCAAAGACTTCGATTCGAATAGCTCTTCATTTCGTCTGTATGACATTAAACTGTAAACTCCGTACCACAACCGATCGAATTTATTTGGTACGATACGGTTGATGATGTCAGGTTTCGTTGCTGGCGATTCACTACGTACGCTGATTTATTAATAACTATACCGGGCAACAATGAAATTGGTTCTTATAAATTCTGTTAGGTGAAAGTAGCTAATCCTTAATGTATTTAACGTGCTGAATACGAATATCACCTTGAGAATCTTGATTGGCTCTCGTTGCGGAGATATACAGACTTATCAAGAATGATAGTCCATCACGTGACCAGTTTTCTTTTTAATCTGGGGATTTTTGTGTTCATAGATTTATGGTATTTGTATGTCACCAGAATTATACTAGCATTTGATACAGGCGTACAATCGTTATTCACAATTTTTGCTGTCTTTCTTCATTTCGTCCATAACCACGTTTCACGTTCTTATCGAATAGTTTCTTAGTAACATGTCTCTCGCCCCGGAAATTATTTTAACCGCAATCTGCACGGAAAGAGCTTTAATTTGATGTGTAATAAGTCATACTTCCAACCATTTCGATTTTCTACGAAATCTTCAAGGGGTACCCCTTTGGAAAATCGGGAAAAATTGAAGATGTTCTAAATTAGACGAAACTTGGTGGATATACGTTTTCGAAGGCGTAGAGTGCGATTTTGAAGTCGAAATCGATGGGATTTGTTTCGTTTGGATCTTGGAGCGTACAGAAGCGTTTCGACTGGAACCACGTTTCAAGTTTTCATCGAATATTTTCTTAGTAACACGTCTCTCGTCCCGGAAATTGTTTTAACCGCAATCTGCACGGAAAGAGCTTTAATTTGATGTGTAATAAGTCATACTTCCAACCATTTCGATTTTCTATGAAATCTTCAAGGGGTACCCCTTTGGAAAATCGGAAAAAATTGAAGATGTTCTAAATTAGACGAAACTTGGTGGATATACGTTTTCGAATGCGTAGAGTGTGATTTTGACGTCAAAATCGATGGGATTTGCTTTGTTTGAATCTTGGAGGATAGAGAAGCGCTTCGTCCAGAACCACGTTTCACGTTCTCATCGAATATTTTCTTAATAACACCTCTCTCGTCTCGGAAATTGTTTCAGCCGCAATCTGCCCAAAAAGGGCTTTAATTTGATGTGTAATAAGTCATATTTCTAACCATTTAAAACTTTATAATACGCCACTTTCTGCAATATTTTACATAAAGCAATAGTTTACTACCAACTGCTCTTATTTGAGTTTCCTAATTTGGTGGTCACGTGGTGGGTAGGAATTATTGATATCTCTGTACAAAGTACGGCTGTTTAGTTTGTCCAATTCAGCTTTTCATTGGCCATATTCGTATTCAGCAATTTAATTCGTTAAGAAATGACTATTTTCATCTCAGAAGCATTAACTTCTTAAAACTTTGTTGTATATCGAGCAGAGTTTATAAAGATTAGTGTGATTAACGATTGTATTACACTAGAATCGCTTGCAATCGCTGTGAAATAATTTTTTCTAGCCGGATGCCTTGTTTACAAAAAAGTATCAACAAAAAATACAAGAGAGGAACTCGAAACCCAAACTCCCCGATAAAGAAAAGAACAAACTAAAAACGATAATGAAAAATATAGAACGCGAATTATACTACAGCAACGACGAGGATAACAGTCTTGAGTACGTTCCGAAATCAACGAAGAAATCGGATTACAAAGCCCCTGATTACATCCCCAGTCCAAAGGAGCTCCTCAGTACTATGGAAAGTCCGAGCGAAGACAAAACCATAAATCACAATTTCATAGTAACCCTAGACGGGATAGATAAGACGCAATTCGAGAACAAATTATCGCCGAAAACGGTGGAAAATAAACGACGGACTCCCTCGCCGATTATTTTCGATAAAGTCACAACAACAATCAAGAAAATCGTCAACGTCCCGGATAAACTGCCCGTAGTTCGTACTTCGCCTTCGGTCAAAAACAAGGAAAGATGTAAATATTGGCCTTCGTGCCGGCACGGAGAAAAGTGCGAATTTGTTCACCCGACGACGCCTTGCAAAGCGTTCCCGCAATGTAAATTCGGCGATAAGTGTCTTTACGTCCATCCCAGTTGTAAATTCGAATCGAGTTGTACTCGAAGGGATTGTCCTTATAGTCACGCCATTTCATCGAAAGGCGTCGGTAAGTTTCTCCCGCATTTACATCTAAATAATGAAATATTTACATGTAAAATCTTATTATTTCTCTTAGCGTCCAGGATCGTACCTTCGACGGCCAGTATTCCGATAGCGAAACAGGTACTACAAACCTGCAAATATTTCCCGAACTGTAACAATCCGCATTGCACGTTTTATCATCCGAAACCGTGCAAATTCGGGAAATTTTGCAAGAACCAAGCCGAATGCAACTTCTCGCACGTCTACGTACCGAAGAACACCAATCTCACGTGGAGGAACGAATTCAAAGTATAATCTACGCAAACACCGCCTCACTTCTGGACACCATTTTAGTTCCGAGTTTCGAGTTTTTATATGATTGACTTATAATTTATTAAGTACCTATGGAAGAAAAGAAAAGTAGTGAAGTGTAAGTGTATATATATGAATAAATCACAGATATATAATGGGCTGAGGTTTAAAATGGTCTTATTCCCCCTCGATCTCCAAACTTTGGACTTATAGTGGCGTCAATTTCTGGTTACTCGCCACAACTCCTCGAAAATGGTCGATTTTATCACGATTCGTGACTGGTCTGGACAAACGGCGGTAACAGCGTACAATTACGAAATAAGTTACGACAGGATCGCCGATTCCTCACTCTAGTCAGTACGCTGTATGCACTCGCATACTACCCCAGTAAACATTTTTTAAATTTCACGGGTAGTTTAAGCTGGTAGTTCCGGCAATAGTGATAATACTCGCATGCATTGGGCTTAAAAATTGGTGAATATATCCACTATTGCAGGAACTACCAACTTAAACTCTCAACGAAATTTTAAAAATGTCTACTGGGATTGCCTAGTTCTGTGTATATGTATGCTGTCGTAACTTATTTCGTATTTACCGCTGTTTGCCCAGACTACTCATGACGATCGAAACAAACTCTTTCCAAGGCTTGCCATCGGTGCAGTTCTGAATATAATGTTAATACAGTGTCATCGAAAATATCCGTAATTTCAAAATAAAATAACTAAAGTATAATTAACTTGCTAACTATTTATTTATATACTACAAGATGCAGAAACTCATAAAGTGTGTGAAGTTTAACTTCTTTAGTTTCGTTAGAGTAAATGCAAATCTAAAAATAATAAAAATCAAAATTATGGCCAATGACAGAAATGTCAGTATGAGAAAATCCACTATCAATTTGAATAGAGAGACCAATTTCTGAACACGCCACTTTTATAGTAAATTTTGATTGGTCGAAAGCAGCTCCAAATGACACTGCACCAATCCTGCTATAATCGTATCGTGTGTGTAATTCTGTTAAATGTATTCACATTTGGTTATTACTGCTAGTTATTGTGGTGTTTATTAAATTTTTATGTTTTCTCTGTCTCTTTCGAAGTATCGCTTTAAATTGCCGCGGAAATTCATTCCAGGTTTTATAGTGTAATTTGGGCTTGAGGTTCGTTCAGAAATTCGTCTCCTTATTTCTGGTATAAATGACTAACTTCATCTAGTAAATGTTGATCTTTATTAAATAATGAAAGCCACGTGACCTCTTTTAGGTATGCAACTCGTTTAGCTGCGTGGTAATGCTCAAAATTAAAATTACTATACAGATTTTCGAATATATGTGGACAGATAAGATTTAAAAGGTTAGGTTTTGAGTTATAAATAATTATATACAGGAAAGAAATGGAGAAATTATAACTGATTGTAAAGGTTATAACAAATTTTGAAAATGTTGTCCATTATTTTCCGTTTTAAAAGTTCTACGGTGATGTTAATTTCCTATCGTATTGCTGCTTGCAACTCCTCTAAATCATGTAATCGATTTCTAAACACTTTATTCTTTAAATTGCCAAACAAATAAAAATCTATCGGTGTAAGTATAGTTAGTGTTCTGTGGTGTAAGGTCTGAAGATCATGGAGGTTATAGGTGTTCGCCTATCAGCCTATTGTCAAAAAATTCCCTGAGATGTTCGTGAGTATTTATAGATATATATTCTGGGGCATTGTTTTGCTGAAAATAACAAAACAGAACTGCAATATCATTGAAATTAAAACAAATAGGATTATTACCTGTCTGGTTTAGCTAATTTTGATACAGATTTATGAGGGCTATGTTCCATTTGTTCTCGAATTTCATCTAAGACATCTTGAGTTAGTTTTGTAGGTCTGCCAGGAAGTTTCTTTTTGCAAAGGCAATGTCTTCCTTCAAATCCATGAATTACGACATGTTTGCGATATTTCAGTGCATCATAGTCAACATGAAAATCGGGGAAAGCTTCAGTAAACTGGTCGATACAACTTTGCAGAGAATAATTTCAACTTCTAGTATCATCCTGTATGCTACTTCTGCAATGTGGCTTTAAAATAAAGGCATCATGCTCTGCAGTGAGGATTGTGACAACCTGAAATTTTGTATGCAATGATTCTTACACTAATTACAATTAATGTGCCACCAACTTAAAAAGCACAAACGAGATAAAATCTTTAGTACTTTCTAGTAAAACTGTCTTAACTAATTAACGAAGACGGAAATAAATAGCCCTAACGTTGGGAACAGAAATTAAACTTGTTTAATATTTGCAATAAAACATCAACTGTTTTCATAAAATATTTATTAACGTTATAAAAATAATTTACAGGATTATCTTATTATATATTTATATTTTTCAAAACTATATATATATATTATATGACTACTCGAAAAACAATAGCGATTCTCAATGAAATTTAACATAAGTAACATTAATTTTATATTTTCTTACTATCCTTAACCTTAATTAGCTTAACAGCAACTAAATTACCAATCGCAAGAAATAAGTCTAAATTGGACGATTTTTAACGTGTCTTTCTGTTTGAACACATGACTAACGTATACGATAATACAACTTATTTCTTTGGTATAAACACAACAACGTCCATAGGACACTCAACAAAAATGTGCCGCTGCACATACAAGAAAACAAAATAAATAAAGCTAAGATTCTAACTATTCCACACATCTTATGGGGAGAGATCAACAATAATACAAGACCTAAACAAAATTACATTCTAACGTTTTTCTGTTCCTTTTGTGTCGAACTTCGTCGTGTAACATTATATCTTACGCTAATTCACAGTGCCCGTTTATTGTTTGTCTCCAAGTCTCCTGGTAAGGAATCTTTAATATTTTAACTCTCGTCGTCGATAGATTTTCTAACAATAATTTTTGTAAATTCAGTAACGGTAAGATTTCAACCTGAGCCGGTTCGGTTGCTTGTGGTGCCTGTTCGGTGAGATTCCCCAAAACTGGGATAGGTTTCAAAATGGGAATTCTATCCTCGTTTCCGAGCGGTATTTTCTCTTGCTTCTCCTTCTTTTTGAAATCTTCATACTGATTGAAAAAAGTTCAGTTACACGAAGCAGCTCTGAAGTGACGCCCCAAACCAAATGCGAAAGAGTACTTCGTAACCTCAAAACGCCACCAAGGACCATATGATTCGTCGTAGCGCTGTGCGATATATAAGTCGGTATGATCAGTAAATTTTTGATATTGGTACAGGCACCTACAGCTTCTTCAAAACCGGATTTGATGTCGAAATTTACCAATTCCAATTGCTCCAATTTCGGCATGTTTTTAACAGCCTCCAGTATCTCAAACGTGTAACACGTACCCAAGCCTTTCTCCAAACGCAATTTCTCCAATTTTTCCAACTTGGGGAGAATACCAGAGCCGAAGGTATTGGGAAAGTCTGTACATTCCCCGAGATCCAACGACTCCAAATTACAAAGATCGGCTATGACTTCGATATTTAGCTTATTTAAATCCTTAATGGATGTTAATGATAGCTGCTTGAGGTGCTTAAGATCTTTCAAAGCGGATAAATCCGAGTTTAGCGTTAACCCAGTCGTGGATTTCAGTCGGAGTTCCTGTAAATTAAGGACGCTGCCGAACGATTCCAAGGTCATATTTTCACATTTGATAGTCATAGCGTTAATTACTTCCAATTTGGGGTTAGTCGTCGCTAATTGTTCGACGACAACCGCCGGGCATCTGCATAACACGATTTTTCTCAACGATTCCACCTTGACGATGACCTTCGAGAAGGAGGCCCACAAATCGTCTCCCCCGTTAGGCAAGAGCATCTTGCGCAAATCCAAATTTACCGTTCCGTGTTTATGGAGTGTGTCCGCCAATCCTTCGAAGGAATGTATTTGAGAATTTTTCATCCGCACCGTCCTCCACAGGACGGAGTGATTCGCTACGTCACGCCACATCGTGCAAACGGAACTGGCTCGTAAGAGGTCTTGCACTTTCAGGTATTGAAAAACGCAGAGTAAGGATCCGTAACCGTGCGCCACTTTCTGGAAATAATTCTCCATTAATTTCGAAGATTTGTTCGGTTTGTTATGCGCTGTAGTCGGTGGTGGTGGTTTCGATTTTGCCGCTCGGGTTCGCCTGCAATGTGAACAGAAAAGTAACAATAAGCACCGTTAAAATCGATAGAGTTGAAGTATAAAAAATTGTAGGGAGAGATGAGCGGTTCACGGCCCACCGTTCGCAGTGGCGCCACCTGGGTCTCCGGTGGCGAGGTTTGGAATTAGCGTTCAAGCGCTGCTATTCAGAGATCGCTAGAAAAGTTTTAAGCGTTCAAGCAAGGATTACTCAAAAAGTGTTAAGTAAGAAAAAGTACACGGGGACTGCTCCAAAAATTAGAAATGAAACTGTTATACGGGGTGGGGGCCAAAATTTTTCCATTTTTGGGGGATTTAAGATTTCAATGCTATAATTAGTGAAGGAGAATTAATTGTAATTAATTAGGGATCAACTGGTTAAAAAGCTTTTTATGTTTTCTTTCTGGTGCTTACCGGGAACGCTCGTAAACTTTCAAATTACAGTGCTAGTTCAAGCAAGTAAGTTAAAAGAAATTGCTAATCAACAAACACAAGAGCTAGCGAAACAGTGGCAACGACTCGAAGAAGAACTAGTTAGAATGGACGAAGAAATCACGAATGAAAATGTTGTTCTTGGTGTTTCGACATACCCCATTACTTCAACTGGGAGTAAATATGTTACTATTGGTATTAGTGCTGCTGTTGAATATATCCCTCTTGCAAAGATTTTCACATCGACTACTTGCATTTACTTTACGGAAGCGCTTAAATGAGCGGGGAGAAAATTTTAGGTTTTTCGTCGTCTTCGTTTCCGAGGCGTTTCCCCCAATACAAGACACGAGCGGTTTCTTTTCCCTAGGAAATTAAGAAAAATCAACAGCTAACATTGGAAAAATACTCACTTATAACCCCATTTGGTGATCATCGTTTTCTTCTTCGGGCTGGCATTCCGATTCAGAGGGTACGTCCCCATTTTCGTTTCAGCACCGTTTTCTTTCGGTTTCCTTTTGGCCCTTCCTTTCCGCATAGCTGCCTTTTTCGGTACCTTTACCTATATGAATTATCAATATACGACGTTAGAGCAGGTTTAAAAGTTGCCAAAAGCACCAGGATTGTTTTGGCAAATTTAAGGACCGAATCAGGATCGTCAAGGGAAGGGGAGGATCTAGTCAATAAGAAAGAGAACGAGACGAAATGCATCTAAAACCTAATCGATTTTTAACATCAAATCTGTATTTTTTAACAGAAAACAATATAAATAAAAAAATAAAATTACCCTTACCACACAGTTTGGGAAATAGTTCCAGATACGTATTTTGACAAATAAGATGCCATCTTCAGTTGAAAACTAGGAGAATTAAGTATAACCAGATTGATGAAAAGTGTGGTAAGAGTAATTTTATTTCTTTTATATCTTATTTTAACCACGGTCTCCTTATTCTTATATATTTCTTACCTTGAATCCACTTCCGGGCTTCACAGATTTTTCCGCAACTTTCGGCGTCTCCAAATCAGGAGTATTGACTGGAGAAGCAGGCGAGTAAGGTGTAGTTGGTGGTGGTCGTGGTTTAGGGCTCGTACCCTTCGGTTTAGGTATCACTTTCTTAATGGAGCTATATTTGCTCTTGGCCTGGCGGATAATTTCCTTCTCTGGATCATTCAATCCAAGCACTTCTGGATAATAAGTAAAATTATCGAGAGTCAAACCCGTATTTTTCAAAAGTCCAGACACCTCCCTCATCGATCTTAATTTCTTCCCGTTAGGCGAATAATAATAAATATCTGCAGATTTTCTCATCGTATTATTCATCGTCGCTCTATACACCAATTCTCGTTTCCATCCGAACTGGAACGGTTTTAGCAAACCGGGATCGGATAAGTCAGTTTTCAGTCGTTTAGATCCAATCGCGGAATTGTCGGGCTCAGTAGTATTCGATCGTTTTCTTTTACGCAGTGTTTGTTCCTCGGGCATCGTGGCGTCGTCCTCTTTTTTGATTTCCATTGCTGGTGGCAGCGGAGGTGGTGATTCATTTGGTATTTTTGGCTCACCTAAAATGTTAAGAAAAAAACCGAATTGTTAATCTTAGAGTTTCTGCGCTTTAGGATTACGTTGGGAGTTCATATATGGTTAGTAAAAGAAGAAAAGTAAAATATAAATTTTGAAACCAAGGCTGTTGCTGCGCTGTTTAATCTTTAAGGATACGTTTGCAACTTGCAACACGTGAGAAATGAGATGAGTTAACACCCGCATCATTAACCACCCTAATTTGAATGCACGTATCTCCTCAATGAAAAAGACACTGAGGATGATAACTTCGTTGCCGAAATCTTTATTTGGAGATATGCAAATTGATGTGGAGGCAGCACACATAAAAATATACCTTTAGTTCATAGAATGATGTAGTGTGTGCAAAACGTAAGAAAAATATGTCGTTAACCATATATAATCCAGTTAGTGCCTGGGGGTAACTGGACTCTTATTAAAACCTGTATATTTACATTGAGAAGCAAGGAGATAACCCGATAAACAAAATCTATGTAATTACTAAATGCAAGGACGCCTCATAGATCATCGATTTACATGTGAAACTAAAATATATACCTGATGTGATCGTAGAGGGGATTTGATCGGTAAATCTCATAATATTCACCAAATGTATGAATTCCTCTACATAAACTCGCCTGTCGAATCCAATGGAATAGTTTCAAGCTTGTGCGTCGCACCCTTGGCCCACCAAAAGGGGCACTCCGGACTCTGCTATTACGTGATATTCACGTCTTAATTTGACTAAAAACGTAATCGGAGTAAACTATAATAACACATAAATACACAGAAACGATATAGATATACTTACATTGAGGAATTGAAGGAATTCACGTTTTCACAACGTTTCAAAATTAAGACGGAGCATATAGAAATGGTGTGATTATTAATCACTGATTAATGTAAATAAAAATAAAAAAATGTTAACATAGGCACAATATAGACATAACCTCAAATATATGGAAAACACAGTAGTTCATGGTACAATTACAGAAGGTATGCTCATGCGCATCTATTAGAAAATTTTAATATATATCTATGCCAGTTAATACAGTAGGGAATGAGGGAAGCAACAACGCAACATTAGCAGACAGAACTAACGGCGAATGATAACACACATTGATAAATGCGCAAGAGAATTCTAGTTTTGCAATCTAACATATCATTGTATCATGGTTAGTATGAAAATTAATTATGGTCCTGTGAGCCGGGAAAGAACTAATTTATGGCGGCTACTTTGAATATTAGATTTAAATTGTTTTCAAATTATGCTGCATATATAAAGTATATGCCATATTTCAAACTAATAATATAGCTTCATCCTATCACATTCGAAATGTTTATAATTTGTGACCATATTGTACAAACTAGTTCTACATTCTGGTTATGGTGCCGATTGTTGGCAGCAAATTCTGATTTTATTTAAGTTACTTCTTATTATCAACAGATGGCAGCAAAACCGAAATACAATGATAAAACACTCCAAAGCGCCAAGCGTAAGGGCAAAACTCAATCTTAGTGCCATATCAAAAAGAAATATATCGTAATTAAAAAGACTGTTAGGGATTTTTGCTATTGTACTTCCTAATTTTACCCTATTACATACTACATACTACTACTTACTATTCAATGATAATTAATTTTATTAATGATAATTATCATTGAACAATAAAATTCGTGGGAGTAAACCGCCAGTTAACACGTCACTCACCTTTTTAACAAACTCTACTCAATAGCGCCTACAATTTGATACATTTATTGAACGTCTCCCGCCTTTTCCTTTGCGTTGCCAACCTGAAGACTAACAACTTGCCCCTATCTACCAATCTACGCGAAACAACACAAAATCCTCTAAATCCCTTCCTCCTATTTCAGTATGATCCATAGAGTCAAGCCACAACCATCTCGTGAAGTTCTGTGGCCACAACTGAGAGCCTGTTCCTTTTCACCCGGTGCAAGCCCTAACGTATACTACACTTTTAACCTGCTCTCTTTTAGTTAGTTACAGATAGATACAACCGAAAGTTTTCCAAGTTGGCCGTACTTTTCTTTAAAAATATTCCTCGCATTTGAATAGATGCTATTATCAGTGGATCAGGTGCTTTCATTATTGCGAAATCGGTATACAAACTAGGAACATTACGACTCCCCACTCTAATCAGTACGTTGTATGCGAGTAGTTGTGTGTATATCTAGGCTGTCGTAACTTATTTCGTAATTACCGCTGACTATGATAGATGATGGCAGCAAGTGATATACTACCAACTTAAACAGTGACACGTCAGCTTTAATCGCTTAAAAACAACAGCCGGTATTAGATTAGCAAGTGTACAAAATTGGTAAATGTGCGCAATTACATACGTATAACTAAATCCCATTTGTCTAAGCAATTAAAGTTAACAGAAGCTCTGCCAAAGTCTAAATCGGTTCCGTATTTTTTATCGACGGAAATATGTAGGTCTTTTCGGTTTCGCAATAAAACAACCGTTTTCATAAAATATTTATTGAAAAGTCGTAATAATAATAATTTACAGAATCACCTTACTCTATATTTATTTTTCAAAACTATGTATATATATATTATTTAATATAAGACAGTAGTTGAAAAGAAATTGCAAGATTCTCAATTAAACAACATAAGTATCATTACTTTTATATTTCATTACTTCCTTTATTCTTAATCAGCTTAAAGTTGATATATAACACCAACAGTTCTAAAAATATATCACCGTCCACAAGAAATAAGTCTAAATTGGGCGATTGGAGACGTGTCTTTTTGTTTTAACACATGTGTAACGTATAAGTAATATAATACAACTTATTTATTTGATTTAAAAGCAAACATGTCATAAAAGGACACTCAACAAAAATGTGCCGCCGCACATACGGAAAAACAAAGTAAATGAATCCCAGATTCAAACGACTCCACACACCTTATGGCGGGATATCAGATATAATCAACCGTGTCAATAAAATTTCGGGATGGAGGACAATAAAAGACCTAAAAACTACATCCTAACTTTTTCCTGTTTCTTTTGTGTCAAAGTTTGCGGTGCAACAATATACCTTACGCTAATTCACAGTGTCCGTTATTGTTTGTCTCCAGGTTGCGTGGAAAGGAATTTTTAATATTTTAACTCGCGTCGTCGGTAGATTTTGTAATAACAATTTTTGTAAATTCGGTAACGGTAAGATTTCAACTTGAGGCGGTTCGGTCGCTTGTGGCGCCTGCTCGGAGAGCTCCCCCAAAAAGGGGACGGGTTTCAAAACCGGAATACTGTCCCCGTTTCCGGGCGGTTTTTTCTCTTTTTCTCCTTCTTTTCGGAATCTTCGCATTGATCGACGAAAAGTTCGGTTACACGAAGCAACTCCAAAGTAACACCCCAAACGAAATGGGAAAGGGTACTTTGCAACCTCAGAACGCCACCAAGGACCATATGATTCGTCGTGGCGCTCTGCGATATGTAAGTCGGTATTATCAGTAGCTTTTTGATATTGGTGCAGGCACCTAGAGCTTTGTCGAAGCCGGATTTGATGTCGAAATTTACCAATTCCAATTGCTCCAATTTCGGCATATTTTTAACAGCCTCCAGTATCTCAAACGTGTAACACGTCCCCTGACCTTTCTCCAGGCGCAATTTCTCCAATTTTGCCAACTTGGTGAGAATACCACAGCCGAAGGTATTGGGAAAGTCTGTACATTCACCGAGGTCCAACGACTCCAAATTACAAAGGTCGGCTATGACTTCGATATTTAGCTTATTTAAGTCCTTAATGGATGTTAATGATAGGTGCTTGAGGTGCTTAAGATCCTTCAAAGCGGATAAATCCGAGTTTAGTGTTAACCCAGCCGTGGATTTCAGTCGGAGTTCCTGTAAATTGAGGACGCTGCCGAACGGTTCCAAGGTCATATTTTCACATTTGATAGTCACAGCGTTAATCACTTCCAATTTGGGGTTAGTCGTCGCTAATTGTTCGACGACAACCGCCGGACATCTGCATAATTCGATTTTTCTCAACGATTCCACTTTGACGATGGCCTTCGAGAAGGAGGGCCACAAGTCGTCTCCGCCGTTAGGCAAGAGCATCTTGCGCAAATCCAAATTGACCGTTCCGTGTTTATGGAGTGTGTCCGCCAATCCTTCGAAGGAGTGTATTTGAGAATTTTTCATCCTCACCGTCCTCCACAGGATGGGGTGGTTCGCCACGTCGCGCCACATCGTGCAAACGCAACCGGCACGTAAGAGATCTTGCACTTTCAGGTACTGGAAAACGCACAGTAAGGTACCATAACCGTACGCTAGATTCTGTAAGTAGTTCTCCATGAATTTCGAATCTATGTTCGGTTTGTTATCCGCTGTAGTCGGTGGGGGTGGTTTAGACTTTGCCGCTCGGGTAGGTCGCGTTCGTCTGCAATGTAAGCAAGAGGGTAACAATAAGCACCATTAAAATCGTTAACAAGTCAAAAAACATTTTTCTGGAACTACGTTATAGTTATAGCGTTAAAACGGTTTTCTTTCGAAATTGATGCACTGAATTATCCAGCATCTCGTTTAATTTAAATTATTGAGATTAAATTCGCATTAAATCTAATAGTCAATGTATTGGAAAAAGAAAACGGCCGTTTCTATTTTTTACATAAACAATCGGGAGTTGAAGGATGTGTAGGAACAAGGGGAAAGAAATAAATCCTGTAAACAATAAACAAAACGTTATGAGTCGCGAACACGATTATAAAATGGTTGCACTCACTCTTGATCGGTGGACTCTTGCGACGATTCTTGCTCTTGTTCTTCAGCATTTGCAATGTTATCCTCATTTTTAGGAGAGGCCGGGAGTGGTGCAATCTCCGCTTTCATATCCTCCTCCTCCTCCTCCTCCTCTTCCTGCTCCATTACCTCATTTGTTTTGACTTTTTCTACCGGTTCATCGTCAGGTACGATAGGGACGGGGTCTTCGGATTCGGTATTTTGCGGTATGGGAAGGGGTGGATCGACTTCCATCGGATCCGGGGGCGGAGTATCGATCTCCATGGCTTCGGGAGGATTATCGTCGCTGCGATTGATTTGCGCGGACGGGGATTGCGGTTCTAGCTTTATATCTTCGGCGCTCAAGCGAGGTGAGGGCGGAATTTTAGCGGCTTCCGCGATTATTTCGTCCACGTGATCGCCACCGACATTCAAAACGTCCGGGGTGGTAACGAAATCTTCGGATTTACTATTTACAGAAGCGACTGTGGGTGATACCGATAAAATGTTGTGCTTAGGAACGATAAGGTACTTTTTATTGCCTAGGAATTCGACGAATTGGGGTCTCGGCGGTGACTGAGTTTCCCCGTCGTTAATACGCGTCCTATCGTTCGCCACTTGAATCGTCGAACTGGGTGGGAACCAGGTCGTCACCGATCCGACTAAACTTTTCGGTTCGGGTTCGGATAAACTATTGACTTTAACGAATTTAGGAACGGTCGCCAGACACGGTGGTCTGGGCGTCGCTTTCGGCAGATCCGGTTTCGGCACCGGCGGTAAGGGTTTGACGATCGGTGGCGTCAAGATCGTATCTTGCGGTTTCGGTATCCGCTGCAGTTTTGGCGGCGCGGAAACGGCGGAGGAGGAGGTAGACGAGGTAGCTGCCGCCGATTTGATCGTACTGATCGGCGTGAGCGGCGGAGGTGGGAGCAATGCTTGAATCGAGCCGGAACTCGGTAGCTGGCGCAGCTGGCAATTCTGCGGAACACAAATAGGAATTACTAACTTGCTTTTTTCACCCTGCGACCGCGAGACATGGGTTTTTTGCGATTCTTCGTATATCCAATAAAGTTTTGGAATAACGCTTTCGCACAAACTCGATTCAAAATCTCATTTGTTAGTAACACGTCAAGGAAATTTGTTATTTTGTTTCCAGGAACGTAGCTTCATATTAGGAAAATTCATTTATTTCGAACAAAAATGTAGAACAAAGTTAAGACAAGATTTAAACTGTTTTATATGCTTTTATTTATATTTTCCCTATAATGAGGGGTTGAAGGGTTGTTTCCATAAACATGCACCGGGTGATCAAGTCGACTGTCACGATTTAAATTTCGGTGGGAATTAACTAACAATTTGCAGTGGTACCGCAAAAGTGCCGTTTGTTGTTATTATTTTCTTGTCTTTACTAGTATTGCCTTTTCATTTATTTAATATTGTTGTTTTTACCTGTTTTATTTGAAGAAAAAATCAGTACCTTTCAGAACTAGTTCGTTGGGAGATCCACTTGTGGTTTGTAGGTTATATTTGTGTATTACAATATGAATTGCAAATATTTTTCGGTATATAGATCATGGCATTCTCACAAGAACACGATATTATTATGTCACTGGCTTACTCCCGGACAGCAAGACAAAATGATACAGGCGACTGGGAGTATTCGTGTCGGAATAGTTACGAACAAAATAGGGAAATGCATCCGGAAATGGATGTAAAGTACAACACATTTTCACAATATCTAAAAAGAGTTAACCGATTTTTGAATATCGGCAATGTAAATAAAGCAAAACACACAGACAGAGGGAACACTTTAACAGAGAACGTAGTTGAAGGTGTTCGGCAGAGTTTACTCCAAAGTCCAACAAAATCTACACGTCAATTATCACTACATACAGGTTAGAAGGTTTAATTCAAGTAATACAGCATAATGTAATTTTTAATATCCATTAAGCCTGTCAAACGATCCTAAAGAAGAAATTGTATAAGCATCCATACAAAGTCTCCATTGTCCATCAATTACAGCTTCAGGATCCGATACAGCACATTTAATATTGGCAATAGTTTAATGCAACCATTATTAATGATGATATTTTAAATGTTACATTCTTTCAGATGAAGCATGAATCTCAGTGGCTTTGTAAACTCATAAAATTATACAACAAGGGCAACTGGGAGGGATATGGATTGCCATTAGCCAGAGAAGGGTATCAGTCGAATCCTTTTTAATGATAATATTAATGGACAAAACTATCGTAATTTAATATTGCAACCATTTATTGATCAACTGCATGACGAATTGCACAGAAGCTAGAGTAAAACCAAGCCGAATTAGCGGACGGCAAAAATGACTAATTTGCACTCGCATTCCGCTGGCCCCACGATTTTGACACTTGTACAGTCCTAGTCAGAATTTTGCCGTTTTTGTGTGCAATTTAGTTTAACTGGCTTCTACTTTGTTCAGAACGAACTATTAGTCGTATTAGACAGAGAATGTGTAATACTCGTAGTACTGAGCAACCACAACCACCATATTCCAGTGTGGCTGAGAAAATACATTCCATCAAACCAACTCGTAAAATTGTTCTACAATCTAGATGATGAAGACAAGTAATACTTTTCTATTTTCAATGATGCTATATTATTATGAATTACTTATAAATATTGTAAGAGTATACTTCGTAAATAAATACGACCACTATATACCGTTAACAAGACTGCCCAATTTGAATGTTATGCATTCCTATATGAACGAAGAAACTGACTGCACGAAAACTTTACGCAAGATAATTCTTGGTATGGGTTATAAATATAAAAAATGCCAGTCTAATATAATATCACTAATAGAACGCTTTGATATTGTTGTATGGAGAGTAACCTATCTACGATTTTTAATGCAGAATAGTCAAGGAGCAAAGAAAAGGCCTGCTATATATGTTAATGAAAGCTACATGCACAAAAATTATACAGTGGGAAAATGCTGACAAAGTACTGAAGAAATGGGAGTATTAAAAAGGATGTTGCAGGACAAAGGTGGATTATGGAAAAGAAATGGGGTTTATTGATGGTGCTCTACTTTTATTCAAATCAAAAGCAACAACAGATGACTGTCATGATGACATAAATTCTGAAAACTTTTCTAAATGGTTTAAAACAGAGTACCATGACTACCTGAAAACTCTATTATTGTGATAGATAGTACGTTCACTTTTGTTAGATTCTATTATTACATTTTCTCGTTTTTATCAATTTGAATTGACTCTATTGTGAAGTAAGATTTATTTTTGGTAGAATTCTTACAAATTTTGTATGCCTTTTGTAATGTATACGTCGATAGGTCTACGATGACTTTCGTAAGTGACTGTATGTTGTAGTTCCACATGGTCAGATTCCAAAACAAGTTTCATTCATCGTTTGTTTAAAACAAAATAACAAAGAGGGGTTAATGAAGGACATTAATGGTACTTACCCTTTTATTACGGTATGTTAATTCGTTAATAAATTTATTTCAACAATCACTGATAGATTCCAGTATTGAGTATTCTATAGATTCGTGATGGAATCATGTTCTACTAACGAATGCGCATGCTCCAAATTATAATAAACGTATCAACAATATAATTTCTCCTATTTCTGTCTAATAAAATAAACTATGTATGTATCGATTTCACTCATTTTGCACCTACCTCCTTTTTGACTGCGCAAGTACAGTGTATTAAAAACGCGCCAAATTTAAATGCAAGTTAGCAAGCATAATTAAATTTCACAACCATCATTTAGCATTATTTTTTCAAACGATAAGGCTTAATAAACGGTTTTCTAATAAATAATAATGACAAGTTTTTCTGATGCGTTACTTTTATCCTCGAGTTTAGATTTGATAAGCTGTAATTGCTTCTACGATGAATTAGAATTGGGGGCGGTTTTCATCTTCTTGTAAACTCGACTTGAATTAAAAGCAACTTTTTCCAGTAGGCGAAAAGGCGGAGTTTACAAGCTAGATAAATTTATAAAGAAGACAAAAAGTTAAGCGCCAGCCTTAACCTCAAAATTTGTACAAATGAGATAAAATGTAAATAAAAAGATATTTCAAAGCTGGGCAATCATTGTTAATGACTTGCATGTCAATTTCATCATCGTCATCGTCATTATCTTTAACCCTTTCTACCTTTCGGTGTAATGGTTCGGACTCACCGAGCCGTATAAGTACGTATACCGTACCGCCTCTGGCCCGCCCAGTGGCATTTCCTTTCTTTTCGTAGCATATTAGAGGTAACAGACAGTCAGCTACTAAGCGGGCTTGCACGTTAATTTAGGATAGATAAATGGACCGCCTTATAGATAGTTACTGAATTTTTGACACAACTATCTTATTAAATTAAACTTCTAGTATATGTGGTCAATAAATACTGACGCAAAATAAACGCCTATATTTCTCGCAGATAAAATGTGCGTGCAAAAAGACAAACTGTTCTAGCAGTTAGCAAATCGTCCGTCCTTTGGTGGCGCAGCGAACTGATAATCAGATATTTAGATCAGACGTTTGTTGAGAATCGATTTGGCGACTTGTTACACGCGAGTAACCTTTTACATTCCTTACCAATTTTTTAAAATTACCATAAACGCGGCGTACTGACATATCCTTCGTGCGTTAATTTGACACAACAGTCCATCTATACTTGCATTACATTTTCTAAAATCGCAAAAAACCCAAACTCGTACTCTACACTCTACGTATTACGTAAGCTAAACTAATCCCCCTAAAATAAAAGAGAGGGAATAATAAAGAGAGAATTTGGTTTTATGGTAGTACCTTGCAGACATACGCTTCGACAGAAGCCAGCGGCGAGAGGCCGACACACTCATTGTGGTACAAGCAAAGACAAAACCGGCATTGCAGGGAGGGAATAGGCTTCCAGACATTTTCGCAGCGTATCGAGCACGGCTGCTGCTTCTCCTCATTGTCACTTAAACTGCAAGACGGCAACATGTAGGAAAGAGAGAAAAAGATACGGGACCAGAGTGATAGGGGGAGAGAATTTTTTTCTTTTTAGGTTTTTTTTTTCATCGACGTGTTTCGTGTTCCGAGGCGTTTCCCCGAATGCATGCGCAAAAATTCCGCATTGAAATTTTCCAATACAATTGCTTATTAAATTTAATTATTACTTCAAAAAATGGATTAAACAAAAACACAATATCAATTTTAAAAATCATTGACAACAACAAAAAATACGCAAGAAAAAATTAAAATTTAAACGCGAAAAATTATGAGAAAGTTACGAGCGCGTTCTTTTCAGAGAATAAAAAAATGTAACGGAAAGGTGGAAAGATACTCACTTATTGCCCCATTTCGTGGTGGTTGTTTTCGTCTTTTGGGGCGTATTCCAGTTCGGAGGGTACGTCCCTACGTCCATTTCGGTGTCGTTTTCTTTCGGTTTCTTTTCCGCTTTCGCTTTCGGCGTCGTCGCCTTGTTGGGTAACTTCACCTGGTGAAATCGTATATTCGTGGTTAATAATACTAATGCAGACTTATTGTAATTCGGCTTATAAATCGTACCATGTTATGTAAATGTTAAATGATAAATGTCAGTTTAATTTTGAATGACTTTTATGCGAATTAAAGCCTACTTAATTTTTGCACTTAAGTTACATATATTGTACGTCCCGATTTCGATGCCCAATGTTGGTATCTTCGTTATTATTAGAGAGAGAAGGAAGCTTAAATTAGTTTTTCATAATGTTGTGCTGATCACAAATGTCTTTTCCATTGTATCCTATCCTGCTTTGTTTTTGAGTATTTCGAGATAAAATAAAACTTTGATATAATTTGATGACACGGTAGATATTACTTTTTTTTTACTGATGAAGCATGGTTTCATTTATCTGGCTCTCAAAATTGTAGGGTTTGGTCAGGCAAGAATCGTCATAATTTTTATTAATCCCCACTAGATCCAGTAAAAATAGGTGTATGGATTGCTGTCCCACGAAGACGTATAATTAATTAGTTTTCGAAGAAACCATAACAGCTATTCGCTACAGAGGTTTATTAGAACAATTTATTAATCAAGTTCGTGATAATGAGCTTGATAATGGTTACATTCAGCAAGGCAAAGCAACTGCTCATACTGCTCGAGTAACATTAAATTATTTGCAAGAATATTATAGTAATAGAATAATCAGCACAAGACTTTGGCCTCTCCGATTTCCAGATTTAACGCCATCGGACTACTTTTTGTTTGGCTATTTAAAGAGCAAAATGTATCCAAAAAAATTATGCACAATAGAGGACTTGAAAAATCAAATTACAGTCATCACCTCACAGCAGCTGATTAATGTATTCGACAATATGAAAAACGAGTTTAATGGTGGTTCACACTTTGAACACATCACTTAACATGGTTTTTAGTCAACAAATTCATTATAATTTAAATTGTAATTTTAGTATATATACATACATATTTTTAATAAGAGCTCTTATCTATCGATGTGTTTTTGTAACTAAAATTTAATATTTTGTCTCAGTGCACATTGAAATGAACATACAAGCTTGATAAATTTGTAAAAAAGTTGTCAAAGAGGTGAAAAGACGGGCCCGTAACCTAAGAATTTGTACAAATGAAATAAAATGTAAACAAAAAACAAAACCCGGGCAATCATTGGTGATAACTAGAGTTTGTTAAAAAGATGGATGTTATCATTAAGTAGTGTAAATCGGATTGACGCTGTCACTCCACCGAATTTTATTATTCACTGATAACTTTTCAATGACAACTTATCACGGACTAATAAAATTCCGAGAAGTGACAGCGTCAGTCCGATTTACACTACTTAATGATAACACGTCATCCACCTTTTTAACAAATATATACATACATATTTTTACTACTTGTAAATATTTTACATAAGAGCTCTTATAATTTAAATTGTAATTTTAGTATATATACATACATATTTTTAATAAGAGCTCTTATCTATCGACGTGTTTTTGTAACTAAAATTTCATATTCTGTCTCAGTGCATATATTGAAATGAATATACAAAATTTAAGCAATACATTCATGTAATGTACGCATACTTGAACACATTAAGATTCACTGTAACACTTAAATAATTTGTAATAAACTTATATTGAATAATAAAAAATTATAAATCTATAAATTATTCTTTTACTTTGGTAATTCCCTTACCTACAGCTTCAAAATAATAACAAATAAGTACAAAAGAAATATATAACAGAATGTATTTATTTTACTTTATTTATAATTCAAAAAAAAAAAAATTAAAAATTGTACGCCACTGAATAGAACTTGGTAAGATACACCATACAATGATAGCGGCAATGCATGCATTTTGTCATGAAAACACGGAAACGGCCATGACAATCATATAAAATCTCTCTGTAGTACAGTCATTAAGAATACTTCACGAAATTTTGTGTCCGAATTAATATGGATGGTAGTGTACATCATCGGGACACTTTTTAAGTGCGATTCTTATGATTAATCTGAGCAAACAGCGGTAACAACGTACTAAGTTACGACATCCTCTTATCTAGTCAGTACTGAATCAATGCGGTATGCGAGTACTTCTGTGTATATTTAGGCTGTCGTTACTTGTTTCGTAATTACCGCTGTTTGCCCAGACTATTTATGATACCAACAATAACTCTCTAGCGTGTATTTTGTTTTTTATCAACACAATCTTTTGTTTCTTTTCTGGCCACCATATTGGATTTTATATCTGTCTGATACCGCTTAATATGAGTTTTACGTGAGATACCACATGTCAATGGATTTTTTTAGTTTCTTAAAGAAACTTAACCTCGGTGCACATGTTCACGTAATTCACGATTTTTTGGTTCGCTTTCGTGCAAAATGAAGATAGAAGAAAATTAACAGATATTTGTTTGACAAGTTGCGTATGTAGGTATTAAACATGGAAAGCACTCGACATTTAGTTGAGGAATCTTTAAAACAAAGAAGGAAAATATATTTAACGGGGAGCGATTTGTCGTTCCTACCATAAACATTTCTTACCTTAAATCCACTTCCACCTTTCGCAGCATTTTTCGTAGGTTTCGGCGTCTCCGAAGTAGGCGTATTGACCGGGGGCGTCACCGGCGTGGGTGCCGGGGGCGGCGGTTTAGGGCTCGTAACCTTCGGTTTAGGAGTACTTTTAGGGGTCGTTTCCTTAACCCATCCATATTTAACCTTGGCATCGCGAATGATCTCCTTTTCAGGATCGTCCAATCCGAGCGGTTCTTTATAGAAAGTGAAATCGTCGATAGTCAAATCCTTACTTTTTAAATTCTCCGACACCTCCCTCATCGACCTCAATTTCTTCCCGTTAGGCGTATAATAATATATATCCCCGTTCCTCTTCATCGTATTATCCGTTGTCGCTCTGTACACCAACTCTCGCCTCCATCCCAATCGGAACGGTTTGAGAAAGTTGGGATTCGACAGGTCGACCGGGACTTTTGGCCGTTTAGATCCTTGCCCTCCCGACGGACTGCTCATCGAATTTCGCGCCACTTTCAAGGAGGCGACCGCCGGATTGTCGGTTTCGATGGCGTTTTCTTTTTCGCTCGTGCTCGGTTCTAACATCTCGCCGTTTTCAATTTTTCTGATTTTCTCCAATTTCGCGGACGTTATCATTATATCGCTGTAGCGTTTGTTGGGTATCCTTGCCCGTTTTCCTTTGCCCAATGTTTGTTTCGGGGGCATCGTGATGTCCTCTTTCTTCGTTTCAGTTTGCGGTGACAGTACTGGTGGCGGTGATTCATTTGGTATTTCTGGTTCGACTAGAATTTGAAAAAGGGCAAAACGTAAATTTCATAGTGCTTTTTCTAATAAAGTTGGTAGTGTTGGTTGGAATTGGAAAAAGAGTAAAATGTAGATTTTTTTGAGTTTGTCTGAGGAATGAGGCTCGAATAAAATAGCTTATCCTTAACCCACTGTACTCAATTGAGTACAAATGTGTATCTAAATCTCAATGGACATCTTTTAGTTCTGTTTTATCTCAATGTGCTTGTAGGTACTAGGTTTAAGAATTACAAGCACATTGAGATAAAACAGAACTAAAAGATGTCCATTACGAGTAAAGGAAATGGAAAGAAAGGAAGGAGCAACCTGTGACGACATGTTTGACATAAATAGTGAGTTATTACTTGTACCCTGGAAAGACAATAGTGTTATAGCAACCAATTACGAAACCGTCGAGCCGATGCAAAAAGTAAAAAGATGGAGGGAGGCAGATAAATTCTTATTACCCATATGTCCAACTTCACTATGGTCAATGCTTGAAAATTACATTTGTTAGCATCCAAAGAGAAAATGGTTCTACAGAAACAGAAGGCCATAAAATAATGCAACAGTTCCTCTAAGTCTTTTACAACACCCCATAGCTTATACTTTTTGCTTACAATTTAATGCTGAATACAATATTTAAATTTTCATCGTCAGTTATGAATTATCCTGTATATTTTGTACTGGAAAACAATTACTTTCCCCGTTCACTTTTGTTAAGAGACGACACAGCGCTATTTCGTATACATCGATGGACTACTTATTAATCGAACAGTTAAGCAAACAATAGAAGTTTAAATCCTCTTTCCAAATAGGAACAGTATTAACAACCTACATCTCAGTTTTTCGTTTGAATGTAGACAACTCCACTTTCCAATACTATTTAAACTATTCAGGACCGAGACATTTTGCAATACCATTGTTCTGAATACGAGTCTGAACGCACCTTTAAACAAACGAATATTGTGGGGAATGCCTTTTATGTTTCAATTTCTCACGTTTCATTGGTTTTATAAAGCAGAAGAGACACATGGGAAGAGCCACAAGAAATTTTTCATGCCTGGTAATAGAGAAATTGCCAATCCTATGTTACATAAAGTTACACAATCATCGCTCAAGTCGTCTCCCTAAATCAGGGGCAAAAACATTCACTACAACTTTTTCTGTCCATTTCAAACCCTCCTGAAACAACAGCTTACATTTTGGTTACGTCCATATGGTACATAACCTACAAAATTGGCAAATATGAAGGTCACAGACAAACAGCACCAGATGCAAATATCATTAAACATACACAGTCCGCCTAGTACCTGGGGGTAGCCATATTCCCATCAAAGCCTCTGTATTTATATTAAAAACAAGGGGATTCATCTGTAAACATAACCTACATAATTGATAAATGTCAATATCTACCCTTTTGCGGGTAAACACTAAGAACAAATGATTTAAATATAAAATGTATACCTTTGTCTATTACTTTATCTTCCACTTTCTTTTCTGGCTCAATAACCTCTTTAGTCTCCTTTTCCGGTGAAGCTTCTTCACCTCCACTCGAGTCCGATTTCATTTCGCTGGCCTTCCTTTTCCGTCCCTGAACTGGTTTGTTTTCGGTCGGCGGCGCTTCCTCCTCCACGGGTTTATCATTAGGCGCGGGCTTATCGCTAGACGCGGGCTCCTGCTCGTCCGTACCACCATCTTTGTTACCGTTTAGGTTTGGCGCCGTTTCCACAGCTTCAACTGGACTTTTACAACTTGTAGACTTGGATCTATTTTTGCGTTTGCTAGGTTGCGTAGGTTGCGTAGGTTCCATTTCGTTCACGAACGACGCGATTTTCGATACATAATAATTAAGGATGTCACGCGTTGCGGGCGAACAGCATCGGAATTGCAGTCTTTAACGGCGTACATGTAACGTGCGTCATTCCATCACAACAAAAATACGACCATACACCACGTTCCCATAGGATCGAGCTTGCGACTAAAACGTTCGCCGTTAAATAGTGAAGATGTAGGATAGAACACTGGAAATAATTAATAATGCCTTCGATAATTAATAAACACTATTAAAGAATAGTACTCGCTAGATTTAATGTAAACGGTGTGAATTAATTGTTTCACAATAGCGTTCGCTAGACGGCGCTACTGTGCGCGTGTGTTTGCATTGTGACAGCGCGGGAAAATTAAATCAAATGCGAAAATATTTGATGAATTCTTAGGCTTCATTTATAAATCTTAATTGGACTTTTAATTTCCTCAAAATAGAGAATAAAATAAATATGTTTAATAAAGATATAATATCTCAATCTGATATAATAATTTCCGATATTTCAAATTTGTGAATGTTGTGGTCGATAAAACAGTTATCTGTTAAAGGGAGTACTTTTTTCGAAGAAAAGGACATCTGTAAACGATAAGCTTTATCTCAATATCCTAATGAAAGTGAATTCGTTATCAGTAAGGTTTGATAAAAGAGTGGATGTGTGATATCATTAAGTAGTGTAAACCGGCTTTTGTCTGTACTTACGTTCAAGGGACGACATTATAATGCGGAGAAGAAAGGGCGTCAGCCCGGTTTACGCTACTTAATGATATACGTCATCCACTCTTTCATCAAATCTAATTTATATTAAGGTTTGATAAGCAAAACAACGGCTTACCATGTAAAAACAAATTACATGTGACTGTTACTGAGGAAGAGAAAATTTTGTATGGAATTATGATTTATTAATTGCAAACAATAGAGAAACAGTATTCTATGGTCTGTTGTATGTCCTAAAGTTAAGTTATCTATGGTCTGGTCCATATTGATAATATACGCGGCGGTTGCTCCATCTATGAACTATATATGTATACAATCCGTGAGCTATTTCGATAGTTATCTTTCGGATTAACTCCACCACTTTCTAGAGAGATCAATAAAAGAAAAATTTCAAATGCTTCAACTTCTCCTTCACCTTTTACGCTTTCTACCTTTCGATGAGAGATCAGCTTATAGATATTTTCATTGAGTTGGAAAGTGGCGAAAATAATCCGAACGATATCCATTCATGAACTAGGAAAAATTATTTAGATTTAAATTATACGCCAAAGATAAACTTGCTGCCGTGTGTGGAACGGTCAGGGCAGTGGTAACAGAAAGAGAGAGAGATTAGGTTATGTTTTGTGTTTTATGCTGTATGTTGTATGTTGCATGTTGTGTGTTGCATATTGCGTGTTCCATGCTGCGTGTTGTATGTTGCGTGTTTTATGTTGCGTGTTGCATGTTGTATATAATAAGAGTTTGTTAAAAAGGTGGATGGCGTGTAACTTACGATTCCACTTATTATTGAATGCGAATTTGCGCGTCTTGTCGGTAATAAATAAAGCATGATTCATTCCCCTCAGCAATTGGCGCATGCATTTTGGACTTATTTACTAAAGCGTTGCACAATGTTCTAGAAAACTATTTGATAACAAACGGCACCTATTTAATAACAACTATTTATTACCCCCTTAAGGTTGCGTTTGGAAACGTGTTGACAGCACACGCTAAGGTGGGCTACTCATTTCCAATTGATTTCAAAAGGGAGTAAGTTTTTGCTGATGAATTATACATGTACGTAAAGAGGAAACATATATCTGTTTCCCCTCCTAGTTTATATTGATGAATAATTACTCAGATTCTCACAAACAATTCCCAAAGATGACATATATTTTGGGCATAGAAAAGTGGCAAATAATCGAAAGTGTACATGTATTTCTTGCTATTAATAGGCATTTGCACTCGGTAATAGAAATATAAAACGATTATTAACAAGAAAGTAGTTATTTAAAGTAGCATTTTCGTAAACAATTGGAAATACGAAACTCCCATATGCTTAACGTAACTACTACAGTTACCTAATTTCAATGCTGTGCTAGCAGTTCAGCAATTATTGAAAAGAGGGCGGTATTGTAGATATTAATTTTGTGAACACATTTAAGATAAGATTTTGGGATTTAATTCGATTTAAATATACTGAAATAATAATTTTTCCTAAAGATCATATTAAAAAAATATATGAAAACTATTTTTTCGTATGATACTTATGCAGTAGTGTAGTAAAAGATTAAAAACAATTGATAGGCAAATAAAACAATTACTGAAGTGATGATTATATACACTTTTCGTTTATCTTGAATGCCCATTAATCGTGCTTATTACGAAAAAATTAGTAATATTAAAAATACGATATATAATAGTACTCAGAAACTTAAATTTGCTGCGTAATTTTAAGTTGGCAGTACTGGCCAGTTTGTAGGCAACGACGAAATGTAGTTAGTCGTGAGAGAAATTATGTGATGTTTATTTATGTATGTACAAACGAACATTAACCTTCCTATACTCACGTCAAAATGAAAGACGTATACTATACTATATAAATCGGTCTCACAGACCGTATGCGTGAGTATAGGAAGGTTAAAAGGCGGATATATATATATTTTCCTTCTTCTACAGATAATTAATTATATTTCACATGAGTATCAATTCAAGAAATTATCCTATTTTCAATATTGATAATATTTTATTTTAGTATTTCGTTCCAATTCTTAAAACAAAAATTAAGTAGCGTATTGGTGACTTAGAATCCCATTGAATTTAATCCAATTTAGTCTTACTATAACATCGAAAGCGTTAAGCCCGTTTTACATTATCATATTAAGTTGTACCAAACAATTGAGTACTATTTTATAGTACAATGTAAAACGTTTTACCAGTCTTTTATATAAGATTATTGTATGAACTTAGACTGCATCATTTATTAGGGCTATTACATATGTATTATGAACATGTACAAAAATTCTGTTTATGGTTCTCATCCTCGTTTCAAATTATACACAAGTATCACACAATATTTACAAATATTTCTCATAACCTCCAAAAAGATTAATCAGAATAGGAAATTTACTTTTACTGAAACGCTCAATACAAACATTTGCTGACACAACCACAGTATAATGTATAAACCCATGTTTATTTTATACTGTAACAGGACTGGACAAGACGTAAACAATAAGAAAATAAGGTTAGATTGGAATACGTGCAATGCAGACTAGTGAGCAGTCGCAAGTGAAAACATTTAGTATGAAAATAGGAAAGGTTCTAATTTCATACAATGATTTTGCACAGAAGAATAGTACAGTGTTTTATATTGGACTATAAAATAGTATTCCATTTTTACGTGCAATTTAATATGATAATGTAAAACGGGCTTTGGAGTGTAAAACGAAATTGTAGTCGGTATCCGTATAATTGTTGTCGTTGCTCACATTGATTTTCATTTGTGAATACTTTCCATTATTTTGTATTTATATAAAATACACTTTTAGTTGTCTTTTTATTTATCGAAAGTTTAGGTTTTAATCTTTATTAGTGTAGAAGAAGGAAAAAATATAATTCCTTCTTTTAATTATTGGATTGTACATAAAAATAAACATAACACATAATCTCCACACGTTTATTCACTCGTCGTCTTCATAACATAACATGCACAGATTAGAGAAACCTCCTTAATATCTGATAACATGTTACATAAATCAATCCGGTGCGGTTGAATTAATAATTTTATTTCAATTACATAAAAACTTATACATCACACCCAATCATTACCCAAGACAAATCTATGCATAAAGCATAAAACCGAAGAATAAATACAACTAAATACAATGGAAATCGATTGTATACGACATAACGCGAATGCTACACGAATGTTGTAACGAATGTAAATAAGCGCCGTAAAAACCTATCATGCTAGAATTGATTTTATTTTTAGATATTAGTGGTAAAAATGGGTGCTGGCGCTACCTATAATTCCAAAGCATAAGCATAAAACATTAGTTCAATTCAGTTTCCGAAGTTATGGAAATGGCGCTTTCCAAACACGCCCTTAAATCATATTGATATCCATATTTGAAAATAGTTCACTATTTGTCATTTCCCAAGTAGATATTCGCTGTGTTGAAAGTTGAGCTAGGTAATGTAAGGTGGCAGTTACTATAGAAAGTTAAAATAAAAAAATATTTATTTATATTTTATTTTATTCCATCTAAGTCTATTTCTACCTTATGGTTTATTTAATAAAAATAAGTATGCAGGGAAATGAAAATATTATTATTAATAATAATGACAATGATAATGATAATTAGAATATTATTATTATTAACAAAAATAGTAATAGTTTATTTATCTTGTACACCAAAATAAGTCACAAAAAAAAAAAATCATAATACAAGGGAAAATTAAGTAAACATAGCCATAAGAAGAGCATAAATAGGAATTAAAAATATATACAGTTGAATTTGAAACTTCTTTTAAAAAGCCATCCATTTTATCTTGAGTAGATATAGTGTTTATATTTCGTAGTGCGACAGATACTTATCTTATTCATTGTACAGAATGTATTACAGTCTGTCCTGAAAAGACGTGTCTGCAGAATCACGAAATATATAGATATTATTAATTTTCATTTTTCTAGACCATTAAAGAAGAAATAATATCAATATAGTGGTAGAACTATTTCAAAAGTTTGAGTAATTACGTAGGGATAAAGAAATTTTCTCTTAACAAACGTAATTTGTATTTCATCATTTGTCATTTAGTAAGTAGATATTTATAACTACTCCTTTTCCGACACTTTTCCAGCACGGAAAAATGAAACCAGTATATTCATCGGCAGAAGTTTCTAATTCAAAGGCCACCTACTGTATATTTAAAAAGAAATGTTAATTTAATTAATTTTCACTTCAACTTAAATTCAATTAAAACAGAAGAAAATTGAAACTAAATAAAATGAAGTATATCAAAGCAAATATTTTCCTACTATCACAGAACAGCCGAAATGAACTTTCTCAATTGCCACAAGGAGGATTTGTAGAATTTCTAACAGTATACGATCAACCAGGATGTTTATTATTTAGACGTAAAAATCCAAAACCTAGGTAAAATTGGGATCCTATCTGGAGCAAGGTGAAGTGGACCGTTTTCGTTTTATCGTGCGGGCGGTAAATCGTATGGGTCGAAGGGCTTTGCCGAACATCACGGATTTGATGGTCGAAATTTGCCAATTCTGTAATTGACACATAAAAGCCGAATAATTACTGTTTATTGAAAGAAATGTAAATGCTAGTAAAAATCGGGTCATATGTTAAGCAAGGTCCAGCGAATATTTGGATAGAGCGTATTTTGTTTACTTTCACGGTTAATTTGTATGCCTCTCTCATATCTAATGTCGGGTTCAAGTGCTACCGCATTTTTCATTTAAGTTTCGACAATTCTGTTTCGATACAGAAATCCAACGCTTTCGCAACAACCGGAATGAATTTGTGCCGTTTCTCAAGTTTCACAAGGAAGATTTGTAGAATCTCTGAAAATACGGGGTCAACTAGGACGTTTATTATTTAGACGTAAAAATCCAAAACGCTGATAAAATTGGGACCATATTTGAAGCAAGGTGAAGTGAAGTAATTCGCCATTGAAAAATAAAGGCGTATATTTACTGTTTTTAGAGAAAGAAATGTAAACGCTAGTAAAAATCGGGTCATACGTTAAGCAATGTCAAGCGGATGTTTGGATAGAGATCGTTTTTGTTTTATCGTGCAGTTAAATCGTATTATGTCTCAGGACTTTGCTGAACATCATGGGTTTGATGGTCGAAATTTACAAATTCAGTGATTGAGAAATAAAGGCGAATAGTTACTGTTTAGTGGAAGAAATGTAAACGCTAGTAAAATTCGGGTCATATGCAAAGCAAGGTTAAGTGGATCATTTTTTTTGTCAACTTGTTCTTCTTTTACTTTCATTGACTTACTTTTGCCTCATATACTCTTATCAATAAATTTAACGTTCTGGTTGTGGTAAATCGTGTATTATTATATATATTTTGATAGCCTTCGGATGGTTATGTTTTGGTACTGATTTTCGTTACAAACCTAAGACCACGATGAGAATAAATACTATCTAGTTACTAAAATCGCATGTACTCTTCCGTACAGAATAAGGCGTAATTCGGACACAAAGAGAAAATACAAAAACCAATAACGGCTTCGGGATTTTCGGGCACAAAGTAGTACGCACTTAATGGCGATCAGAAAGGTTATAATCGAAAGACGGGGACAATTGGTTTAGGCGGCGTATAAATACAGAAGAACACGTCAATGTGTCACACGTTGAATCTACCGCACAATAGTTCCCGGCATCCGGGGCCTAATAAGATATACTGGGATATATACGAAGATGTGAAGGGGTAAGGAAACGCATGATGGAGCACAGACTACCTTTGATGGATCATTTCGTTTATAAACGTAAGGATTAGGCGACATAGAAGGAAGAAAGAAAACATCGCACCTTTATAAATATTTCACGAACGGCGATTGTAACCGCATTTTTTCGGTTTTGCTTGTCGTAGTGTAGATGTAGTATCTGTCACGATGGCAATTTTGACGGTATTCATGGGGCGCTTAGAATTTAGACGAATGTGGGGTACGCTTTGTCTACGACTTCTGGAATTTAAGCGATACAAAGATATGAAGAATATGAAGTTATGTTTGTAGTAACTTATTCTTGTGGAGGGAAGCGATTATTACTGGTTGAGGCATCGAAAATTGGTATACGAGGACGATTCGTAAAGTAAGTTCCGTTTCCGCTTGGTGAGCAGAGGAGTGGGGATATTGGTGCCATCAAAGAGCAGCGCTGTGGTCTGGTTCAATCGTGGGAGTCTGGCAGTGTTAGTTGGAGAATCGTTCGGACATTTTTTGTTATTACTGAAGATTTAGGTCAGCACAAATTTTGTGCGCGATGGATGCCACAACTTCTTACCGAAGATCATAAAACAAAGAGAATGGGATAGACACTAACTTTTCTGACACGCTAGTCTTATGACATATAATTAGACTGGACAAATATGAGGTATGATGAATCATCTGTCCTTTGTCCTCTGTAATGTAATGTTACATTGTGAAAAGGACAGATCACTCATCATACCGCATACACTTTATGTGTATTGTTTAACTAGTTAATGAGTACATTAATACAACGTGTGTTACATATTAACTGTTGCTTTGGCTACTGTCTTTTTTATGTATAGACGACTGCATAACCAACCATTACACCGTCCCTTTTTCCACAGACATATTATCCTAAATAACAGCTTTTATAGTAAGTCTTAAACTAAAATCACTAACAAATTAAATTTATAAATCTAATCTAATAGGTTTCTTAATACATCGCCCACGCCTTGTTGATTTACCAGTATCTAAATCATCCCCCCTCTTAAACTTCACATCGTCATGCACTCTTTCACGTTCGCTTGCACTCTTGTTTTCTTCTGTTATCCCACCCGTGCTTCCATCTCTCTTGTCCTTCCTAATTGCACATGAATGCCTTCTGTATAGTTTCTCTTCTTTGCCTTCCACCATGCATGATCTTGGTGTTTCCATTTTCTTAACAACTTCTCCTTCTTCCCATACTCTTATCTGTGGATTCTGTGTAAATATTTTATCCCTGGGTGTTAAGCTCTCTTGGTTTTGTGCTGTTCTATCACAGTATCCTTTTTGAATTGTTCTGGATTTTCTGCAATTCTACTCGTGGATTTGCTGGTATTTTCGATTCTGATAACGTTTTTTAATCCGAGGCATAAGGATTGACGAGAAGAAGAAGAAGATAACGTTTTTGAAACAGGCACTTTTATCTTTAGCTGACGACTCATAAGAAGTCCTGCCGGTTAATTTCGTTCCAGATATATGTGAATTTCTGTACTCTAGTGGAGCAAAATTAAAATCATCGCTAGTCTCCTCAGTTTCTCTCATAATGCTTTTGTCAATGCCAACTGCCTTCTTCGCCAGTCCATTCGTCCCCACTCCGCAGCAGATTCTTTTGAAAGGTAGGAATTGAACATCATGTGGTCCGATATCACTATCCTGATAATTCCATATATTGAAAAAACCTCTGTCGCGGTCTTATCCTTCATATTTCTGACTTTCAACCATTTAGAATAATAATCCATAATTACCAGATAGTTTTTTCCTTTCCACCCCATTATATCTACAAGACAGATCCGGATCCGGATACTCATAACTTAACACCTGTTCTCTTTTGCTTAGATTTTGTATAGTTTTGACAAATTTTGCAATTCGTAACGTACTTTTCTATGTCTTTTGACATCTTCGGCCGGAACATAATCTTTCTGCCCCCTTTTCTCTGTTTTCTCAATTTCCAAATGATGTTCATGTATTAACCTCATCATTTCTTGTCTTAGTTTTTACTAAAGCAACTTTCTGCACCAATGGTCACGTTTCTTCGCAAAATAGCCGCTATTGAGTTTTACATAATCCAAATTACGTCATTTAAAAACGAAGTCAACGTTATGAAAGATTGAATGTTTGGTGCCGAATTTTTACGATCGAATCGTTGGTCCAGATTTTATTGACGAGAATTTGAATCAACCAATAAATTTCGCTAGATCGCTTGAAGTTACACCTTCCCAACTTTTCTTGTGGGGTACCTTAGGACAAAAAGTTTACGCAGAGGACCTGCCGCATGATCGAAAAATACTAAAAGCACGAATGAAATAAATGAACCATACCCCATACGTAAAATCTATGGTGAATTCATTTGAAAGATGGAGATAGGTGTGAAAGTTGGTGGTGGTCATGTAGAACAGTTTTTGTTGGCTTTTTGATTGATTGAAATTTTGTATTTAAACTACAAAATGCAATAAATGATACTTTTCTCTCGAAGCACTTTCATGTTATCTTAATTAATGGATATTCGGTACATTTAATCTCAGATTTTCTGATGATAAACCTATCTAGTCAATAAGTAAAACTTTTTATAAAGAATGAGTTTTTGTCGTATAATCAATGATAATAATTTGTTTCCTCTTGTCAACTCCATCCGGAGACACAGTCTAAGGCAGGGGTCTCCAAACTTTTCAGCCTTGGGGCCATACTGATTACTTCAGTGAGTTCCAAGGGCCAACACCGTTTTAATTTTTAAGTAAATAAATCCGAGTTATTATCATTCTGTGTTTTCTTTATCTAACTTATCACAACAACAATAAGCTATTAGCTGTAGCCGGCCGGATTTGGACCGCGGACCGTAGTTTGGAGACCCCTGGTCCAAGGAGCCAAAATCAATGTTCTTAATTGGTCCATGTTTGGGATATGATGGGCCTAAGGATTGATATGCTCCCCAATCTTCCAATTAACTTACAACAGCAATATGACCCTACAAATTCCTTGGAATAGGCTTCCACAGGATTCAATAGCTCATCCTTTTAGAATCATGCTCCTAGGCGGGCAATAAAGAAAAATGTATTCGTTTACGTGGAGTGGCAACTCATTATTAAATTTTCTCTATAACGAGTACGAATTTTACTATGAAAATGTCATCATCATTTATTATGCTTAACACAGTAAACATTTAGGAAAAAATGATTCAAAACAAATATGTGCTTTTTACTAACAATGGGGGATTTGTTTCTTTCTTGTCACACATTATATATTCTGAATTCCCTCTTTCCTCTTGTACATTTGTTTACGTTTACTAAAATGTAGACCACACAGATACAACCGGCATACCTCCCCATTGGAAACTAGATTGTTTGAGAATGTTGTTAAACCTCTGCCCACAAGTTCGTTTTCTTCTTTTCTCTTCTCCAATATCAGTTGTCTCTTCAGAATCGTCACAGGATTGCCGATAATCTACTTATCTTACTTCTAATCCGACCGACGTCTCTTCGAATCGTATCCCATCCGGACAGATTCGGCGTAGAGGTAGTTTGGACAGTGGCCATTTAAACCAGACGCAGCTTTGCGGATTTTCTTGTTTATTTCGAGAGTCTTAGGAGGATAATACGATCTCCGAGAATGCGGTTATTCGGTTACACGATAATAATGTGTGCGTACACGTCGCCTTATAGGATTTATTACTCGATCTTCCATCAGCGAGCATTAGGGAAGAGGTAGAATTTCAATGGGATTCTCTCTTTTTTCTCTGTTATTCGTTCGTAGCCTCATTTTTCCTTCGTTTTCGTTATGTGCGTGCGTATCCTACGTAACGTGTAATGCCGTAAGTGCTAATTTTGACGGTGGCAGGACAGCAGGTTTCTGTTTTCGCCACGGCTGTCGTCGTTTTAAAAACAAGAAGGCATCATATTACGGGTCTCTTGTATGCGAAAACGTTCGCGATTATTCGCCAACCTTCCATCTATTCATGGCGCGATTCGTCTTGAAAGGATCCCGGTTGTACGACGCGACTATTTTTTTAATTTTCTCATTACGTAATTTGATTATGTACAACAGAAGTGACATGTGAATACTAATTTTGAACTGACAAAACAAAAACATCTGCAAATACCGCGACAGACGCTTTGAAGTGGGGTGCGGAATGATCTAACAATGAGATAAGTACGAGGGAAGATCAAGAAGTCCTTATAAAGCCCAACCATTGGCGGTTCTCCGTCGCAGTCACGAGGAATTCCTGCGTCCATAACTATTGATGAAAGCCCAAATCTCAATTTCCACTCATCAGAGTAGACGAAGAAAAGGTCAAAAGAATGGAGTTCACTAGGGGTGAAATCAACCGGCAAGGTGATAGCCACAGTCTTTTGGGCTGCTCCGGGGAACCATCCACGCTTACTACTTATACTTACATAAATAGACAACTGAAGATTCAAATAACTGCTTTAATACTTCCTATGTCTTTAATCAAGGGCGTTTCGCTCTTCGTTTGCATCCAAGAAGAGCAGTTTCAATTACCCGCCTCATGTAATCGAAATGCAAAAATATTAAAGTCAAAAATCTTTTGAAAACTTTCGGGTCAATGGCACATGCCTGATTCGCCGTTTAGTTTAAAATACTCTGTTTTTCTTCTTTTACATCCTTCTATTTAGTACCCTTATTTCGTTTCCGTCAATTAGAATTGGCCGGAGCAATGTTTTGTATAATCGAACTTTTCAGTTTTTGTCATACTGCTATTTATCTTATCGTTTCTTTGTCGGTTCTTTCTTCTACTAAGTCGTTGTTTTGTTTTATTTTGTTGTTAATTACTACACCCAGACATTTGAAATTCGCGACTTGTATTTTTTGACCTCCGTACTCTTTTGAAGCGTTTCTCTCTATACTTGAACTTGTGCTCGAAATCATTCTCAAATCTAGCCAATACCACCACATGACCTGCGAGAACGTAGTTGCTAATCGCCGATGGTCTATGGCCAAGATCCAAATTTTTAATTCCTTTCTTCCAAACGTGTTTGATGACGTCGTCCATCAGTGTTATGAACCTCACGCAGGCTCATCACATCATCATGTCCAATGACCTTAATGGTTCCGAACTTGTCTGATTTAGTGTTCTAGTACGTATATGACTTCTATTCTGTTATGTAAAGACTATTGATAGTTCTTCGCAGTTAAAGGCTTCCCTTTTTTCTAGTGGTTTCCATGTCTTTCCTATTGAGATGGAGCCAAAACGCCTTTTCTCTCCTCATCACTGATCGATAATCCTTCAGCAGGGTTTCCCCTTTATTTCCTATGTGATAGTTCTGTTCTTTTTTCCCGTTTCTTATAGATTTGGTTATTCTGTAGAATAGCTTCTTATTCAGATTTCGTCTTTCCAAACTTTTCCCATGCCATTTGTTTTGCTTTGAAAGCGTCATTTTTCACTGTCTCCTTTGTACTTTATATTTCTTATAGTTCTCTTCAATGTTGTGACGGAAATAGTTTTTCTACGCTTTTTCTTAGTTCTGATATGTTTATCTGTCTCTTCATTTCATCATGCAGGTTGTTTTCTTTTCTGATTGTGTCTAACTGTACTGCATATTTGCTGTGCTGTGGTTTTGTTCTTTATATATTTATAATCATAATCATCATCTTTAACCTTTCTATACTCACGTCAAAATGAAAGACGTATACTATATTATATAAATCGGTCTCACAGACCGTATGCGTGACTATAAGAAGGTTAAGACTTTAGCAAAGTATAAAAAACGGTGTGAACAAAAGAAAAAATAAAAACTGCATTTACCACGTTTTTGAAGATATCCATGTTGTAATATCGAGAAAATTATTTGAATTAAACGCCAAACTTTTGTCACAATGAGATCCAAAATAACTATTTGTGCCGCTTCCGTTAAAAAATGTAACTGTCTCAAAATGCCACCATACTTATATTGCGGTTAGTATTATTTCAGTGGCGTGCACGTTTAAGCGCGATACATTCCCAGTAAACATTTTTTAAATTTCGCGGATAGTTTAAGTTGGTATTTCCGGCAATAGTGAACATATGCGCATGCATTGTGCTTAGAAATTTGCGAGTATGTTCACTATTGCCGGAACTACCAACTTAAACTGTCCTACTATACTGTACTATACTATAACTTATAGTATTGTGGTACAAACTTTTAATGTAGTACACCTTTTACTACATATAGACACCGTGTCTGCTAAATATTAAATATTTATTACAAACTTGGAAAATACAAATGTCAATACAACAAAAGAAAAAGGAGTGGTTGAAGAGGTATTAGGCAATAGAAATTATATAATCAAAACTAGTAAGGATAAATTAGCATGGCGAAGACACACGAATCAACTTTTGAAAGGCTTAGATATGGAGGACACGATCAGGGTAGAAGACGAAATAGAAGAGGACACGGTAAAGGAAGTAAAGAATGGAATACCGGAGAAAGGGGAAACCAAACCGAAAAGCAACTTAAATGGAGACACCACACAAAGATTAAGAGAAAGTGTGGAGGAAAATGATAAGGTAGAGGAAAGTAAGGACAATAGAAGGGAAGAAAACGGCAAAGAGAAGGCGAAAGCTCTAGAAGCATCGAGATCTTCTGGTTTAGCTAGCAGTAGACCGAGAAGGAATATAAAACCTCCCGATCGATTAAATTTATAAATTATACATGTATTGATATATTGTATTAATAGTTTATGTTGTAAAATGGTTAATATGCTTTTGAAATGGTTCATGCTTAGGAGGGAGAGTTGTAGTATAGTTAGATTAGATAGATATTAGGATCGATGTATATTAGTGTAAATGTAGACTAATGTACATATTAACAATTGAAATAGATATAAACAACATGGCGTTGTATTGACATTTGTATTTTCCAAGTTTGTAATAAATATTTAATATTTAGCAGACACGGTGTCTATATGTAGTAAAAGGTGTACTACATTACAAAACTAATACCCACATTTAAATAACATTTTATTTTATGTTTCTTTAAGATTTGTATGTCCGCCATCATTGTTTATGCAAGTACCTACCCTTCTTTTCATATTTTTAAAAACACTATGCAGCTGCTCAAGTGTGATGCTTTGGTCAGCATCTATATAGTAGGACCCCTCAATTCCTCAATGGTAAGTATCCAATTTCTAAACACTACATTTCAAATATCTACAGAGGAAAAAGTTCAAGGGTAAGATCAGGTGATTTTGGAGGCCATCGTTGTGCACCTCAGATTCCATCGCCACAAATGTTTGGCATGGATTCGTGTATTGCTTGAGCTGTGTACGCTGTTCCGTTACCATGCTGAAAATACCCTCTGTTTCTGTTCTGAGAATACAGGTAGCCTGTTAAATAAAAGCAGGCTTCATCTCAGAAGAAACTCTTCAAGCGTACGCCAATGTTAAATATTAATTAAAAATGTAAAAAGATTTGATAATATTACAAAAATATAATCGGTTGCTATATTCACTCAGAAGTTTAGAAATAAATATTGATATCACCCTCTGAGGAAACCAGTATTTTTCGGATATCATTCTGGATCTCCCTGTACTTATCTTGTAGCTGCATTAACATCAGTCTGGGAATGTCAAATCATGTTGTATATCTTGCTGTTACTCTTTCAAAATGTTAATGCTGTGTCATTTTTAAAATTTAAATTTAGCGCCTGTTTGATTGTTCGCAATCGAATGAGGAATTGAGTGTGTAAAGGTTGGTAGAGTTGGAGGGAGGAGATGAATTGTGATGGCGTCGATGAATAGTGATGGCGTCGATGAATAAACGATTATTGGGTGTTTCGTGTTTGATTAGAAGGAGTCTTTTCGTGGGAGTCTTACAATATGTAGTTCAAAAGTAACGAGTCTATCATAAGAAAAATCAACTACAATCCAATAATCCATAACTTCTTCCGAGTCGCTCTACTTCCAACGTTCCAACTAACTTCAGTCCAATTTGCTCACTCTGTATACTATCATCGTTTTGAAACTATTTAAGATATGACGAATATATTGAATTTTTCGAGAAATGCATACTTCAGAAAAGGCAAAGAAGTAACCTCCATCTCAAGTAAATAAGCGTCTATTGAGGCCGTTTCTAAGCGTCCCGTGTATTCCATGTAATACACCACGGTCGGTTAGATTCGATTATAATGGCTGTCAGGTCATTGAAAATTTGAAAAGCGCTTTCCGAACGATTGACCACTCGAGAGCGGTCCGCAGACACTTTAGATGCCGACCGGCTGGAATAAATATTGAATTAATTCGAGCCTAAAACGATTAAATAGGTAATCCGATTACGAATTTAAAGGTGTAGGATATTGGAGGACGAAAATGACTTGATAAGCCAAGATATATGTATATATATATACCTGAATATTATTATTTCACGAATAAATCTTTAAATCGAGGGACTATATAACAATTTTTTTTATTGAAATAGGGAATTGAAGAATACGATATCCTAAAAAATGTTTGATAAAAGGAAGGAAAAGAAAATAATGTTCAGCACTTTAAATTCTTAAGTAATACAGTTGCTGATATACCTTCGATAGCTCAGTTGGTAGAGCGGTGGACTGTAGTGTATGAAATTGGCATGGTTATCCATAGGTCGCTGGTTCAAATCCGGCTCGAAGGATATTTTTGCCGTCATAATTTTTGTTAAAGCAAATATTATAATTCAATTATGTTAGTAACAATTTAGTTAAAGACTAACTACCTTGTGCCGATTATGTTTGGGGACGCTCATAATGCTGCTTATTCTTCTATTTTAGCAAATTTCTTCCTTTTTTGTAATAATTTGTTCAACACTGCTAATTCTTCGATTGCACCAAAAACCTTGTGACAATGAATATAGAAATAGACGAGACATTAGAATACGTGATAAGTCGGTGAAACGACGTACAACCAATGAATGCTGGATAAGTGGCAAAGATGGTGATGGGTGGGAGTCAAACGGTAGTGGCCATCAGGAGGACTTCCTGAAAGAAAAACAGATAGTTGCACTTTAACTTCAAACATGAGGAAGAGGAAAAAAAGACGCAAAAGAATCGTATGTTTGATAAAAAATTGTTTTAGATCAAGTTTAGCTGGAACAAATTTTTTATTCAATTTAGCGTGTGCCCCCGATTATCCCATTGCTGATATTTCTGTTATTATTTGAACAAAAGTCTTCATATCGAAGGAGATTTCATGGAAAAATAGAATTGTAGTTTAGGAAATTGTTCTATGCGACCAATGACCATGAATAGCAAGAGTCAATTTAAACTGGAAGCTTAGGAGAAAAACATTAAAGGGAATATTAAAGAGAATATTTGAAGGGAGGGGGACGGAGGAAGAGAAACGGTTCAATATCGAACTGTACTTATTATATAACAAATCGGGCTTTACTGACGTCATCAGAGCAATGCGATTGTTGGGGCACATCAATACGGTGGAAAAGTACAGATTGGTAAAGGGTATAAGATGGAGGAAGCTGGAAAGGAAACGCGGGAAAGGCAGATTCAGCAGGAAGTGGATAGCAAAGGTGTTAGAGAACTTGGAGAAGAAGGGAGTGGTAAAATGGTGGTAAAAGGCAAGAGACAAGGAAGAATGGGAAAAGATTACCCAGCAATGGATCTAAAAAGATATATGCACATATATTCTATTTTTTTCTGATCGTTGGATATTTTTTGCGTTTTCTCGGCAATCGTTTGGAATAATTTTTAAAAAATCCTACCTCATTGAATTTGGGGTGTCAAGATGCGTCGATTGATACACGGTTGAACCTTCACGGTACCATAGGAAGCGAGACCGATATACGATTTTGGCTATGTTTAGCAATTTCTAACGATTTCTTGCGTTCTTCTTTTTTGGATATCCTCGGCCACCATTTGGAATAATCTAAACAAATCATAGGCCGTTGAAATTAGCTCGTGAAGACGCGTCGATTCGTTTAAACGCGATCGGACGCAAAATACGTTGACCACGATAATATCTTCGTAAAGGTGCATAAAAGTTTTACTCTTACGTGGACAGCACCTTAACGTTTAGAGTGACAGCGTTCAACGAGTGATTTTTGGAATATGTCCAAAATATAGATCTCGACGTAGCGAAGAGGGTAAGAGGGTGTAAGATATGGGAGTAATTTACCGCTTTTGACATGGTTTCTTGCGATTTCCTCAGCAACCGTTGGAGTAATCGAGAAACATCCTGCGCCATTGAGTTCGGCTCATCAAAACTCGTCGATTGACATAGAATTGAACCTCCCAAAGCGTCACATATATGCGATTTTGGCAAATTCAAGCGATTTGTAACGAGTTTTTTGCGTTTATTGCATCTTCTCAATAATTGCTTGGAATAATCTAAACAAATCATTCACCGTTGGAATCAGCTCGTCGAGATGCGTCGATCGGTGTAGGTTTAAACGCGATCGGATGCAAAACATCTTGATTACGTTGAGTTACGGCGTTGATAGGGCGATTTTTGGAATCCACCATCGAGTCGAAATTCGAAGGATTAACGACGAAGGAATAATTTTACCTTTTTCTTCGCCGTTTTTTGGTAATTTTCTCGGCAACCGTCGGAGTAATTTAACAAAAATAATGCTTGTCACGTTTGCTCCAAAGCAAGTTTCCAAATTGTAATTGCCCTATATCGAAAAACTCGCGAACGACAAATCATCTTCCATCAAGATAAGGCGAGAATTCACTGACAGACTGAAAAACAATTGGGTCTTTAGAATCCACCGACTACCCCCGTGCCAATATGTCGTACACCATTACCGAGTGAAAACAAGCAAAATAGAAAATGTTTAATATTGCTAAATCAACCTCATCCCTCAGTCCAGTCAAAGCAAAACATATGGGACTAAGTCTTTTACATAAAATTTCTATGTATCTCTCCAATTAAATGAAGAATCAACGGTCAAGCCTAAAAATTTGGTATTGTCCACCTGAGCGATACTAGACTGATGTCCCTTGACTAGGTGAGATTGGTCCCTACCGCTTGAAGCTGTCCTAAATTCAATGAACACGGTTTGTCTATTATTCACAACAAGATTGTTGTTAGTAAAATAATTGTTTAATACACTTAAATGCAACTCGACCTATGGTTTTAGAGTGTTCAGTAAAGGTCAGAAGCGAAACATCATCAGCGTGCATGGTGACACCATCAGATAGAATATCATTTACATATATAATGTACAGAAGGGGCCTCAGCACGCTATCTTGAGGTACACCTCTCAATGTGCATTCACTTGACGTCGCGTCATTAATTTGTCCATATTGACGACGGATTTCTAAATAACTGGAAAACCATTCCAAACCACACCCCTAACACCGCATCTAGATAATTTCTCCAGCAAGAATTCATGATCTACGAGATCGAAAGTCTTACTTAAGTCAACAAAAATCTCAGCACGCGCGTTGCCCTTATCTATATACTCTTGTATAGCTCATTTAGAAATTCTGCAATTGCAGAAACTTGCTACGACCACTGCTAAAGCCAAACTAATGATCATTAATTGAGTTGAATTTTCCCATAAATTTTATTATTCTATTTCCGACAAACCTTTCAATGATTTTAACGAACACACTGAAAAGAGACATCATCGGTCGGTTACTTTCAACCAATTCCCCTATTACATCATCATTGGTGGAGTCACAGCGATTTTGTTACGTTCCCAATGGTAAAGAATAAACTGTGTGAGCAATGGTTCTAGTCGCGCGAGGAAGCAGTCGCTGTGTTTAAAGTGGCACTTTTGCCTAATCCAATTGAAAATTGGAATAACTTCTTTAAAATTTACTTTGAACGAAGGCAGAACTGTATCGGTCATTGTGTACAATGAACCATTTTCAATCGATATGAAACTATTTTCGTATTGTTATCAACCCCAATTGGAAAGACATAAAAGCCACTTTCTCCTGTAAAGATCTCAAAATTAAAGCAATTTCGTCATCGAATCAAAAAAAAAAACGAATAAGTGCAACGAGGCAGACAACCACCATTCCGACGACGAAATGTGTTCCCCTCGGCGATCGGGGAACGTAATTACAGAGGTGCGAAAAATCGAACGCATCATTCGGGATAATGATATTATTAAAACAGGTGATAATCGTGGTGGATATTAGACGCGTTAATGATAAGTTGATGGGCAAACAGGCGGCGATCTAGTCACCTAGGTGCCGGTGCCGGCGTAACAATTGCCCGCGAGACAGCGGACGCTTTGATCGATTGTTAATAACAATCGTTGATGGTCGGGTACGGGCTCAACTGCTATTGTTTGTTTATGCACAGTCAGCGGATACAATGCGTCGAAGACGTGCCCACGAAACCGGCGGGCTATCATTAGAGGAATTTACCCCGCGTTCGGGGCCTGTGATTATTATTCGCTACCGAATACCGCAACGCGCCGTAAAGGGCAGTGCGCGCGATGTGAAATAAGCTGCGTGGATAATGAAATAATAATAACACGTCTTTGACGAGATCATTAAATTAATAAAATAATAATCCGGATTATTTGCATGGAGTTCTTTAATATCTGAAGAATCTTCGTCTGGATAACGAAGGCTTGGATGTTCGAAGTTGTGCAGAATGGTTTAATTGTTAGTTGTAGAGATAAGCATGACGATGTGCCTTTCACTTGATACGAGGAGCGCCATTTATGTTTTTAGAAACGACCACTAAGTGGCGCTGTTGAGATCTGTCATTTAGTGACTTTACTGTCATTACTATTTTCGTCAACTTTGACATTTGTTCTGGTAAAAACAGTGGCAGCTTAGAAATTAACCGAGTATTTTGTGTTAAAGTATTATTTATTGGAAAGAGAAAACGCCACTTCTATTATTATTATACTTATTAATATTAATGTATAATTTATTATTATAAAGTGATTGATATTGTATACCCCCACTATTCCCACATACTATACTGCCTCTCGTTGGACCAACCTACCACATCAAAAAGGAACTATATGGTAAATATGACAAGTAAGTAACCTAATAACAATATATAAAATAACATATTTAACAGTTTGTTTATAGCGAAAGTTTACAAAAAGCAATTTTGTGAAAGAAATTTCAAGTGAAATGTTTTCGTGAGTGTTCCGTTTTTCCCATGATGACCCGGATAATTGATCTATTGTAGATTAAACATAGTGTACTGATAGGGCTCTCTTGAGAAAGCGACATCGACATTTGGTTTGCATCATTTATAACTTTGGAACGATTTCTTTTGGTCGATTCCCAATGTTGAATTCTCGCTTCATCATTGCGCCTAAAATAAGTATTTACCGCTGCTTAGACCAGACATGACCAACTCACTCAATATTAATGTAATATTTAACGTATGTTTACAGGAAAAAAATCATACATTCACCATTTAATGCAGAGGTTAAAATCTTTTCAAACGAAGCTTAGCCTTTCTTTCTGGAAATCTGACTGAATGTAAATTTGATCATTTTCCAACCATATCTTTCAATATTTCAAAAGAAAAGTTTCAAGAATTTAACAATATCCTTGCACAAATGACAGATTTCAAGCTGTAGGTTTAGTTTTCTACGGTTTAGTATGAAGTTAGCTCTAGTAGTAGTTGGTACGCTTAGAAATGAGATCGAATGTGATGTGAATACCTCGTGCACAATGAAACGACAACGGAGAAGAAAGAAATTTTTATTTATGTCATCCTGACCGTACGTCCGAAAAACCCACAAAGCAACGATTCGATTGCTTCAAGAAAATTGATAAAATGTTATCCATTATCTGAAATCCAAATCAATAATTTTCGTTCCACGCATGTCCCAGTACCAACACCTTTTTCCCTGCGGAAGCAGCATTGTCATCATCACTTTTCGGTCAACAATCCCTGATGGACTTCGTTCTACAACAAGAATCGTCCCCCATCTTCATTTTGCTCTTGATAGGCCTTAGGATATCGAAGTCTTCTTTCACTATATCTATCATCTTGCTTCTCTTGGATTCTGAAGTGCTTTTAGTAAGTGATTCTATATTTTCATCGCCCAGGGCTCTGGTCAGTTTTCTGAATCTTATAATAGTTAAGTAGATGTCGCAACCATCGGTTATTTATGGCCTTGGAGATGTTCCTCTGCTCTGGTTTATTCTATTTCTTAAACGAATTAATGTTTACGTTCCCAATACTAGATTTGTTGTAAGCTAGACAATCTGTTTGTACCATTATAAACTTCCATAACAAGAATTATGCAGTACTTGTTGTGTGGTGTTCGTCTTGAGCTAGAGCCGTATATCGCTAGTGATACTGAATTCCCTCAGTTTTTTACTGAGGATACCAACTTAGTTGCCGAAATACGTATCTGAAATTATTCCCGAAAGGTGTGGTAAGGGTAATTTTAGTTCTTTTTTCATAGATATTTTAGTATTCGTTCAGTGCCCAATCCCATTTTAGGAAGATCATTTCTTCTGTCCTCGTTGTCCTGAACTTTTCACTTGCAGCTGAAATTAATGGCCCCAACCTTCGACTTTTTCGGATCACGTCGCCTAATTTCAAGCAGTTATATTTATTTATTTCGTGGGAGTGAGGCTAGCAATTTGAGTAGGACTAAGTTATCAGGTCCCAACACAATTTGCCCCGTCTCTTTCTTTCCTCTTTAGCAGTAACTCTTTACGCTCTAGGTAGCTGCAGGAGTAGTTTTCCTTCAGCTGTTTATCCATTCCTTCTATATCTTTCGGTCCCGCATTAGATCTTCTCCTTTCGATCGAGTTTCTCCCATTCTTCCAAATCCCTGAATTTGCTCATTACAGATCTTTGCCGATCACGTTCTTCTTCCATTTGTAGTTGTGTTTTCTTCATAAATCTTTTTTACCAGTCTCTCTTCTCTCTTATCTTTATTTCCTTGCTATTTTCCTCGCTTCGTCTCCACGGCGTTTATACTACGTTCGTGTTTTGTTTGCATTGTCCTTCTTCAACTTTTCTACAAGCCACCGCCTTCCGTTTCCTCCTATGTATTGTACAATTTCTGGCTTTATTTCATCTTCTCCGCTCGTCTTTTCTAACTTGATTCGCTTATTGTTCATTGTCAACGTAAATGACAAACATGTAACGTAAGGAACTAAAACAAAGAGAACACAATAAGTGCTGCACTGGACTTCCAAGTGTCGATTGCAGTTTAGTACCCAACAGCAAATAGTTTATGACACTATCTATTTTAGTTTTTTTGGCAGAAATAATTTCTTTACGTTTTTCATTGCTATTAGTTACTGCATTCCTGACTAACTATTGTTTATTACATTTATCAGCATCTTAGTTACTTCAGAAAACAATATAGAATGACAGATACTGCATCTCCAAACAACGGAAATCGACCTCAAATGGAAACCATTCCTATATTAGACTGTATCCGGCGAGGAGAAATATATATATATATATAATGTAGGTAACCCATATGACTTATCCTACCGTTTGTTTTTAATAACTATATGCAACACTAAAGAGACAATCCTCGCTGCTCGATAAATATATACATCTTAATTTATAGTGTAGGTAATACATGTCCAGGCAGCAACTTCCGATCCAGAAATTTCGATAAATTTAGTTCACTCGATCTATTGTCATGTATTAAATAAAATTTTAACGTACAACTTTAGTAATATTTCAAACCTCCTAACACTCTTACTTTTTAACAGACTAGTTTAACATCATACCATCTTCACCTTCGATCCACCACCGAGATATTAGCTTCGTCTTTGAATCTAACACAGATAATCCGATTACTGGTTTGACATCCGTCTCGCTTAGAATTGGGATTTAATATTTCGAGGGGAACACCTGGTGCCTCTCTCGATCCATTAAGAGTGTTATTGGCAACATTACGAATCCTTTAAGAACTTTTCTTTGCCTATTGTTATGATGGCTTTTGATGTTATTAGCTAAGAAATATTGTTTGTTAATATTTGAATTTGTTGTTGAAATAAAAGTTTGTGGAATTCATTTTACAACTAAAAATATGTATGATTATGTATATCATTGAACATAAACGTTCTGTTCTTCTTTTTAAATCTATACGTTTCTTCTTTAATTTATACATAGTTGTATAATATGCTTCTACATGCAGGCGCGATCAAAACTAACAAAGTACAGATGAGGTCAACATAACACAACCTTACAAATATACATATACGTATAAAGAACAGGGTAAAGTTAGGAATTAATGAATTTGAAATGAATGAAATTAAACGCGTTTAGTTCTAAGATCCGCCACCACTACAAGTGGATCGCTGCATGTACAACTACGAAACGAAACGTTCATACAGCCGCGATCAAAACTAACGAAATACAGGTATGGTTAAAAATAACTTAACATAAGCTTAGAAATATATTAAGAACATGGAAAGTAAGGAATTAATGAATTTAAAATCAATAAAAATAAACGTGTTCAGTTCGAAGATCCACCACCACTAACTAACTACGAAACGAAACTTCCATACAGGCGCTGTTAAAACTAACAAAATATAGGCGCGGTCAAAAATAACGTAACACAACGTTACAAATATCGCTTGATATCTTCAATAAATCCTGTCTTTGAATGAATTGCAAGCTTCTTCTTTTATGGATCCTGCCTAATACCCGTGTCTTGACGAAATCGAGAGGAGCCCTTCGTAAGATAGGGGAGACACACATTTTGCTTCTTATTTCTTTAACTGGTTTATCATTTTACATAGAAAGAGAGATAAGATTTAGTAATTATCTTTCATGTTTTATCTTCGTAGCAACGTAGTTTCTCTTCACCTGTAACTAGTATAAATACTCTAAAATGGTAACATTAGCAGCCGATGTTTATGTGTCAGTTTATCCCTTTGATATAAGCCATGGTTTTTTTGTTGCAAATGGAAAGTTGATAAATTTATTTTTTATTGACGTTTATAACAGGAATATATAAAAAAATATTGTTCCTAAAGTTGGTCATAAATATAGTCGTTGGAGTCATCATCACTATCTACAGTAGTAGCTTTCTTCTTCCTTTTATCTGTTTTCTCTTTATTCTGTAACAGTTTTGAACCTTTCTTGAACTCTGTATTCTGATTTTCTTCAAAACTAGTTTCGCATACCTCCTGATCGACGCCTGCAAATTCCGAAACTGTGTCGTGCCTACTATTCATATTCAACATATTTTCCTAACACCCTAAAGAACTCATTAAGATGGTAGTTGCTCAGTGTTAAAGCACCTTTAACCTTCCTATACTCACGCATACGGTCTGTGAGACCGATTTATATAGTATAGCATACGTCTTTCATTTTGACGTGAGTATAGGAAGGTTAAATTCTCTGTACATGAAGAATTCTTAATAATATTTTTGTGTTTGTTGGAGACCGTCTAATATTGCAAGCTATGGTTTGTCAGCATGAACTAACCTTGAGGCTGCGTCAACATGGGCGAGGAAATTTACGCCATGTGACCGAATACTGTCAGACTCGCCAAATCTTTTCGCGGGCGTACTATAAAATGCTACCTAAAGTTTGATAGCCTTCGAGTTGACTAAAATCAACAATTGGAATTTTTTCTACCCTCGATTTTCGTGTCCTTTGCTTCTACTTGTTCTTCTATTGTTTGAACGTCGTAATTTTCCTTGATGTTTTATTTTCGTCTGGTTTCATCGCGTATTCTGCACAATTAAGTTGCCCTCCTGGGAAACTGCATAGTTCAAGACTAATTCTAATTGTCCTTTTGCTTATTTTTCCTTCAATTTCTTCTTCCATTTTGCGATAAATCATACTTCTCTGGTATAAATTTTTATTTTCGTAACTTCGCATTTTAGATCGTTTTATTCTAGTAAGTAATCCCGATATAACATTAATCACATGAAATATTTAAGAAAATGGCGCATTAGTAATTAATACTTCATTAAATAATCCCGAACGTTAGAACAACTACTACTACATATCCAACAGTTTTATCGTTTCAGACACTTATAACACGTACGTACGTAAAGGCGAAGCCCCGGTGTGTACGGTGCGCGCCTTCGATGATTTATCACGCGCTATCTTTTAATAATAATTTGTGAACCCGTAATTAACAACTTTATTTGCCGACTGGTCGAACGTCTTTCTTTCCTTTTGTCGTCGCGCCGGCCGGACGCTTTCCGCTCTTTATTCAATAATTCTTTATTTTGTAAACGTCTCTGCGTCTCTTAATCCCCTCAAAGGGATCCCGACGGTATCGAAGCCTTTTTTCTGGTTGCGCGAGACACCTTCACAATACCCTTGTAATCAGGTACGCTCATATGACGGCGTATAAATAAGCGGGTTTTTAGGATTCCGTTTTTGTTTTTCTTCCTTTTATTCGGGGCTCGGTATTTTGATATTTAAATCGGGGGAAAAGTCCATTTGCATAATGAAATTACGAAACTCCAATGGTTTATGCCCGTAGGAACGTCAACGTTATTTGTTCTCTCTTGCTTCTTTAAAGTTGAAACGTGAAAGTACGAAGTAAGAGATATTGTAAAAATGTTTCAATACAGGCTAAAATAAATAGATGTACATACGAGGGCAGATTGAAAAGTTTTCGACACACTTGGTCCAACGCCTCTCTAGCTTCTCGATTCCCTTCTAGAAATGGCTTTCTTCGAGGTTCCCAAAATAATTGTTTACAGCTTCTATCAGTTCTTCATTCGACCAACATCTTATCCAGAAATGTTTTGAGTTTTAGGAACAGGTGGAAGTCTGATGGAGCCGAATCAGGCGAATACGGTAGATGCGGAAGAATTTTAATCATCAATTCTGTCAATTTTTGCGTAAATTTGTCCAACGTTGGTTGTTTTCGCGGCGTAAGCAACACTTTAAAACAAACGTAATACTACGAAATAGTATTTACGGCAACGTACATGTATACACAACAGATCTCATTGAAACTCACAGTTATACTAAAAGTTGTATCGAATCTTCGCCACTGCTCGTTGGCGCTAGCGAGCAACTCTATTCACTCTCACTCAACTCAACTCTGCAGAACATTTTGTGTAAAAGAAGGCATGCAGCGAAATGTTACTGGAAACTTGATATACCCGCCTACGTATATGCAATTATTTTGCGTTCTGTAACAAAGTCAATATAAAACTTTCGAATCTGATTTTGTATATTGATGTTTCTTGTAAACCTTTTAACAAAACCAGAGTATTTCTTAATTTTGCTAAACGCAAACTGTAAAATTTCCTGTCCTTTCTAATCGCTAAGCACATTTTAAACGTATTAGCGAACGAGAAACCCTTCCCATCAAATTACAGCGCGCTAATCGATCAGTTAATAAATCCGGTGCATCGGTGGCGGTGTCGAGTTTACAAGAAAAAGAATTACCGACCTTTGTGCAGGTTAAAATGGTTTACAAAGGCCAACCGGTGCACCGGTGCACGTCAATCGTTTCGATAAATCGGTAGGCGAAGGAACGAACGAAAGGGCGATCGCGGTTCGAATCAAAGTTCTTCGGCGATGTTTGAAGGCTTAGAAGAGCGTCGAGGGATCACCGCCTCCTTGATTGAAGGAAAAAAAGGAAATGCGGCAATAAAAAGGAAAAAAATCGTAACGAAGAATACGTTTAACATGTGTAAAAGGGAAAAGAAGGCGCATATATATATGTCGACGCATGTACGTACAAAGTGAATGTGTTGTATGTACCTGTGTAAGCGGAGATCGTAATTACAGTGAGGAGGTAATCGAATATTCGTGAATGGATCCGGTTTATAAATATTTTATAAGCGGCTCCTTTTAATCTGCCTTTCGTGTTTTGGAACTCGAAATCAAAATATCTTCAAACACCGACAGGGTGCAGCGAGGGAAGAAACGTTTTAAACGGTTAAAAGGTTGCTGGTAAAAGGCTAAACGCAAATTTGAGCTTTACGCCAAAATGTATGTTTATTAAATCAATTATACATAGAATTAGGTGTCTATTTATTATATAATAGCATTTATTGGGGCAAGGAATATGTGGTAAATCTTAATTAAAGTTCAAATTATTCGAATGTCTCCGACCAGCAGGAGACCTTATGAATGTAGCCGGTTTCGGAAAATTTATGTTGATTCCATTTAGCAACATAGAACCTCTCCTACTCCAAGTAGGCGTCTAAATGGTTAGATGCTGGTGCCCCCGGTAACTTGAGCACCCTTGTTGGAAATTAGGTAACCAAGCCCAGTGGAAAGTAAGATCACAGCTGACGAAGAAGGGAAAATTGGTGCTGCGACGAATAGGGGGTTGTTCATGGGATTAGCAGTCGAATATCGGAAACAAGAAAACGTTGCTACGAATCCTGAAGGGAGGCCTCGAACTAGGCGGACTCAACGGAGTCAACCTCGGAAAAGAAAATATCTGCTACGATGAGAAATGATTCCGATAAGGATCATCCACGTCATCTCATATAAAAATAAATACATTCATTATTGCTAAGATTCGATAAACGAGGGCATGATAAGTACCTAGTGTAAACCGGACTGTGTTGTTACTCTTCCGCCGTTTAATTTCGCACCTGGAAAGTGGAGATAAGCGGTGGGGTGACAGCGTCAGTCCGGTTTACACTACTTAATGATAACTTATGCATTCATTTGTCGAACCTTAATTATTACGCTGTCGGCACTTATGTACTATTGCGGCAAAACAAATCGGACACTTAAGGTGTAGTTTAAATCTGGCTTTTGCCTTGTCAAATATTATTTCATTTTTAAATCGTTATTGACATATGTCATTATCTGTATTTAAATGCTGATATATCTTGTTTCGGAAATAGAGAAACGAATTTCTGAACGAACCCAAGCACAAATTATACCCTATAAAATCTGATACTTCGAAAAGGGCAGAGAAAACAGGAAAATATAATAAACACCACAAAAACTAGCGGTAATAAACAAAAGTCAATACATTTGACAGAATTACGTACACGATACGAATATAGCAGAACAGGTGCAGTGTAATTTGGTGCTGCTTTCGACCAATTTACTATAAAGTGGTGTGTTCAGAAATTCGTTTCTCTATTTCTGAAGCAAGGTATAGAAAAATGCAAGTAATCACATTCCTTGGGGAAGAATGATTGATAAGGAGATTAGGTAATAGATTTGGAGTCTCCAAAGGCAATATTCACGACATTAAAAGAAAAGGCTACATCAAAATTGACGTGAACATGACAAACGATTCGTTTACACTGCTAGAAAATAGTCAAAATAGCCTATAAGACTTGTCCGGATTTTTTTTCTATTTACTAAACACTCACCCAAAAGGCAAACCATCTCTATTTCTTGTACAATATACCTTGTTCCAGAAATAGGGAGACAAATTTCTGAACGAACTCCAAGCCCAACTTATACACTATAAAATTTACGCGGCAAATTAAAGCGATACTTTGAAAAAGCAGAGAAAACAGCAGAAAATAATAAACACCACAATAACTAGCGGTAATAAACAAATATCGATACATTTGACAGAATTACGTACACGATACGATTATAGGAGGATTGGTGTAGTGTAATTTGGTGCTGCTTTCGACCAATTGGAATTTACTATAAAAGTGGTGTGTTCAGAAATATAGTGTGCCTTGTTTCAAAAATAGAGAGGCGAATTTCTGAACGCACCACTTTTATATTAAATTCTGATTGGTCGAAAGCAGCACCAAATTACACTGCACCAATCCTGCTATAATCGTATCGTGTACGTAATTCTGTCAAATGTATTGACATTTGTTGATTACTGCTAGTTATTGTTGTGTTTATTATATTTTTTTATTTTCTCTGCGTCATACATTTTGCTGATCTGAATATCGCTTTAATTTGCTGCGTCAAATTTATTCCAGATTTTATAGCGTGTAATTTGAGCTTGGGGTTCGTTCAGAAACTCGTCTCTCTAGTTTTGAAGCAAGGTATAATAAATCAATGAATGCAGACGAAACAAGAATGTTTCTGAACGGATCATCGATTGCAAACGATCCTGACGGACAAGTACGCAACTAATGTGAAAAACATAACCAACAAATTTACACTATTTAACATCGAATCAAATGTGCTGATTAGTAAAATAAACTAGTGAAAAATAAATTGATTTAATTGATGCATTATAGAACCAAGCGACCTAAGTTGTTTTAAGAAATGGAATAATAAACGCCTCACTTATACTTATGGATATGTTCTTAGAGGTTAAGCTAGAAGTCGCTTTTTCCGATGTACAAATAATCCTTTCTTAGAAGAGCGCAGCTAACCTCAATCGTCTTTTCCTTTTATTTCGGAGCGATTGGATGCTCGACATGGAATAATAGGAGATTAGGGACCGCAAGTTCTTATACGATGGACAAGAAGACAAATAATTCATCTGAAACGATAATTCGCCGTTAAAACCGGCCGGAAATTTTATTCTTACTAATTTCTAGAAGCGTCTGCTGAAATGTGGTCTAGCACTTACCGAAATTTGGACGTCGACTTCTCTCGAACGGTTTCAACGATGTTAAGTAAGTGGAAAATATCATTGGGAAACGTTCTGATGAATATTGCTCGCTCAACATTGGTATTTCCCATGAAAAACGAGGGAATTTTAAGAAAACGAAATTATGACTGTCGGGAGTATTTTTTCCACGATTTTCAGAAGAAGGTGAATCCAGCATAAAGTCAACAAACACAACCATTTCCATGAATGGACAGCTTTAACATTTTCATAGGTACCAACACTTTGCCTACCTTAAGAATCAACGTAGTAGTTTATATTTTATTTTTAACCGGCTATACCAATACTTCTTCTGCTCGGGGATTCGGCTACCTTTTTGGCTAAATACATCTCTGCGAGTTATCGACACATCATCTGGAGAATTATAATTTGTCAATTGCAGACCGATTAAGTGTACTGACGAGTTCCAATAAGGACGAAGATAATTGGTTTGCAGTTGTGGTCCAACGAATAATAATTTCCCTCATGGATCATTGCCGAATATGCAAATTGTGCTTGCTTAGTAAGCTTTTGCACAGTTACTTGGTAGCTGCCCATTAACCTTTCTAATTAAATTGGGTCGTTGTATGGAGAGTCCTCTAGATTTTATTTCATTGCCGAGTGAAAAACTAATTACCATACATTTGATGCCAGTTTGCAAATCATCCATGTTTATTAGTATCAATGACAGATCCATTACAACTACCTAGACGTTGTACAGATGAGAAGAACCTTATTTCGAAAGCAAATGACAAAAAGGGGCTTGTATACCGTTGCCACGCAGTAACGTTAAAATAAGAAGATGAAATTTTCTAATTAATCGCGATCCTTAGGACTTCAACAAAGCAATAAATCCTGCGAGAACGCCTCGTTATTGGCGGACAAAAGAGGAGGAGTCCTAAGAAACCGCACCCACGGATCAGAATTATTATGTAACGTAGCTAACGAGTAACAAAAACATACGCGAAGGTAAAAATAATTCATCGAACTCATTCCATATAATACAAAGTATAGATATACGTACACATACTTGCATAAATGTGTGTACTCGTATGTGTGTGTACGAAATTTGCAATTTAAAGTGTCCAATGAAATGAAGGAATGCAATTAGGATGGGAAGGAATAACGTTTCAAAGAGGATTTAATGGAAAATTTGGAAAATTTGGATTTGATAATTGCGCGTCTAATCTTTTATTTTTGCAGGGAAACATGTAAAGAACATAAACATTCTTCTTCAACATTTCTTCCTCGACTGCATTTATGAGACACTGATCGAACTTGTGATGGGAACAATTGGCAAAATCTTCCGTTTGTCTTCGGTTAGGTATTTTGCCCGTTCACTTCAACTTCAGCCCACGACATCGATGTCTAGCACTCGCACCAATGTTTTGGTGGCCTCCCAGATGCTCTCCTGATTTTCTGAGTTCCTTTAGCGAGCATATTCATCCCAGCCTTTTTCTTCTTTGCTTAGACCATTTTGCTATATTGACACGTCTTGCATCTCTTATATTTCTAATGTGCTTTGTGTGACTACCCTATTTTCAGCTATGTTGGGCAAAATTAACTTTGTATTGTGGTAACCTTTAGTCCCACGTCGCGAAGCCAATCAGGTATATGATGATTCCCCTAACTTCTTTTCATAGACCACTTTACTATATTGGTCGTCTTGCATTCCTTATATTTCTAATGTGCTCTGTGGGATTACTCTAGTTTCAGCTATGTTGGACAAAATTAACTTTGTAAGTGGGTGACGTTTAGCCCCACGTCGCGACCCCAATAATAACTAATTAAATTTCATGACTTCCAAAGCATCAATACCATCATCTAAGCTGTTGGCTATAGCAGATCCTATTTCACAGAAATAGGGATATTCATTTCATCTGTCGTGAGATCAGAAAGTTCACGAAGAATTTTCGGTATATTTGAAATTTTTGCATTTATCAATCTTCGCGTTGTTTGATCTTTATTTTCGCTCGCTCTTATCATATCAGCATTTTTCTCTCACCCACTATTATCGCATCATAATAGGCTTGTTTTGGGTTCCTTATAAACAGTATACCTGACATCTTCAATCGTAGTTCTGGCTGTTACAGCAATTGCAGTACATTTCAGAACAGAACCCAATTCGTTATTCACAGCTAGAAAGTTTACCTAATCAATTTTCTGTGACACCCCAGGAAAAGGGATAGAAGGCTTAAGGATTAAGTAAGTAAGTATATGTAAATTCTTATATTTCAACCATTGAAATCCGGTTTCAACATTGGCGTAAGAGACTCATTGTCGTTCCTAAAATACACTCATCATAAATATTTAAACGTAATCACTTATCCCACCCATATCACTATAATGACAACGTCCTCCCAATTCCGTTCCCATTCCTTCCCTTCATTTCCATTTATCTGTCAGCACCGCTAGAATTCGCCCGGTAAATATTTGAACGAAATGGCATTTATATCAGATGGAAATGTCACCTTCTTCCTCCTCGACTACGTTCCAAAATTTGTTCTTGTGGTGGTATGCATTATCTATGCATACGTATCGATCAAGAGCAGAATTTTTTATTCGAAAAGCTGCCACCAAGTGATGGGTGAATGAAGGAAGCGATCGCGTGTAATTATGAATTCGGCTATGAAATTTTCAGGAAGGATATATCACGAGATAATTTGATGAATGGGATTTAATAGCGTTAATGTATCGCTACCTGCTTTGTGTTTAACACCGTCACCTCTACAACGGGTATTTTATTTTTAGCAATCGATTACCTTTCAGATCGTTGCTTCATTACGAAAAGTTCGATAAGGAAAAAAATATATGCATTAGCATAATTGAGAAGATTAGTTAAAAGGCTATTCTTTCTCGTTTACCGGTAAGCATTGTTAAATATCCGGATTTTTTTTTTTGGTAATTTGAGAATACCGTTACCATGTATAACCCCAATCGACTATTATGTAATTATAATAATTATTTCGACGAGCTAATTCGGTAGTTATCGTGGGAAGTAGGTGCGGATCCCAGCTAGATATAGTTATTTTATTCATCCATAGAATAATGTACTGAGAATTTAGTTAAATTTCTTAAAGAAAATTGCACCGGGGTAGGTCTTAATTAATGATATAAAAAGCATAAATTATAACAAATGAAATAAATTTTAGGATGTATTTAACATAAAATCAAGATAATTACCTAGTGTTGTGTGTGTGTGTGTGTGTGTGTGTGTAATTTCTCTTTCGATGCTGGTTCTTCTTATATCTCCTCTCCTAACTTCTATTCCCGATGCACCTTTAACTTCTATGGATTCTTCCAATTCTTAGATTCTATCTTCTCTGGTATGGTGAGGTTCTTTTATTCACGGGTACTTCTTCTTAAAACTCTTTTATGCCAAATATATTTATCGACTTATTTGTTGACTTATCTATCTTGTCAATTTTCTTCGTCGTTAACCACACAAACTTTTCATTTCTTTTGGAAACCAGGACTACACTGCTGTATTTTTAAGTTGTCCACGAAACGAAAACTTTAATTCACCTTGACTCCAGTTCATCGAGGTATATCGCCGTTATAGAAACCTGTTTTGAATGTTGATGCATCCTTGGTTATTTCCAGTAATTTTTTATGAATTCTTGTAATGTATAAGTATTGTATATATGCATCTGAATGTTAACAATCATTTTTTATCCATTAATATATGCTTTTTATAATAATTAATAATTTTATTTCTAGTGACATTTGTTTCTCCCATTAAACGTCTCTGGCTGGAGTTAAAATAAGAAGCTAACACCCGTAGGTCGAATATTACTACACTACAATATGCATACGGATGGTGAGAGTAGTTTTCTAATTGCAACTTTCTTGGTTAGTTTATCGGCAATCACGAATTGAAATAAGTTCAAACCTTGCCAAAGTAACACACGTAGGGTAATAAAATGCTCAAATGCCCAACATTAATTGTGAATTTTGATCTTACTACAATAAGCACACATTTTACAGGTATTAGTAAAAAGGAAACAAAAGAAAAATTACTATCATACCGTTTGACCATCAAACAATAGTAACATCTCTTCTTATCCATACAACATCCATACATACAACACGTGATTCCGATACTTTTCCACTGACAACTGAACACCCGCAATCCGAAAATTCAGATTTCGAAAAAACAGCATAGACCGACAAAAGTACCTTCGTATAAGAACGACACAATTTCTGACTTTCAAGAATCAGAGCGCGTCTGAGAATTTGTCATGAAACTTGAAATTTATTAAATAACGTCGGGCATCAATTTTTTCCAAAATAGTGACAGGTAACGAAACTTATATTCCCTTTTGTCGACCTTCCTACCCGCCAAGAGAATCGTGTATGGATTCACAAAGATGGGAAAACTCCTACGATGACTAAGAAGCAGCGTACTATGAAAAAGGTTATGTATGCAACATTCTTCAGAAGTACGAGCTTGGTAAATGCAATTAAGCTAGATGGACAAAAGACAGTTATAGCTAAGTGGTACACTGAAAAATATTTGCCTGAAGTGTTCAGGACAAGGGGATTATGGTCCACCATGACAATGCATTGTCCCAGACGGCAGCTTCATCTCTCCAGTTTTTGGCTGAAAAAATTATAAAAGTTATGGAACATCCTCCGTACTCACCTGATGTGAGTGTGTGTTAGTATTTTTGGGGCTTAAACGAAATTTGCTGGTAAGAAGATTTCCGTCTGAAGAAGAGATTGATAATATGGCAGTCCACGCTTACTTTGAAGGTATTCCGAAAGAAGATTGGTTGGGAGCTTTTAAACAGTGGAAAGAAAGAATAATCAAGTGTATCATTGCTGAAGGGAATTGCTTTAAAAAATCGTAGAAATTATTAACCGTGTTTTTTATTCTCAATAATTTCAGCTTACCCCTAGTATAATAATTTTGATAAATTGAATTTTATTTCATCTCACAACGAATTGAGTTGAAATACAACGCGACATGGATTCCCCCGGCACAAAAGAGGAATAAAACAAAATTATAGTTCGTGCGACAATGTCCAACAATAACGACGGAGGGAAGGAGGGTGTGTGGGAGAGGAGACTCTAATAGTTCCTTTCTATATCCCTTTCCATCGTGTCCGACAAGCCGAAACTTAAAATAATTATTTCAGAAATGTTGTGCAATAAACGGCACGTTCACAGACCAAGCAACAACCGCACGCTAGGCCGGGAGAATTATAATTAAGCTGTCAGGCAACGATGGCGCTGACAGCTCAATGCACCGGAAGGGCTTCCATGTTCACGGCCTACTACTCTTTACATGCAATACGTTCGTTTTTGTACATTACGCTTCGCTCGATATATACGTACGTATTAGTTTTATTTATTTTGCCAGACGACCAAACGACGCGGCCATTTTGGACGACCGACGTGTTAAGTAACAACTTTGTGTGGGTAGCCGTGCGTGGTAATGTCGTCGAACGAGAAGAAGATGGAGAAAATTTCTCACCTTTACGTGTGTATTAGCGGAGAAAATTAATGATTACGGAGACGGTTGTTACGCATGTATTGCATCGTGCGAGTTAACACCGATGACGAAGGCATTGTTACCAAATGATTTCGACAAATATTGGAAGAATCTCGTATGGATTAGTGCAGCCACGTTTTTACTAGTTGGAGGTTGTGCATTGGTCTAGCCGTCAAATCACGTAACTGTATGTATGCAGACCATTTAGGTCCATAGCCTTGTAATCCCTCTCCAGCAATTCCTGTCTTTCGCCTCTTCCCTCCAGTTCTGGACTTTTTTCTCTCCAACGTCGTCTCGGTTTTCCTTGCTTTATTTTACTCTCCGGTGCCCTTCATGCCATTTCCTTTACGTCTCTTCCCTATTCCATCCCCTCCAAGTGTCCAAGCCATCCGATTCTTCTTGCTCTAACAAAATTAGCGATCGTTGCGTCAGGAAACAATGAACTTTGCTTTTTCAAATTTTCAGATTTCGGAAAAAATTAATATGTTGTAGATTAGACGAAATTCTGTGCACAGATGTTTTCGAAGGCGTAGAATACGACTTTGACGTCAAAACTCGTGAAATTTGCTTCGTTTGGGTGCTAGAGCATACCAGAGCGATTCGTCCAGAACCACTTTTCACTTTCTCATTGAATATTTCCTCAATGAACCGTCTCTCGTACACGAAATTATTTTATCCCTAATCTACACCAGAAGAGCTTTAATTTGATGTGTAATAAGTGGTACTTCGGACTATTTCGATTTTCTTCAAAATTCCAAGGGGTACCCCTTTGAAATTTCGGAAAAAATTAATATGTTCTCAATTAGACGAAATTCTGTGTACAGGTGTTTTCGAAGGTGTAGAATACGATTTGACGTCAAAACTCGTGAAATTTGCTTCATTTGGGTGTCAGAGCGTACCAGAGCGATTCGTCCAGAACCACTTTTCACTTTCTCACTGAATATTTCCTCAATGAACCGTCTCTCGTACCCGAAATTATTTTATCCCTAATCTGCACCAGAAGAGCTTTAATTTGATGTGTAATAAGTGGTACTTCGGACTATTTCGATTTTCTTCAAAATTCCAAGGGGTACCCCTTTGAAATTTCGGAAAAAATTAATATGTTCTCAATTAGACGAAATTCTGTGTACAGGTGTTTTCGAAGGTGTAGAATACGATTTGACGTCAAAACTCGTGAAATTTGCTTCATTTGGGTGTCAGAGCGTACCAGAGCGATTCGTCCAGAACCACTTTTCACTTTCTCACTGAATATTTCCTCAATGAACCGTCTCTCGTACCCGAAATTATTTTATCCCTAATCTGCACCAGAAGAGCTTTAATTTGATGTGTAATAAGTGGTACTTCGGACTATTTCGATTTTCTTCAAAATTCCAAGGGGTACCCCTTTGAAATTTCGGAAAAAATTAATATGTTCTCAATTAGACGAAATTCTGTGTACAGGTGTTTTCGAAGGTGTAGAATACGATTTTGACGTCAAAACTCGTGAAATTTGCTTCGTTTGGGTGTTAGAGCGTACCAGAGCGATTCGTCCAGAACCACTTTTCACTTTCTCATTGAATATTTCCTCAATGAACCGTCTCTCGTACCCGAAATTATTTTATCCCTAATCTACACTAGAAGAGCTTTAATTTGATGTGTAATAAGTCGTACTTCGAACCATTTCGATTTTCTCCAAAATTCCAAGGGGTACCTCTTTGAAATTTCAGAAAAGAATTAATATGTTCTAAATTAGACGAAATTCTGTGTACAGATGTTTTCGACGGTGTAGAATACGATTTTGACGTCAAAACTCGTGAAATTTGCTTCGTTTGGGTGTCAGAGCGTACCAGAGCGATTCGCCAAGAACCACTTTTCACTTTCTCATTGAATATTTCCTCAATGAACCGTCTCTCGTACCCGAAATTATTTTATCCCTAATCTGCACCAGGAGAGCTTTAATTTGATGTGTAATAAGTGGTACTTCGGACCATTTCGATTTTCATCAAAATTCCAAGGGGTACCCCTTTGAAATTTCAGAAAAAAATTAATGAGTTCTAAATTAGGCGCTCTTATGTTTACGCTTACGGTTACGGTTACGCTCGAGCCGGTAAGATGTTCTTTAAGAAGTATTCACTTCAAAAATTCTGCAGATCTTCGCTCGCCAGTGGAATCTTTTGTAAATGCTCGACTCGCTGGCTGTAATAGGAAAGATTAAAGCACGAGAAAGCGAAGGAACCTTAGGGAACTCCAATTTAACCCAGATTTCCACTCACATTAAGCTATTTAATATTTGATTACTTTCGAACGTATTACTACTACATCACAAGCAAATATTACCGATGAGTTTTACATCTAAATAAGTAAATATAAACAGCGTATGTACTGTAGTTAATTAAGATCGGTGTAGTTATGACTTTAATAAATTACGACTTAACGAGCTTGGCATTCCTTTGAAATAGATAATTACCGCACTACTTCGTATTTCATGTACTACTCGAATGATTTACTACAATGAACGCATTTATCTTGCTCCAGGCTAGGTCTTCTCTGTGCATACAATATGCAAGGCGTAGTAATTATTTAATTTACGGGCAAACACTTAATAATATCACGGATCAGCTTGATTAATACGAAATGTCCTTTTTCACATGGAAGAGTTATATTTTTAACGTGGGAATTTGTAACTTATTAGAAAATGTGTGCCTTCTTGTATACAGCTGCTAGGTCTAGAATTGTCGTTTTCTTCAAATTAATTATTTATCTGGAACACGTGCTTTGCTAGTGATGTATTCGGTTGACTCAACTCAGTTATGAATAATACGAGGGGCGCCTTTTATGCTTTTGTAAACGACCACTAGATGGCGCTATTGGAATCGCGTTATTTTACTCATTGATTTAAGTCCCCAACAATTTGTTGGTTAGTTCCGAACTGGGTTCATGACAGTCGTTTCGCTCTCTTTCTTCGTCAAGTTCTTACTTTTATACAATTTAATGTGGAGGAGAGTGAGTACGACAGTAAGAATTTTATTTGCCTCAAGAAAACTTATAAATTAATTAATGGTAATACGAGGAGCGCCTTTTATGTTTTCACAAACGACCACTAATTGTAAGTGGCGCTAGTGAAATGTGTCATTACTATTTTCGTAAATTTCGACATTTGTTATTGTGAAAACAGTGACCAGATTAGAAATTGACCGTGTTGCAGTTTGCAGTCAACATTCAAAAATGAATTTTGTGAAGGAATGGAAACTTCACGTGCTACAGGTTTTCTTAGATGACTTTTTACGATTTTAGTAAAGATCTGACTCAATAGCAATGCATAGAATTGCTTCGTTCAATTTTTGGTAAAGACGCAAAATCTCAAGAAAATATATATTTGTGCCCATTTACGCCAGACTGCCACAGACGTCGGATTTTTTCTTCACTTTTTGCAATTGTCGTAGCCTTTTTAACTTCCTCCCTCTAGGTCTTCTTCGCTCTGCCTTTTTTCTTTTCCTATTACTCCGACTTCATATATTCTCTTGTTATTGTAATCAAAACTTTAAAAAATGTAAGCTGCTTGTTTATATGTTTAACGATTCCGACAGTTGCTATGTATATAAGCTTTAGAGCCTAAGAAAGATGTATCTACTACTATCACACGAGCGTAGGTGTTGAAATTGGTTACAATAAAAGTGCGCTATAAGTTGGTAACAATAATAATAATAATAATAGACGTACGATCAAATCGGGGACCAGCTGTGGAATGCGAGGAATATCGTGTTGACCGCATATTAATACGGTGTTAACGTGTGTTGTATTGCACCCGCCCGCGGTTTCTCAACGACCCCCGCAGAGATGATCAGCAGTTCTAAAACTTTACGGTCCTTTGTGAAGGTAGCGGTTAATAATAAGCTACGTGACATAATTTTATTTAATGTGGTTAGGATGTTATGTTCTACAATGGGTTTATATTCTTAATCCTTAACGATGGTGTTGTTGTATTCTTTGTACGTACGAAGTATAGTAAACTGTAATTTGAATCGTTGAGGGGAATGTGCAGAAATGACATTTTACAGTCAGTAATAGACGAGATATTTTCCGAATTATCACGAATATTTTCCTCTGGTTAAGTTAATGATTACCCTTTCTTCCACACACACTCCATAATAAGAACTTGATGATACGTGAAACCGTGAAACTATAAGTAATGGTAATAACAAATAACGAAGACAGGGAAATCCATATAAGAATAGGTGAAAAGCAAGTTAAAAAATTTAAGTACTTGGGAGTAATAATTGACAGCAAAGGAAATCAAGAAAAGGACATTAATCAGCGTACAGATATATATATATGTAAGTCAATTGTTAAAGAAAGAAGAAGTATCCATGAAGACCAAAATGTTTGGATATAAAACCATCTTCCAACCTATCTTTTGACAGTGAGACATGGACCCTCTCAAACGCCATGTAAAGCATAGTCCAGGCGGTGGAAATGATGTATTTACCTGGTGTTAAAGGGGTAACAAGGAGAGACCGAATTAGAAACAAACAAATAAGATAAGATTTTAAAGTTGTACTGGCTTTGGAAGTAGTGGAAGGACGATAAATTGGATGGTAGGGTCATTTACGTAGACTAGATAGTGATAGGTCAGTTAGGAAAATATGAGAGGCAAGAATTTTGTATCGAAGACGCAGAGAGAGAGACCAAAGGGGACATGGAAGAATGCAAAATTTGAGATGGACTGAACCAAAAGTTTTGGCAATGTACACACATGTGCACAACAGATATACGATGGATTTGTAGATGCTCCTCAATTACTTCCACTTATCATAATTCCTTACTACTACCTATTGTTCAGATCTGTTGTATGATTTAAGTTATTTTTGCTTAATTAATCTACCACTCATAGTACATGGGTTCGATGGCACAACTATTTCGGGTCATAGCAGTGTGTATGACATTTCTTTTCTCATACAGTTGACAAGAGACAGTAGCATTGCGCCGAGACTTTCCAATTACTTCCCCATATTTCCATATTTTCCAAGCGGCATGAACGCAGCCATCAGACCAGGAAGACATGAGCTTCGGGAACATCAATTCTAACTCGAGAAAGACAAGTAGAGTAACCGGCAAACCCAACAAAAGTTATTCTCGCAAGAAACACTTCGAAGCAAATGGTTGCCGATTTTCTTTTGGGAAAAATGAACATGTGGCTACAGTGTCACTAGAGGATCGTAGAATGGTACACAACCATTTCTTTGCCAGAAGTCGTTGGAGAAATAAGATAAAGAACCAGCAACGCAAGATCATTCTTCACCAATTACATGACCATGACTTAGTCGTTCGGCCTGAAGCCCTGATTTGGTACACAATGATTTCTATTCGTTCCCGCAGCTAAAAAATAAACTACGTTGTCAACGATTTTTGACGCCAGAAAAAGCGAATGAACAGATCAAAAAAACAATGTAGACTAACTTTAACCTCTCTATATGAGCCTCCACCTAAAGAATTCAAACCTGCTATACTTGTGAAAAATGTCAAAAATCGAGATGTTCTGGATGCCTGAAATTTTCTAATTCATAATTTACCAATATGCTCAACGGCCGCATATGTAAACATTATTTTTTGCGGATATCAATTTTTCTCAATGTTTATTTACTTACTGAATTGCTATTGATATAAAAGATACGTCAATTTATATTTTACAAAAACGACAAAGCCGAATATCAGACAAATTTTCTACAAAAACAAAAAACCAACATAATGACATAGAAAATACTTTAAATATACAGAGAGAGAAGATAAGAATGCTAGAGAGAAACAAAGAATTTTCACTTTTGTACATCAAAATATTAAAAGCATTAGATACAAAATAGATGATATATTGGGTCTGACGGTACATTGGTTGAAACCAAATGAAACTGTATATATTCCTAGTTTTCGACATGCCTCTTGTTTCTCCAGAGCACTAGGCTAGGGTGGGTCGTGTATATTTCTTAAAGATGGTATCGAATATGAAGAACTACACACTCTGAAACAAATAAGCAGAGAATCAATATTTGAGTGTAGCGCGAGTGTAAGACTATTGAAACTAAAAATTATTTTGATTACTATCTACAGACCCCCGAGAGGAGACAGAACATATTGGAACAACTTGGGAATAAATTCGCAGTGGCTGTTAGTGGCGACTTCAACATTGGCCTGAGCAAGAAGGATTCTAATTTGTTTAGATTGTTGGATAGCTTTAAAAATGTCAATAAACGAGCCAATGAAAATGACCAAAACATCTAGAACTTTGATCGATTACGTCTTCATAAATACTGATTGTCTGAACGCAGAAGTGTTGGTATTGTCTTTATTAGACCATTTCGGTCAAAAGGTGTCATTCATGTGCCCTGACGACAGACTAATAATGCATAGGACAGAAAAAGTTTTTCCTCAATGAAATTTGGAATCTGTTAGAATCGATTTAATAAACACAGATCTTCCTCAGTTTCCTTGATTGTTTTTCCACGTAAAAAAATAATATTTGATTAACACTCGAAATTAATCTTTTTCCATATTTACACAACAACGCAAAACAGTTTTCTTTAAATGAGTACAAAACATAATCGAGAGATGATATCCAAGGGAGAAAATGCACTCTTGCAGTAAAGGCGAACCACAAGAAGTGGCATCATCTAGAACAGGCATGGGCAACCATTTTTTGTAGAAGTTTTATGCTGCGAGTAATCTTGAAAAATATACATTTTTGTAGTATCCTTATGATTCATTATGAATTAAGTTTAGACGGGCCGTGCTAATATGCAACGAAAGAATTCAGTAGCGGGCCGGACAAACCTTACTCGAGGGCCGCATGTGGCCCGCGGGCCGGAGGTTGCCCATGCCTGATCTAGAACAAGAACAAGAAAACTAATAGTAATGAGGAATGGCCTAGATGTAATTTAAGAGTCGTATTTCGGTTGATCGTTCAAGTTTTTCATAATTAAATCATTTTTCACCAACATTATCTCAATTCTAAGCAAAAATTGGAATCCTCAGATATGATTACAGTCGAGTCTCCTTTATCTTGTGGCTCATGTATTTTGAGTTTCATTTCTCTTAACTTGGGAGTCTCGCTTATTTGAAGTTCCACGCTCCCCTCCATGTTCCACAATTTCACCGTCACGCTAGAATCTAGAGATTCTAGAGCGATGTTGGAAGAAATGGGAGGGGTGGAGGTGACGTAATTCCAGTTGCATTGGCAACGGTAGCGATAGTGGGGACCCCTGCCGACTTAGATAAACGGAACTCGTTCGTTTCGGAAGACTGAAGATAAACGAGACTCGACTGTATTTACAATTAACTAAAGCTTAAAATAAAGCAATACAACTGTGCAAAAACTTCAAAGTCTAAAAGTATTTGAATTATATCGCACAATTACAAAATGGAAATTAAGAAATAAATTAAATCTCAGTTAATAAAAATAGGCATATAGGAAGCCGTACATTTCTATTTAATTTGATTTTTATATTTACAATATTTGTTACATCTTTTCAAACACAATATTTGCAAGTTGTCATTTGTATCTGTGGGGATATGGCAATAAATAAAGACTAATAATTATTACAAAAGGAAGTTCTTTTATTTTATATCATCTTTGCAATGAGGAAAAGACACGATCGTTTATTAGAGCGATAGACAAAAGGCTGATGCAAAGTTACTTGAGGAACTGACATCCGAAGACTGTGTATATTGAACGCCACGATACATCTCACCCTTATACCAAGTCTGTTTATGTTTCCCTTTTAAGTAAATAATTTACGACGGGCCTACGTGTTTAGGTATCAATTCATTTTTGACGTGTGTTATCGGTATGCGTCGTTCGACTCGCATTTAAGATCGTGAAAATATAATTACTCCAACAGTATCAATATTAAGTGTTTGCTGATATTTGATACTGTATTAGGTAATTAACTTATCGAGAAAATCGTTGCATCCGGACACAGCACAATGAGTAAGCCTTTCTGGATTCTTCATATTCCATCTACAATAAAACTTCAATTTGGGTGCCACACCACAAACTGTATCTTTTGAAGAACACGTTTCTAATAGTAATAACAATAACCATTGGCGAAATTGATTTAGAAAAGAAATGAGATCAAAACAAGAACGTACGTAAAACCTAACCAAACTGACAGACAGACGATAGGCACATCAAATATACGGTAAACGCGTAATCTACTAACCGGAGCTATCTAACAGAGCATTAGGCCTAATTTTGGTTGGCGCAATCAAAACTTGCTTAACTTTCCTATACTCACGTAAAAATATGAAACATATACTATACTATATAAGTCGGTCTCACAGACCGCATGCGTGAGTATAGGAAGGTTAACCGAGCATTTGGTGACACAGATTTGTTAACTTTCGTCTAATATCGATCGGTGCAATCGGGCATGAAGCACACGTAATAGGCATTGAATGACGTACACTTGATTGCATTTCTATTCCAGGACAGAAACCTACAATTTTACAGAAATCTGTAATATCAGCAGCATCTACTATTAACTCGAACACTAAATTGTTCTAACACTAATGCCTATTCAGTTAAACAGGTGTGACATAACCTGTCTGTCAAATTTTGTGTGAAATTTTGACAGTAGGCATCAGAAACATGGCGGAAACCAACAGCATAGTCGTCGTAGGAAATGTGTTGCCAACCTTCCGTCAAACCATCCTCGTACATAGACAAAGCCCGCAACTTTCAAAATAGTTTTCGAACCAGTTAGGAAACAATCTTAAAAATAAGTACTTTATCGTCTTAACCTCCAAATAGTTGCCAAACAACTAAGAGTCCTAAACGGAATAAATCTAAAAGTAATAGTAAATGGTAAAAATCACAAAGTTTGGAATTGTTAATTGCATTCTGACCACAAAAGATGTAAACGATCCTATTTAATTTGAATTTATTGGAATAGACGAAGCGATAATAAAAGAAGCTTTAATGACCTGATGTGGAAGAAAACCAATCTCTGGGAACGGTCCCTGGCGAATAGGTACCACACATACCTACATATACATGCATACGTAGCTATTTTTATTTCACAGTTAATATTCGAAGGCATTATTACTGTTATTATTGATTACAAAACGCATTCACATATTTCTCGATGACATTCTCTAACGTGACCGCCGTTCCGAAAGCCATTCGAGAGAACGGGGCATTTGAAATATACGTCGGTATCAAAAATACCGCCGTAGTGCATAACTCAAAACAACAAGTTCTAAATCGATTCCAATTACAAGAGGGCCCTCTCATGGCGGATTTATCATCGACGATAGCAATATCATTAATAACGGCACCCGGGTGTGAGTGCCCCACGACACGATCTCGCGCTTCTCCTTCGCGTCTTCCCCTTTTCCATCGCATCTTCGCTTTTCTTTTCTTTCTCGTTCGATATCGCGAAAGGCGACCTACCTATGTATGTATACGTATAATATTACTTCTGTCGCGTCGTCGTCCTCGAGTCTGATCCGAGTCGATCGGCGTTTTCGTCTTCTTATTTTGTTTCCTTTCTTCGTCTCGTTCAACTGGGTGCATTTGTTCGAAGTCTCAAAACAACGGGCGAATATTCAAATGTTTTTCTTTCGCCGCTTGCTTTTATTTCGAACATTTGTACGAAGCGCGACGTGATATCGACGTGTTAATCTTTTAAAAGTGAAGGTTGGTGCGGCTTTCAAAATGTTACCTTTTTGCTTCATTTGCTTCTGTAACGTTTAATTTTACGGGAGGTAAGATATCGATACGTACGCCAGCAATTACGTGAAGAATTATTTCCGATTAACGAAATAAATTGCGTCGGGTGAAGTTGGTAGATAAAGAAAATTGTTCAGAATACCAATAACAGGCGAGTATCTGCAGCCAGAGGGAAGCAATCGGGTAATACAGTTCAGCCCATCATCTTCACAGTGTTAATACCTTTCTAATAGTAGAAAAGAAATTCATAAAGCCCTAATACGTCCAGTTTTCAATGAGCTCATTAGACCCTTTTACATTGGCATGCAGTGAATTTTATGAGGAGCCATTTAAAAGCGGTGCATTTTAAAACAGAAACATAACCTAAAATGGAGTGTATATAACATTAAACTCATTCTCTTAATCAGTTTTCGTCTGATTTTCGAAGTGAGTGGTTGTGTGTAATTATGAAAGCTTTTAACGACGAAAATGTCAAGTGCAACTCGCCGCGGTTGCAAAATTTATCCTGACAAGTTTTGTTATATTTGTGGAGAATTTCTGGTGACATAACAAGCCAGATCATTTTCTGAAATGTGAAAAAATCATATTTTATCTATTTTAGCGTTTCAATTGGATATCCAGATCAGGCAGTGGGCTCCCTATGTCTGCTGTGTCAGCTGTAGCTTGTCATTGGTGCAGTGGATGAAAGGGAAGAGAAAAAGTATGTCTTTTGCAATTCCAATGGTATGGCGAAAATCCACCAATCATTTTGACGATTCCTATTTTTGAGAAACAAAACTTACGACTTTAGGAAAAGAAATGCTAAGTTTTCTGAATTTTATTATGTTATGTTATGTGTGTGTACAGCTCTCGCAATATAAGTTGGCGAGCGGTGGGGATGCGCCGTAAACGTATTTAGAACACGGACCTCCCACCTGTCTGATTCAGATAGTGCATAGGATACGGGAACTGATACGGGAACGTTGCAGGACGAATGATAGGCAATCTATCCCTCCTCTATCTGCGCGAACTCACTCCCACCCTTCGCCAACTTATATTGCGAGAGCTGTACTGATATCTATGATTTAATGCAGGAATTCAATATGAAGCATTCTACCTGTGAGTTACCCTTTTTCAATCATTTATACCACTTGCCCATTCAGTGACAACGAAAGAAATTTATGAAAGTACACTCGACATTTTAGATGCAATAAACTACAACCGGTACAAATTGCTGATATGTGGAGATTTTAACTGGGATTTCAGGGAGGATTTACAAAATATTAGTGTTTTCTTTATTTGTGGGACAGTCGTGCAGTGGATCAAAATGTTACATATGTGTCCCTTGTACACCAAAAATATTATCTTCTGCCTCCTCTTCACAGTAAACTTGAACTGAAAACTTTGTGAAGGCTATGAATAAAGGGGGTGAAGGCTTTAAATACCCAAGGCAAGTCTTTCCCAAGTTGAGTGACGCCAAATTAAAAGAAGGCATTTTTATTGCAATGGCAATGAAAACTGGGTCCTATGTACCAAAGTGAAACGCAAATATATTTAAACAGAGGCAAATGAAACGACAGATTCATTCACTAACGTCGGATTGCATCCGAAGAAAATACTGCTGCCCGTTCACTCGGATTCCCACAATCACAATGATATTTTGAGCCGCTTTTTGTTGAACAAGCGATTGATTTACAGATGTACTGACAGCGACTAGCTAAATGGAGGGCTATACACACTGTTCAAATTTGGTTAATCCGAAAACAGTCATGTTCCAGCAAGATAACGCCAGACCGGACACTTGAAAAATGACTGAACAAATTGAAATGGAAAATCTTATCGCACCTAGATTATTCTGTAGACATTACTTCTTCTGATTATCATATATTCTGATCGTTACAAAATGAGCTAATTGGTAGGGGTCAACCTATCTTAAGTTTCCGGGATTCAGTAATGATTCTTTACGACAAGATTTGAAAATGTTGACCTCATTGGTAGCGAAAGATGTATCCCGAAAATAGTGACCCATCGATATGGTCTAATGTCAAATCATTTTTGCTGATTTGTTAAAATAATGGGAGGATACATACGAGGGCGCCCTTTAAGTTGTTAAAAGTACGAAAGAAAACAATTTTTTTGGAACAAACTTTATTGAAGAGTTAACTCACAGCACTCAAGCAACTCTAAAACTAAGAAAAATATGTTTAGAACGAAGACTAGTAAGGGGCAAGTTTGTGCGTTGACAATTCTGACAGAAACTATATATTGAAACCTATGATTGTCCAGGGAAAAGCTTAAAGCTACAAGCATTTGGGTACAAGGTCATTGTAGCACGGATGCTTATTTGAATAAAAGGTAAAATTCTATGATTGAATAAACAATGTATAAAGAAAAAGTATTTCACTTCGAAACCTATGGTAAATAAGTTGAAGTTGAATTTGAAGTAAGTTCGAGTCCGAATAAAGGGAGTGCCATCTGATGAGGGGAGACGCAAATACGGCATATTTTGCTCATTCGATGCGTATGTGTATGTGTGTGAGAGAAAGAACTAATGAAAGATGAAAACGTCTAGTGACGATTTAAAGCATCTCACTTTCTCCCAGTTAACTCTCGTCGGTAAAAGAGCTTCGCTCTAAAAAATTGTTTAGAACTGACAATGAGTAGAAACCGTGATTTAAATGAAAATTGGGAGGCAGTTAGAAAACTTTCGCCGGCTGACAACAAATCATTACGTATAAGAATAAAACAAAACGTTAGTTTGAAACGCTTTTGACATTTTCTACCTCGTTTTTCTTCTTTTAAATTTATAATTATCAAATTATTTACATTCTATGAAACCCAATTCCTCGACCACGCTTCAACGAACAACACAATACAAAACGATTGTCACTTTTCCCTCTACGAATGAATGGGGTTCTTTCAAATATCTGCGAAAATTTAAAGCATAGCTCTAAAAGCAATGACTCTTATTGGGTGTTAGTTTGTTGTCAGTTTCGTAATATCAGTTTCATATTCCTGCTGCCACTGTTTCCACCAATAACAAATGTCAAATGTTACAAAAACAATAATGACATATTTTAATAGCGCCACCTAGTGGTCATTTGTAAAGACACAAACGATGCCCCTCGTATGTCACCGAATGGACGGAATGGAATGGAATTTTATCAAATAGGTGCTTGAATCGGTACCGAGCAACTTGCTTGCAACATTAAGGTACGGTACGTACGGGCGTATTTGAACGTTACAGTTAGGATTTTTATTGTAAAATATGATTCCAAACCATTTTTTTAATGGATTATACGCGGGAACCTCGCTAATTATCTTACCTGTGAATAGACTTCGTTAAGGCACAAAGCCATCATTAAGACCTACATTAATATGTGTAGTTATGACATTTCATTTTGATGCTAATAGGTGAGACGATGCATATTTATTAAGGATGAGAATTTTGTTTGGGAAACACGAGACAGTTAAATTTGTCAGGGAGTAATTTAAAAGTGGAAAATATTGCCGGATCTCCAAAACGTACAACATAAGATGTCCAGTCGTGTTTAATAAGCTTTCTTTCGATCCGTCTGGTTTCGATTATGGGGCACCGACAATGCCGGGCTCGGAACTCCTTAATCTGGAAATTTAATTTGGTGGTTGTTATTTATCCCCTTCGGTCTTCGTTTACGTTTTTCTTCTTTTCTTTTTTCTTCGGTTTTTGTTGGTGTGATGATTGCCGTGATGGCCGTCTCTGTTGTTGTTTCTGTCGCTTTTAACATTTTAGTATTCCTTCGCCGCTTGTAATATTGTATAGTTTATAACTTTATTATTACTCCCTTCGGACGTTCGTTCCGATACAGAAAGGCATAAATTTAAAAATAATTAACCGACGTACAGAAAAGACTGTGGTCTAGCTACAATTAAGCTTCGTATTCGTAATCGTCCTCCTATTGAACGATGGCGGATAAGAAAACGGAGAGAGGAAGTGATTTGCATAGGAATGTTCGTATTAAAATTGACTTAAATATTAACAGATGCGCTTTGGGAGACGGCTGAAAGATATTTTCGTAATTGCAACCGTAAATGGTAGAAAATTATACGTTCTCGTGACGGTTGTTTGTAAACTATTGCATTACGTTATTAGTTTTTCGGAATGTTTACGATCGCAGCAAAATATTTAATCTTCTTATTTGAAAATTATAAAGGTATTTGCTCGGCTAATGCACAAACAGGATTGGAAACACGAACGGATGCTGGTAGAAATGTTCTTGTTACAATTTAATAAATATATGTATCATATATTTCGCTGTTTTGAAAATAAGTCAATGATATGAGGGCTAATCTCTTTCCGTTTAGCTTAGTAAAGTATGCAATACACAATACATTGGTTGTCATTGGAGAAACACATCGACGACGTGACTTTTCAATAAAGAAACTTATTTAACTATAAAAAATAAAAAAAGAAATAAGATAAAACAACGAGCGACGCAGGATCATTCTCCACCAATAACAATGCGAGCTCTTAAGTTAAGTCTTTGGAGAAATAACAAATAGACCATTCTTCACCATGACAATGCGAGCTCTCACACACCGGCCGAAATAGCTTAATACTTGAACGGTCAAAATATCGAATTGATAAGTCGTCCGGTCTGAAGCCCCGATTTGGTAAACAATGATTTCTCTTCGGTCCCGTACCTGAAGAATAAACTACGTGGTCAACGATTGTTGACGCCAGAAAGAGCGGGTGAAGAGATCAAGAAACAATATAGACCAACTTTAACCATTGAATATTAGCCACCACCTAAATAATTCAAAACTTGAAGTAAAGTAGTTTGTAATATGGAGCTTAAAAATCCTCCAAGATGTCACGACAAAAATCGACTGAAATGAACCCACTTTACTTGTGAAAAATGTAAAAAACTGATATGCCCTGAATGCATGAAATCTTCTCGTTCATAATTTGCCAATACGCTCAACAGCCCCAATTTTTGTTTACTTACTGAATTGCTATTGATATAAAATAAATCAAACATCATCAAATAAAATATTAAATACATTCTTTTCACCTTAAAACATTCGTCCCTGAAGAGGTTAACTTAAAGACACAATTTTCATTCGGAAAACGGGGGCGGTTTGAATGAAGAGTGGCTTTGCAATAAAAAAGTTATTTTTGCTGTAAAAGAAATATATTTTATTTTTGAACACTACTGAAAGCTAATGATAATGAATGAAATTCCATACAAATTCTTTAATAAAATATGGACAGAAAAACGACTACCACAAGAACGAAATGAAGGAATCATAGGTATTACGATACCAAAGGAAGGAAATGCTCGAATTGGAGACCAATTCATTACACTTCACAACTTCAAACATTTTCACCAAAATAATGCCAGAGTTTATGAAAAGGGAGATAGACAAGGACACTGACGGATAACGAAGGAGGTATTAGAGGAAGTCAAAACAATTATGAAGCAAACGCGAAGGCGGGTTTGATGGAAGAGTGACTTTTCAATAAAAGTCATTTTACTGGAAAAATTATGTTTTATTATCCAACATAATTCCTTTTTAACTCTACACACTTCGCGTAATGAGTTTCCAATTTTCTCAAACCATCCAAAAAGTAATCCTTCGGCGACCTTTCAAAATATGCATTTGTCTCGGATATCACCTCTCGATTCGTCTGAAATTTCTTTCCAGAGAGCTATTTTTTCAAATTTGGAAACAAGAAGAGATCACTAGGAGCCAGACCTGGTGAATATGGAAGGATGAGGCCGAAAATCGTAACCCAATTCGACTAATTTTGTTGTAGCAACAGTGGACGAATGATATGACACACTATCGTGATGGAGCAACGCTTTTTTCTTCAACAAATGAGGTCGGTTTTTTTCTGAAGTTCGTCATCAAAACATGTCGGGGAATCAGCATAATATTTGCCAGTTATCGTTTCCCCTTTTTGTAAATAATCAATAAAGATAACAGCTTTGGAATCCCCCAAAAAAACTGTGTCCACGATATAATTGGCCGAAAAGAAAACGGTTTTTGTCTTTCTGTGACCATCCTTTGAAATGTCAAATAATATTCGTTGACAAACATCATGACCTGTTAGAGAGGCTCAAAGGAGGAGGAGAGGAAAGAGAACATCCTCGGGTGAGAGAAAATAATGCAAACACCCTAATCAAGGCAACAAAAAGCAACATACGAGGGTAAATTGAGAAGTTTCCGGCATCTCTGCTATTTTTCCAAATACTTTTTGTCGTTCATATCGATAGATTGCAAATCGATCTGTCAAATAATCGGTTTGTGATCAAATACGTCGAAGACAACGAAAATGAAAATGAATGAAAACTACCTGGTCAATTTCTAAGCTGCCACTCAGATAATACTAACGGAAGAAATAAAAGTCCCCATGTTCGATCTTGACAAGGAAAATCACAGTGCTCTCTGAGAGAGGAGTGGCAAAATAAACGCAAAGGCGCTAAATTTTGAAATTATATGTTTTCTCTTGCGATATTTATCATCACTTTAAAATCAAAATTAATTCGACTCTAACAAACGTGTAAATGCATTGCGTCAAATTAACGAAACTTGTTGGCTGGATAACACACTGATAATACATTCTTAGAAGAAAATAAAAACACACTACAAAACATAACCTTCAAAATATAAAATAAATTAAATATAGAAAACAAATAAATATTCTGTAAAAAATAATAAAACAAAAATAAATACATATTACACCATCAATAAAAACATAACAAAAAAACAAGGATAAGTATTTAAATAAATAACATAAAGTTAGTTTTTCTTTAACCTCTTCATCTTGCGAGAATGTCCATCAGATACAGTTTCTTGCTTGTGCCTGCCCCTGCAAAACGTATAGATTAGAAAAGGGACACACTTTCCTAAAATTAAATTATCGCAGTTGTGCTGTGTGCAACGAACTTCGTTCAAACGTTCAAAATACACATTTTGCAAGGCAACAAAAACCAACATACGAGGGTAGATTGACAAGTTATACTTTACTTAAATACTTTAGATCGTTGTGTTATCAATAGACTATAAATCTGTCTGTCAAATAGTCGGGTTTTGACAAGCATTTAAGTCAAGTACCTTCTTGTGCTTTCAATTATGGATAAACACGAAGTTCGAGCGGTCATCAAAGTTTTCTATCAAGGTTCGAAGCCGTTATTGAGGATGCATTATCTTCATTTCCCATCATGAGTTATTAGATTGCGGAATTGAAAAATGATCAATCACGCGTTCAGGACGCCCGAAGGCGGCTACCACGCCCAAAATTGTCGAAAGAACCCACGACATGCGAGATGGCCGAATAAAAGTGGTTGAAGAAGCCGTGAGTATCTCTGATGAACGAGTGGTTCGTATTTTGCATAATATTTTAGGTTTCTGCTTTCTGTAAAGTGGGTGCCGCATTTGCTCAATTCGTAGCTCGAATCTCAGCCGCTTGTTTTGGAATCGTTTTATGAGACAATCTACTATTAAAGAATAATGTCTCGATGGATAAGCTTTAAGACATACTTCTATAATTAAGATCGTGTTACTAACGTGTTTTGGGATTGCAAGGTTTTATAATAGTGTGTTATTACTAGCCTTACTAGGAACAATATTTATATGGGGTCTAAACCTAAGTGTTTTTTATTAGAATGAATTTTTGTAATAATGATAAAATTAGTATATATTGATGTATGATAAATTGATATAAAAGGCTAGATTGAGGAACTCGACAAATGTTCTTTTCGCCTGTTTATTAAAAACATGTTTGTTTGAGCATGAGCATGAGTTATTCAATG